>JAJSOF020000009.1:168785014-169167514 GCA_025594305.2 Periplaneta americana
TCCCATCCTACTTGAAACTTTCGTTTTTGTAGAGGTGCATGGTTTCGAGAGAGACATTGCGACGATACGCCACTCGCAAGTCAGAGACAAATACAAATGGAACGGAGTTTGACTCCAGTGAGTGAGGGGGTGGGGGTTGGGGGTGGTAGGAAGCAAGAGAAAAGCAAAGGTATCATTGCGAGCCACAATGTGCTACCGAGTCGCATTTTCGCCACGGCTGTTCTAGGCGATTCATATGTTGTGTAACATAGCGTTAAATGGAACCTTTATTTTTAGTACGCTATTTAACTTAAATCTCGAGGTTATTAAGCATACAAACAAACCATGTAGAAAGTGAAGAATAGATTCGAGATTAAACTCTAAATAAACAAGATAAAAACAAGTACCGGTATCAAAAAGAAGTGTTTGCACTTCGCATCGACTAGTTACATTTGTACCAGGTAACTCGGCAGGGAACGATCCCCAGCGGAAAGCAGTCTGTCTGTGGCAATGCTAACGTTACAGCTGATTTGTTTTTGCCTTCTGACGGCGGTCTGGGCAGACTATGTAGATCTGCCACACGGACGATTACAAGGACATTGCTTGCTGTCGAGAAAAGGTCGTGAAATATTCTCTTTCAAGGGATTCCTTATGCAAAACCACCAGTCGGAGAGCTAAGATTTCAGGTATATGTATCAAATTTTGTTAGGATAAAAAGTGGCCGACATTATAGAATCATCTTTTCGGATAAATGAGGGAATATTTTATATGGAGTAACAAAAAGTACAACATGAATTATATTTCAGCGTCGATTCCAAAATAAAATAGTCTATTTTAATTTAATACTAAGTGACTACTCTCAAGATAGAAACATAATACATTTCTACCAAACGTTTAAGGCCACCCCTCCAAAAGTGATGTTTCACTCTTGTCCATATACTTATATGAAACCCCCTGATGTTTATACAAGGACGTAATGCCTGTGAAAAATTAAAATGCGGATTATATAAAAAATTTTCTGCAATGAAAGCTTATTGAAAAATTACAAATTTTTGTAGAAGAAAAATGTATTACTTTAGAATGAATGTACTTACATCAATGAATTTTGTGAAAGGCTTCTTTTGAAAATATTACTTTTTGCTTAAACAAATTGTGAAACCTCGTTCACGCATTCTAATCCAAATTTTTATTAATTTTCTTCAGAAAAAAATTGTAATTTTCTAAAATTCTCTTGAGTTTGAAATTCGTAGCAAATTGCCATCATAACATTGGGAGTTGTTAATACTGGTCAATCAGCTTTTTCCCTCCATAAACAGTTGTGGAGTTTGCTACAAGTGTCTAAAGGTTAGATTTCTTCCTCGAAAAAAAAAAAAAAATTCTGAACAACTAAACCAAGAAAAACAGTCGAATCGAAGCAGAGATGATAAGAATAAAAGGCTCCTTGGAATGAAAACAACTGAACATTTGAGGTTATAACAACACGTTATTTTGAACACTTTTATCATTGCTTATCTATAATTTTCAACATGTTTAATTTTATTGTGAACTTTCTACTTATAGTAATTAATTATGTAATTATTGTAATTAATTATTTATTGTTGCATGTTAAGACTCAAGTCTCACGGAATTAGCTTGATTGCTGTTACATTAAAACAGAGACCAGCGAAAAGGGATTACAAAGAATGGACACTGAGCAAATTTTCCTGCGTTTTGTTTCTCTGTGCTTCGGCGTTTAGTTCCACTTTCAAGCGCTAGAGGTTAGTGTAATCGAGCATACGCTAAGATAATAATTGAGTATAGAGTTGAGACACAGGATCCAAACATCGCCTACCTTATTGCATAATCCAGTAACGCTTTGCTTCAAATAAATTCAAGTTAACAGATTTCCTTATTTCTCAGTGGCAAACTAGTTGTAATAATATTTTTTATATTTCAGAAATAATAAATTATATTATAAAATAATATAATACATTATAAAATTAAGTATCGAATTCGTTTAATATTTGTGCATAATACGGCTTTCCTCCGCCAAAGAATTAGTATTGCCATTCAACGAGGGAACGCTATAAGTGTTATGGGGACTTTTCCAGAATCTAAATAGATGGAAGAAATACTTTATTTCGTGTAGAGCTGTAGAGAGTATTTCGCATCCTTTAGTTTTGTTGCTAATTTCTAGTTTGTCCCTTACGCAATTGTTTAATTTAATTTCAAAATTGAATTAAAGTTTATATGGTTTTACTTCCCATAAGAGTTTGTTTTTCCATTTTCACTGCTATCAAATCATTACATATTTTAATTGTTGTTGGGGTCAACGTCTCAACTCTCATTATAAAGGAACTCTAGAGTCTAGACATTACAGTTAATGACGGATTTATTATTTTATGGATCCAATTTATTTTATTTGAGTACCTAATGTACCTAGATGTATTAATTATATGCGTTATATTTCCGCTGTATCGACTGCTAGCTGGTGTGATGTCAGCGCCAACTCTAGGGAGAAAGCAGAATCTGACGCTCTAGCTGGCTTGAAGGTCATTGAAATCAGTCCGGCTACATCAAAGGTACCGACGCGAAGTGTCCATTCTTTATAATCCCTATTCGCTGCAGAGACGATACAAATGAAACAAATGAATGTAGGAGGAAAAACTATCACTTATTAATTCTGAGCAGCATACTTTTAACCAAGAGTTTAGTATGTCACGAAGCTTGAGTTGTTGAGGGTTCTAGGAACAATAGACTGTGCCGGCACTATTTCGCATTGTCTGTGATGAGTCGATAATAGCGATCCTAGTGGTTAGCAACTATCTATGGATGCATATTCACTACATATCGAGCTTCGTGACTGTATATACTAGGCTGGGCGTTTAACTCTCAGTGTAATTCGATTCTTATTAATTGTCAGTCTAGCGTCAAAGAGTTCGTTAATTGGCTGAGAAACGTTCGCGTGGGATTATTTTCATAATATTGAATTATTATTTCATGGAGTAGAATTTCTTTATGCATTCACAGCCTCCCCAACCTCCTGAACCGTGGACTGACGTTCTGAAGGCCACTAAAGAAGGACCGGACTGTATACAAAGACCATTTCCCGAGGCACCCACATCACCTGAACTGGTGGGAGATGAAGATTGCCTGTACCTCAATGTGTATACGCCACAGGTAAGAGAGAATCTCAAGTATCTAGAATAAAATCACCTTTATGAAAAGTATTAGATTGACGACAGTATAAGAGAATGATTAAACGTTTTAAGTAATAACGTATTTAAGATAATTGACCATAATCACAATGTTATTTACGATCGCCCAATTGATATTGCGTTCTAGTTACCAGAGGCAGGAGGGGCAACAGAATTACTTCCAGTGATGTTCTGGATCCACGGTGGAGCTTGGATGGCAGGTTCTGGCAGCACTGATCTGTACGGCCCACAGTATCTTCTAGACAAAGAAATAGTGCTGGTTACAATAAATTATCGCCTTGGACCTTTAGGTATGTTCATATTTAAATAAGTCATAACACCGGAACTACACTAAATTTATACAACCTAGATATACCTACTGTCCTATTAAAAGGACAGTTGTCAATGTTTCAAATTACCCTCTCTACAGTTAATGCATTTGCTTTTCCACAGGTGTCACTGTTACTGGTCTTAACTAGAGGCTTGCTAGGTGTGGTAAGACTGGTAATGAGAGTTCTGGTCATCGTTGAGTTTGAGATGTGGACGTGAGAATTGTTCTTTTATTTCAGCTATGGCATCCGAGACGCAAATCAGATAAGAATGTTAAATATTTTTACAGTTCGGAATTATTTTACAAATTGTTGTAGATCAAATAACTCCTACTAAACATGAATATAACGTGAAACCAAAATGCGTTCGAAATATCTATTCATTGCGACATGACAATGACGAAAACTTACGTGTCCTTTTAAAAGGACAGTAGGCATATCCCCATATATTTTGAAACTGTTTTGCTTTTTCAATTTTAGTGGATTTTCCCTGCATGAAATGCTATCTACGTTTGAAAATTATGCTACGTGCGAAATTTCATCTCAAATACAGACATATCACTACAATGCAGCCTACAAATGCCACACAGAGTTCGTGTGCTCTCAAAATTGGGTTTCTGGCGTCTTGTCAGCCCACTGAGGTGTGTGGATATGAAGGGAAAAGTTGAGACAGTGTCGGGTGTAGTTGGTGGGTAGCTAGTCGGCAGAGCGTTGGTGCGCTAAGCCAAAGGTTCCGGGATCGATAACCGGCTCCGGAACAATTTTTCCTTTGAAATTATTCAAGTCTGCTTCACAGGGAGATATACCTGAAAGCCAGATTTGCACAGGAAGATCTGTTTACAAGTGGAGGACTGGTGACGTTCTGGAGGGAGGTATTGAACGGACATAAGTTCCTATTGTTTTTCATTTAGTATTTTTGGAAGAGGTCTTATTTTCTATCTAAATTGTCATTGTCATAACAATGTAGATTTTAGAAAATGAACTGAAACCTGTCTTTCGACATTGCCACAGCAATTGCTTCATTATATGTATCCTCACTTCTCGCCAATATAATCTCCTCCTCGAAACTTCAACACACTTTTCGCCTATTACGTATTTTTACATATCAAATAGCAATACGGTACTATTAAATGACGAAAGCATTCTAGAGTTAAAACGAATTTAGCCACAGTGCATCATTCTTCAGAATAATATTAGTAGTAATAATAAAGAAACTATAATAAAATGACGACGTAATAATTTGTTAATAATAATAATAATAATAATAATAATAATAATAATAATAATATTAATAATAATTGTAAATTACAACAATTACATTGTTTCCTTTCATGTAATCATAGTATACAATTATTCCTCAAAATGTACACTGGTGGCCATAATTCTGGAAACTTTTTGTTTTTGTACTGAATTATTATAACATCTGCATTGATTCACATATTCATACAATTGAAAATGTTTCTCTTGACTGATTCGTTAATTATGGGGTTATAACAAAGGTATTATATTAAATCCTGAATATTTTAACAATAAATAATCATTACTATGTAGGAAATTATGTTCCTGTCGTTTAAGATCTAAATATTAATTTCAGATTTTCATTATAAGTTTCCTTTCGATCTTTCAATGCTAATCGACAAATCTGCTTCACTTCTCTTGGACTTACTTTAGGTTTTCTACCAGTCCTAAGTGTTGTTTTACAAGATTCTATGGATTTGTACCTCTCACATATCTTCTGGACGCCAGGCAATGTAGCACCATTACCAAGTTTTCTTGCAATTTCCTTGATTGTGTAGCCTTCTTCTCGAAGTATGGCTGCCCTAGAAGGTGTTCAGTCCTTTCGTGGAGCCATTGTGATAAAATGATCAATAAAGTTTGTTGTAAAGCAATCAGGTGTTCACCTAACGAAATCTTAAGTCAGACTAATGATAGAAACAAATTAATAATGTCCATATTTTGTGCTACCAGTGCTCAACAATACTTCTACTGATCAACAATAATCATAAACTCAACAATGGACTAGTTTTTATAACAGTAAATAATGGGAAATTATAATGAAATCTGAAATTAATATTTAGATCTTAAACGACAAGAACATAATTTCCCACTTAGTAATGATAATTTATTGTTAAAATGATCAGGATTTAATATAATACCTTTATTATAAACCCATCGGTAACGGGTCAGTCACGAATAACATTTTCTATTGTATAAATCTGTAAATTAATACAAATGTTATAATAATTCAGTACAGAAACAAAAAGTTTCCAGAATTATGGCCACCAGTGTATGCTCATATGCCTACTGTCCTTTTAAAAGGACACCTGTTTCTAGCTCAACCAGTTTCAACTAGAATGTTTGAACATCATACAAATACTTCAGTTATATACTACACAAAATGAGATTTGACAAATACACAAAAATTGCAAAAAAATATTTCAGGCATATCTGGATTTTAGTATGGTGTACGTATTAGTCTTACGTGAAAAATTAAGTTCCGAGTTCGAATCCTGATGTTAGGCCTTTTTCAGTATAATATCCTGTGCTGTCTTAGTAGATTCCTGATGTCATGTAATGCTAACCTTGCCAGTTTTCCGTTAAAGTTATGCGAGATCTCAAAGTTCTAATGTATACATAAGCCAAGAGTTAAAAAATTTCACTTGACAACGACATAAGGAAAAGTTATAAATGATGTTTACATTAGAAACAAAACAACATTAGAATTTTTCTCATTCCTTGAAATAATGTAATTGTCATAAATTATTTGAATTTTCTTTAAAGGTAAATACAGACTCTGTTATCTTTAAAGAAAACTTTGCTTAAAGATTATTCATCGCCATGTGCGTAACCATGGCAGAAAACAACGGGAACCTATTGCATCACATCTTATCCCTGGTCAGAAACGCCATAAGATTATCTCCTTTTCCATTCCTAATTTCGCCCGAAGTATGCAACGTAAACGAGACTTTCCTTATATAGAGCTGGTGATTTTCATTTTACAGTGTATAATATCAATGCTAGCAAAATTCTATTATACTGGGTGTTCATTTCAAAGTGTGTCATGACGTCACTGTTGTTGGGTCACCGATTTGAAGCGGGTTTCAGCTTATATTTTAGAAATTTGCCTATTATTTAAGGCGTTCTTCAATCTGAACTTGAGAACGTGTACGGTATAACTTGAACGTCGTAGCAACAGATGGCGGTCTGTACGGTCTGTGTGCTACCATAACCTCTTTCGAACTGTATTTTGCGCCGGCAAGTCGTACGCAGGGTATTTGTTATCATCGGTTGCGTACGGTAACATTCCACAACACAAATCAAATGCTCCGTGTCCATGTTGACCGTCGAAGTTAATGTCAAATACGTAAGTAATCGTCTTAACCCTCTCCCCTTATCCCGACAGTACGTATTTCCAAACAGTTCACATTCCTGCCAATACCGGCGTTACCGAGAACGTATCGGCACGTAATAACTCTTCAGAATGAACGCCGTACTTTATCTGGAGCCAACTTTCTGCCTCTTAGATTATACACCTGAGCTGCGGAAGTGTAGAAAGATTGAATTCTCTAGGCTCGTCAGCTAGCCACATGACGGCATACAGCGAGCCAAGACACATTTTGAACTGAACACCCAGTAGATAACATGTCTAATAGTGAAGGCAGATATACGTTAGAACGTCAATAACATGTACAGGGACATCATTTTATTTTTACTAACATTTTTAATATTAACTTGCCTGTACTTCTGGATCAACGCCGTTTGCTATCCCCTTCCACGACTGGAGTTCGATGATACTGACGTAATATACAAACAAATCACTTTACTAGGTATAGGAGGGAAGAAAAGTAGTTCATCCATTTACGTAAACTAGGAAATATTGCGCTTTTGAGTTTAATAATTTTCATTAGGTTTTTGTTTAATCAAAATACAGTACAGTATTAACAATGAATGCTTTTACTCACGAATTGAGCTGTCCATGTGGACGTATTCATTATGCAGTGTATATTATACTGTCTACAACACATTAGCGTACAATACAGAGAATGAAGTTAAATTGAAAAATAATCACAATATGGATATTTAAACACATTTAGATACAGGCTTCAGTTCTGATGTGCATATTATCGCACTATAGCATATTGTACTTAATTCCAATTACCAGTTCCTCGTAATCCTCGGCCTCATCTCGCCAAATATCATCTGGCTATCACCAATTCCATCGACGCTAAATAATCTCGTAGTTGATACAGCGTCGTTAAATAATCAAATAAAAAATAAAAAAACCAGTTCTTCGTACTAGTAACTCATGTTGAAATAATTCTGTACCGACTCTATAAAAGAGTACCTTACGTACTGTAAATTCAATCTTCACTTCTGCCAGAAAAGATAAAATTACTCAGACATACTATCTACTGTCCGTCCAACAATTGTAGGTTGCATCTCAGTCGGTTATGTCGTAGGGTCGTAGAAAGGAGGGAAATCACGTGACAGTTAATTACTTAACGAGGCCCTTTTGTTTAATTTATTTTAAACAGTTGTGTAATATTATGTAGACGTCCAATTCCTAATAGAAATTAATGTTCTCAAAAAGAGCTAAGACAGCCCAGCCACTTTTAATGGCGAATAAAACATCTGGTTGGGGAAACCGGGATACGACGTAGGCAAATGGATTTAACAACCTGTGCGAAAATGATTCAATATTGAAAGCTCTTTCGTCACTGGAAAATGCGAACATATTTTTTTAACGTACTGTGGCTACTATGAGTGTATATGCGGTCTTGGATCTGTGTGGAAGACGGTTGAAGGGGTGGGAGTGAAGTACATTAAAAAACTCAGGTACAATAAAAATTGAAGTAAAAATAAAATGATGTCCTTGTACATGTTTGATAACAACTGTAGGCCCAGTACAGTTATAGTGAGTACCTGTATACAGCAATGTGGAGGTACGCCATTACTTATAAATAAATAAATAAACAATATGTAAATACATAAAAAAACAAAGCTAATAATAACATTTAGAACTGATGCTATTGAGATAATAATTAATTGAAAACCTAACTTTCTAAAGGTGCTAAGTGCCAATCTTTCAAATTTCATTTTATTCAATCTAAGGGAGGAATATTCATGTGAGAATATCATACTAAACTGTCTTTGTCGTAGCTCAGCTGTAAGTGACTCATTTGTGCCCCAAAAGACGGTGTTGTAGGTATCTCAAAATGCGTTGTATTTTAATCAGTACCTCAGAAAGTTGTTTTGGAACTCAGCATCTTTAGAATGTTAGGTCTTTAATTGAGTCATCTAGTATCAACGTTAGCTATACATCGATTTTTTTCAAATTGGTTTAATGCTGTATTTGCAATCTTTGCAGTTTTTCCATAGATATGTGAAGAGTAAGTTGCAAAATGGGTATCATTCCGTTTAAATTGAAGGTTGAAGTTCCCAGTTAGGTGCATTCACGTATACAGATTTCGCGCGCATTTTATATCCAATGCTATTAATTTGCTGCAGCCTACATTGTTGTCCACTTGAACTCTCCGCTATTTTCAACTGTAACCAATCATTATCGTGGCCTTTCATTCTGGTACTTAATAAATTAATTAACCAATTAATTGATTAATTCCAAGGCTATGAAAAATATTGTGAATAATTCAATTTCATTTTTGTGTGAGTTTTAAAGAAGTAACTTTATTTTTTACTTTACTTACTTGTATTGAACAAGTTTGTGTTGAAATAATTAAGCAGTTAATAAAGGATAATAGTTGACATTTTGTGCATAATTACATTATATTATTGCCAAAACAGCTAAATCCACAAAGGTCGGTTGAAAGCCAACTACATCCAAATAAAAAATATGTTTCTCGCCAAAAACCAGAAAGGTAACAAATTCAAATTTCCAGTATATGTTTGTCTATATCTAATTTATGGTGTCAAAGTAACGAAACCATTTATAGAAAAGCCGTTGTTAAAATGAATTTTCTGTTTCTCCTGTAAAATTTCATATAATGGATGTAGCTGATAGCTGGCTTCGATACTAGACGACTCAATTTCTGGAGTTATTGCAATAATTAATCTGATATAGAAAGCCGAAGTATCAGTTAGAAATCGTCCTGCAAACTATGAGTCTATCTTATGGCAACTGACTAGAATGAGGAACAAAATTGTTGAGCGAGCGAAAATGTTTAAAGATCTGTAATGTGGTTTATAAGAGGCTATAGTTTTAATTCCTTCTCAGGATAGATAAATGTAATATTTAAACACAAAATCAAAGCGAATATCTCGTCAACATATTACCGAAATTTTTCGCGTCTGAGCATCCAACACTTGACAGCAAGGAAAAAAGCTTGTGTTTTCTTCAGTCATTAGACAGATTATACAGGAACATCACCTTATTTTTACCAACATTTTTAACATTAACCTGGCTATACTCGGAAACACTGTTACCCCCTTCCATTACAGGAGTTTGGTGTTACTAGTGCAATATGTAATCAAATCATTTTACTAGCTATAGGAGGAGAGAAAAGTAGTGTATCCACTTATGTTACAGGGAAATGCGATATTACGATTTTCAGTTTGATCATTACTTTTACGGTATTTTATCAAAATACAGTAGGGTAGTAACAGTTTTTTTTCACAAACTCAACTCTTTAGATGGTTGTATTCATTATATAATGGCTACTTTATTCAGCATATTACCGTACTTTCGGTAACTCTAATCTTCAATTCTGCTCAGTCCACACAGATAAAGTTATTCAGTCATGCTACACACCGTAACTGTGCGAAATAAGCAGGGACGGGTATTTATAGAGATCGCGAAAATCACGACATAGTAGATATACGATAAATTTTTACCAATTTTTACGAATTAAGTGATTCTGATTAATAATATACGGATGAAACAATCACGACAAATCGCGAAATAAAGTTCTAATAGCGAAATATGAACATATTCGCGAATTATTATTATTGTGTCGTTTTATAGCGAATTTCATATTCTGAGTTCTTTTTTCAGACTATTTTTTCTTTTGAATTTGTTATAATATCCAAGTAGGCTACATTGCATGGTATTCCAGGTGTTCTGATTACATTAGTGAACAAAAAAGACGGAGAATTCAACATTTCACTAATAATTTGAAAGTATTAATTAGAGCTGCAAGTTTTTTTTTTCGTGTTTAATGCATATGTGTTAAATACAGTCTCAATCCAACAAATATTGTCTATTGGCCATACCGCACCTTTACCAGAATCCAACGAACCTTTAATATTAATTATTTGGAAAGTAATATTCATACTGAGTTAATACTCCAATTTCAAAATAACTGTATTTTTTAAAATTTCCATTAATACCCACCAAGAGTACAAATCAATCTCCAGCAATCTCCGCCGACACCAATATTAAAAAACACAAATGATAAAGTTAATCTCCATAAATACCTGCCCCTGGAAATAAGCTTCAATAATATAGGCTCCTTCTTCTACAGAAAACGCAACCATATTTCTGAAACACACTATACTCTGGACTGTATACTTGATTGCTAGTAGACTTCGAATGTAACAGCGGCCTTAAGTTTGTGTGGCTGACGAGAGCAGGACATTAGTGAAAGGGGTGCGAGTCAAGTACATTCAGAAACGCAGGTACAATAAAAATGCAAGTAAAAATAAAGTGATGTCCCTGTAGTTATGACGAACACGGAAAAGCAATAATTTAAAGAAATTAGTTATATTTCAGTAAAAGATCTTGTTAGTTAAATATTGATGTTTTATAACCTACTAGTAATTATGATTTGCCATATTAAGTATGATTAGTTTCTGTATGATATGTGTGCAGGATTTCTGAGCACTGGAGATGAAGTGTGTCCTGGTAACAATGGCCTCAAGGACCAGGTGGCAGCACTGCGCTGGGTGAGAGATAATATCGCAGCTTTTGGCGGGAATCCTGATAGTGTGACGATATTTGGTGAGAGTGCGGGCGGCGCTAATGTGCACTACCACGTGCTGTCGAAAGCAAGCAGAGGTGAGCGTTCTAGATTTATAATACCTTTTTATTTGGTTCTTAACGACATTATATCAACCACTGGGTTATTTAGCGTCGAAGGATTGGTAATAGCGAGATGAGGCCAATGATTTAACGTAAATTACCTGACATCGTCTTGTGATTGAAGAAAACCTCGGAAAATTTCAACTAGATAATCAGCCGAAGAGGGAATCGAACTCATGCTCGAACGAACTCCGGACCGGCAGGCAAGCGTCTTAGCCGATTGAGCTACGCTCGTATCTTTTATTGTAGTTACACAAGGTCAGTCCGCACATCAGAATTGCCATGATCAATTTACATTTGAATACCTTAAACCAGCGTTTCTCAAACTATGGTCCGCGGACCACCTGTGGTCCTCGAGGTTTGCCGTTGTGGTCCTTCAAAAAAGACAGAAGAAAAAATAAAATTCGAACGAATTGCGTATCACACTATAGCTTAAAATCTCAGAGTTTGTAAATAACACATGACTGTCGAATTTCACTCTCAGCGTATTCCGAATCTCACCGGTCTGGTGGCATCAATGACGTCACGTTGCAACGAAAATAAGGAACAAAAATGCCGGAAGAATCGATGCTGTCATGACGATCGTGTAAGTGGTTATCTGTGCTACGCTAGCAAAATTTTGCGAAATTTCCGTACTGCAATCTCGTTCAAATAAAAGAGATCATAAACAACTTATTTCTTGAACCGGTAGTAATAACTGGTCGGTTGACATCTTCGCTCATAAGCCATTAACATATTGTTTTTACGTTGTGCTCATTACAAACAATACAGCAGAACTAAAGCAGAACACACCGCCATGACACAACAGTGCACGATGTCATTCGTCTGCTAATTCCCGCCCTATACAAGAACCAATCAGATTCACTGATGACGGCTGATGGACCCTGCCACCACCTCTGCAAGTTGATGGCACCGGTGCGACACCGGTGGAGCATCAATGACGTCATCGGTGGAATTCGGGACACCGTGATGCCATCGGATTGCTCACCGGTGAGATTCGGAATACGCTCTTTGTCTCCCAGTACTGACATTTTATGAAATTTATTACCCTGCCCGTCTATCGACTTCCCACTCTACTCTCAGCAACAAAAGAGGGATTTAAAGCAATATATACGTGGTGTTTCTCGACATCTTTTCCCTGTACATCTGGCGCCGCGCCTGTAATCCAGACAGGGACCACACGAATTTATAACAGAGGACCAAAGTACCGAACCTTAATTCAATTTTAAAATATAGGCCTGGTATTAAAATATGCTACGAAAATGATAAATTTGCTTTCGAAAGGAACAAGAGTAAGGTGGTCCGTGGAACTGTTCTGACTTTAAAAAGTGGTCCCCACTTCAAAAAAGTTTGAGAAACGCTGCCGTAAACCAACTGATTCTCTAAGATATGTATTAATGTATTGAGAACTTGACATTATTTCTGTACTAGGAACATATTCCATTGAATTTAAACATAGGTTCTATCTAAAAAATTACAAAGGTAGGCTATAGCACTTGGAGAAGTTCAAATATCTGGGAGCAACAGTAACAAATATAAATAATACTCGGGAGGAAATTAAACACAGAATAAATATAGGAAATGCCTGTTATTATTCGGTGAGAAACTTTTATCATACAGTCTGCTGTCGAAAAATATGAAAGTTAGAATTTATAAAACAGTTATATTACCGGTTGTTCTGTATGGTTGTGAAACTTGGACTCTCACTTTGAGAGAGGAACAGAGATTAAGGGTGTTTGTTGCTTAGGAAAATATTTGTGGCTAAGAGGGATGAAGTTACAGGAGAATGGAGAAAGTTACACAACACAGAACTACACGCATTGTATTCTTCACCTGACATAATTAGGAACATTAAATCCAGACGTTTGAGATGGGCAGGGCATGTAGCACGTATGGGAGAATCCAGAAATGCATATAGAGTGTTAGTTGGGAGGCCGGAGGGAAAAAGACCTTTAGGGAGGCCGAGACGTAGATGGGAAGATAATATTAAAATGAATTTGAGGGAGGTGATGATAGAGAATGGATTAATCTTGCTCAGGATAGGGACCAATGGCGGGCTTATGTGAGAGCGGCAATGAACCTCCGGGTTCCTTAAAAGCCAGTAAGTGAATGTGAGTGAGTGACTAGGAACATGTTGATTGAAAAATATATATTTATATGTTCCATCTAAAAAAAATTACAAATTACTTAGACTTGATGAAAATAAGTTGTAATTTTGTCAAATATAGAAATCGAGCAAACGTTAACAAATATATTCTTTCTCAATCACTAATACATGCTTAGAATGGATAATGATGGATGTTTGCTTGAAATTTAGCAGTAGCCTAATTCTGTGTAGGCCTACACTAGACAAGGGCATCCGCACTATCCACTCTCAGTGGTAGCAAGATGGTTAGAAAATTAGAGGAAATGGATGGACGAGGAGTGAGAAAATTGAACATGAAAAATAGCCAGTTCTGAAATCTAAATTACCTTAAGCACGCATTCATAGTTTAAAGCACTCGCTTTTGTTGACTTGTATACCGAGGGTTTTAGAAAACATGTATCGTGCACATAGAGAAAAATAAAGAAACATGTAAAAATAAAAATATCAGTGGTAGCAATTTCTACCACTGACTACCCCTGTGGGCGCCCTTGACACTAGAATAGAAAAAAATACTTTCGTATTATTTGACAGTCCATAAAACAATAAGAAATGCTGCATGAATGGTATGCTAATATCTGGTGGTTTTTGTTCAAATTTAAAACACGGTATTACTTCTATGTACTTTGTATGCATTGAGTGAAGCATCTGCAATCTAGACTTTCACTGGTACGGAAACCAATTAGCATGAAGTCCCCCACCCATTTCATTACACTTATATATTGACTGTTTGGCAAAGCTACGTATAGGTATGCAGAAAAAGTGTGATTCATAGTGATGTTCTTCTAAAAATTGGAAATAGCTGCATAAAACTTCAATATCATTCCTGCGTCCACCTGAACTTTATTTCTAGAAACGTTCCTCAGGAATGATTTCTGTACAGGATTGTATAATTCTGCGAATAGGCTTGCATCTAATTATAGTTTCGTTACGAAGAATATGGTATTTAATACGTGTTGTGTTTTGTCACTCATTTTATACTTAAGGGGTTAGGTACAGCTTACAGCAGTAAAATTTTGGAAATATTCAACATTTTTTTCCTTCATTACTGTATCTTGTACAATAACGAAAATTAGCATAAGTAAAACACTATCCTTCTGCTATATGAAAAAAAAATATATTTTTACGATTAAAAAAAAAATTTACTTTTTTTTTCAAAATACAGTTCACTGTGCAGTGATGAAGCGTTTCCCACATAACTCAAAAACTATCCTTCATTCTATGATGACATTTCTTGTGTGTATTTATGCATGTCACATCTACAATATGATGCAAGATCACTTCGCTATATTTGATAAATTGTCTGATAAAAAATAAATTCATTTTTAAAATGGTCTTCTAACACAAAATAAAAAAATATTATTTATTAAGGAATGTACTTATAGTTGAAAGAGCATGATATTGTAAACATGACTTTGAGCAATAAAATAAAAGAGAGAGAAAATGAAAAAGTTAACAAGTTTATGAGTTATGAGGGAAACGCTTCATCACTGTATTCACGTTCAGTCGAGATGTAGACAAATAAAATTAGACTACTCTCAGTTTTAAAGAACGTGACATTTTACAATTAAAAATAAAATTATGAGAAATAATTAAATTTCATTAAGCATTTTCTTCAGTAGATAGATTTCTACTCTTTATATAATTTTGGCAGTTTATATCGTTTACACCCTGTATTCTCTCTATTAGATTATTATTGAAGATTGCCTAAAGGATTTATGTCCTGTGGATTCGGTTAATACTGCGTGTTCAGTTCAAAGTGTGTCATGGCTCGCTGTATGCCGTCATGTGGCTAGTCGATGACCCTAGAGAATTCAATCTTCCTACACTTCCGCAGAAGAGTATTACCTATGTGCCAGAGAAGTTGCCTAACAAGCACGGCGTTCATTCTGAAGAGTACTACGTACGGTAACGCCTGTAGTGGCAGGAATGTGAACTGCTTGGAAACATGTACTGAGGTGAGTTTTTTCTTACTGTCAGGTTATGGGGACAGAGTTAAGACGATACGTATTTTTGTTGACATTAACTACGACTGTCAACATGGACACGGAGCATTTGATTTGTACTGTGGAATGTTGCCGTACACAACCGATGATAACAAATACCCTGCGTACGACTTGCCCGCGCAAAACACAGTTTGAAAGAGGTTATGGTAGCACACAGACCGTACAGACCGCCATCTGTTGCTACGACGTTCAAGTTATACCGTACACGTTCTCAAGTTCAGATTGAACGCCTTGATTAATAGGCAACTTCTCTGACATAAAAGCTGAAACTCGCTTCAAATCGTTGACTCACAACAGTGTCGTCATGACACACTTTGAAAAGAACACCCAGTATTTTGAATCCATTTGTTTTGGGACATACGAGGGGGATCCAGGAAATAACGACCGTTCGCGCATACCTGCCGCGCAGCTGACTCCCCTTCCTTGTTTGAAGGTCAACTGGCTTCCTTAACATGTGTTCTCATAATGTTGTGAGTACTGGTTGCAACAAGTCGCCATTGTGCATTTTGTGTTACTTCAAAATGAACGACGTGATTGATAATCCCGCCGACTGTGAGGTGAGGAGTGTGATTCGATTTCTGAATGCCCGCCATTTGAAACCTGCAGAAATTTACCGGCAATTGAAAGAAGTGTATGGTGATACTGTAATGAATGAAAGAAATGTGAGAAAATGGTGCGAAATATTCAACAATGGGCGAACAAATGTCCACGATGAAACTCGAGCCGGACGCCCATCACTCATCACAGAAGACCTGAAGACCAAAGTGAACGACAGAATCTTGCAAGATAGGCGCACATCATTCGACGAATTGCATATTGCCTTTCCTGACATTTCTCGTTCATTGCTTGGTGAAATTGTGTCGCAACATCTTGGTTACCACAAAATCTGTGCACGATGGGTTCCACGGCAACTGAGTGACCAACACAAAACTCAGAGAATGGCCTCATCTTTGACATTCTTGATACGATATCACACAGATGGAGACGCTTTTCTTGATCAAATTGTGACTGGTGATGAGATCCTGGGTGTCTCACAACACCCCAGAGACCAAGCGCCAATCATGTCAGTGACATCATCCCTCATCACCCAAGAAACCGAGAAAATTCAAACAGACTCTCTCAACACAAAAAGTCATGGCTACTGTCTTTTGGGATCGCAAAGGTGTTCTTTTGCTGGATTTCATGCCAAAAGGCACTACGATCAATGCAAATCGTTATTGTGAGACTTTACGAAAACTACTCGAGCCATCCAAAACAAGAGGCGAGGAATGCTTTCGAGAGGAGTTGTGCTTCTTCACGACAACGCCCGCCCGCACACTGCTGCTTCAACTCGAGAATTGCTGGATCAATTCGGTTGGGAAATCTTTGATCATCCGCCCTATAGTCCAGACCTTGCTCCTAGCGATTTTCACCTTTTCACTAATCTGAAATACTTTCTGGGTGGTACGCGTTTTGGAAGTGATGAAGAGTTGAGGAAGACAGTGAACACCTGGCTTAATGAACTGGCGGCAGAGGAGTATAACACGGGAATTCTAAAGCTAGTGAACAGATACGACAAATGTTTAAATGTAGGTGGTGATTATATAGAAGTAAAGGAAGCTTCAGTTATGTAACAGATTTTGTTTTTTCAAATAAATATTTTTTTAAATTATTACAACAAAATGGTCGTTATTTCCTGGATCCCCCTCGTATATTCCAGTATTGATTTAAAATTCCAGTAAAATGTCTTAATTTCCTTCATGAACTCAGGTTTGTTTCATCGCGGTATATCTCAGAGTGGCACTGCCTTCTGCATATGGGCATTGCCTCCTGAGGGCTCAGTGAAGGAAAAGGGAGAAAAACTAGCAGCTGAGATGGGCTGCCCCACTCAACCCAGTTCTGAGTTGATTTCCTGCCTCAGGAACGTCGATGCCAAGAAGATGATGAGAAGGATTCCACCACTCTTCGTGAGTGCTTTTTTATACTTAATGAATGCGTAATTGTATTCTTCCCAGTTCATGTAATCTGTTCGGACTCCTTGAACCCTTCCAGCGTTACCATTACTTTTCTTTCCATTTGTAATGGTAAGTATTTTAGGTATTGGTAATTCCTTTCTCAGCATATCTACCGACACTCTACAACTTAGGGTAAGGTTGCGTATATCGCACCACTTTAGCATTTATAATTTTTATTGAACAATGCAATTTTTATTTTCTGCATTCCTTTACAGAAATACATTCCCAGAACATTTAACTTTCATGTAAAAAAGAATCCTTGAATTTGATTTAATATTTTGGAAGTAGAATGACATTTTCGAAACACTTGTCAGTGGTGCCAATTAGACAACAAGTTTTCTAAACAGCACCTGCGGTTTCTTAAATCGCACCTCTTTATCTGCAGGGAACAGGATGAAGGAAAGGTTTTAATATTGAACATATTGAACAGTATTTAATATGAATAATGTAATAAATGAAAATTACAAGTTTATTGAAATTAATGTATTTGTTCACACTCCAGTGGGTATATACCCGGTGGCAGTGGTAACTAATTACACTCAATAATGACAATAATAAACTTATTAATTAAAAATACAATTAATAATAATACTAATAATTAATAAAAAAAGGTAAAGGTATCCCCGTAACATGCCATGAAGGCACTTGGGGGGCATGGAGGTAGAGCCCCATGCTTTCCATGACCTCGGCACTAGAATGAGGTGGTGTGGTCGGCACCACGCTCTGACCGCCTTTTACCCCCGGGAAAGACCCGGTACTCAATTTTATAGGAGGCTGAGTGAACCTCGGGGCCGTTCTGAAAGTTTGGCAACGAGAAAAAATCCTGTCACCACCTGGGATCGAACCCCGGACCTTCCAGTCCGTAGCCAGCTGCTCTACCAACTGAGCTACCCGGCCGCCACTAATAATTAATACTAACAATAATTAATAATAATAACAACAACAAAAACAACAAGGAATATACCAAATTGAATGAAACGATCACTTAAAATAACATTTGAAATAAATCTAAGAGAGTAACGCATCTTCAAATGAAAATGAAAAAGTAGAGCATAAATTACCTAACATTTAAACTTCCTGAATGCGTTTTCTATTGTTACACATTTGCCATGTGCTTCACCAGGCAGTTCAAACTGTAAACTGCGTCACCTTTTCTCCACGATTATCTCGAAGCCACCTAAGAACCGCTTCATGATTTAGCTGTCTGAAATGGTTTTGAAGATAGAAACATCCAAAGGCTGGACCTCTGAGTATTATGACGAGGAAGCTGAAATAGGAGCATATCATTTTCTCGAGATAATCTAGCTTCTAAATTTTTGGAATGGTTCGTATAGGTGGACATACAGAAGCAGCACTTTTTTCTATGCCAGGTTTGAGTGGCAAATAAAATGTTTGAGCTATTCGACAAATAGTTCACTGTTGATGTAACCTGAATCAGAGCAAACAACTAACGATCCTGGAAGAACACCAGCTGATAATGAAGGATGCACTGTTTGACGTTTAAAAGTTTTGATATGTGGCACAAAATATCTGGTGCGCTTGTTCAACACACACTTGTTGTATTAACGCCCTTTTCACCACTTGATATTGCACCCACCTATTTCATTCCTCGTTCAGTTAAAATTTTTGGGCCTTCTTTTGTACGGCTAGAATTGCTACAGTTGCTCATATCGCACCGGTGCGAATTAGGCACCTACAAAGTGGTGCGAATTGAGAAACTACGTCATAAGTTATTATTTCCTTCATTCTAGCCTATAATCACCACATGTTCGAAAATCGTACTGAGTTAAATGTTCTTTAACATTTCTTTTAACCAATAACATCTTAAGATTAATCCCGGGCCAGGTCGATGGCATTTAAGTGTGCTTAAATGCGACAGGCTCATGTCAGTAGATTTACTGGCATGTAAATGAACTCCTGCGGGACAAAATTCCGGCACATCCGGCGACGCTGATATAACCTCTGCAGTTGCGAGCGTCGTTAAATAAAACATAACATTTCTTAAGAATATGGATTCCTTTGCATACAAATCCGTTATTTAATTACAAAATGTTAGCTAAATTTACATCCACCTGAACGATTATATTAAATACTTTATCACCATGTTGCTAGCACAAAGAAGTGGCAGAAATCAAGTGACATGGTGGAAGTTCATATGGTAGATTGTAACAATACCACTAGATGCCACACTACTATAGTAATTTGTTTTAAACTAGCAGTGGTGCCATTTAGGAAGCGGTGCGATTTATGCTACTCTACCCTACCCATTTTCTATATTTTGTTAACCCTCAAACAAAGAAGAGCAGCCTCTGAGACCACTCCATAAATCTGTGGCCGGGAAGAAAAAGGTCTTAAGTCAATTTTTTGTGAAAATGAGATTTTTATATATTCTGAAAATAGAAACAATTCTCTGCAATCTGGTAAAACGGTTAAAGTCAAATAACACTCCTGACTGGATTTATAGAGCGTTACCAAATGTCCTAATTACTTTTTGAATCGAGCACACACAGAATAAAGGACTTAAGAATATTTAACACTTTATTCCTTACAAACATCACAAGTTTACTTTCCATGCTTCCCTATTAAAAAGGCCTAACTTGTATTTTAGCCATTTTATCACATACTGATGCACTTTCCTTTTAAAACTTTAAGCACCAGGGTAAACAGTCCTATAATTGTTTAAGACCCATTTTGCATTCCTTATAATTTACATTTCTCATTTATTTTGACATGAAAAAGGTCTTATGTTTAAATAGTCCCTTCTACTTAGTTTGAATTCTAGTCTTAAAAGGGCTTAAATGCGGCTATTTTTGGAAATAATCAAGAAAATTGTTAAATGAGCAACATTATCTATTTTAGAAGAAATATAAACAAATAATATCCAGGAAAAGCTCTTAATTAAAAAAACTCTATAATTGACACCAATTTCAATCTTTCTACTGCATTCCTGAAAAGTATAAAATTTTTACTTAATACCTTTTTCCTCCCGGCCACAGAATTTATCTCTTGTTAACATTGTCTTACGCTTATATTCTCCATTCACTAAAAAGATTGTATCATTATCCATCTAAATTGAAACAGACGCTTGTACAGACATTCATTCTACCTCACTTCGATTATTGCGACGTTTTGTTCAGTGATCTCAGGATTGATTCCGCTCAGAAACTACAGCGTGTTCATAACGCGTGCGTCCGCTTCATTTGTAATGTTCGATACTATGATCATATCTCACCTTCTTTCGAGAAGTTATCATGGCTTAGGTTACATGAGAGGAGAAATCTGCACTCACTTTCTCTCTTATATCGAATTATGCACACTTCATCCCCCTATTATTTATTCGCTCGTTTTCATACTCTCTCTCGCTATCATAATATTAATACTCGATCACAACGCGATAACACGCTAGAGATTCCACTTCACACATCATCTCTGTATTCCTCATCTTTCACTGTTGCTACCTCTCGTCACTGGAACTCTCTGCCGCCTGAAGTCAAGGGCTGCCGAACATTGAAATCTTTCAAATCCAAGTTAAAAAATTATCTTATGACGAGTTGCCAAACTAACTTACTATTATGACAAGTGTTGTATTGCATGTTTCCACGTATTCACATTTTTTTATGTTCTAGTGATATTTAACTTATTGTATATTTTTGTTTTCATATTTTCCGATAATGGTATATCTCTAATTTGATAAGTTGAGCTATATATAATCATAATTTTCCTTACTGTGTGTACTTAAAAATATTGTATTCATTGTATGCTTTGTACTGCACTACTTTATTACTACTATTAGTATTATTATTACTACTAGCCGTACCCGTGCGCTCCGCTGCACCTGTTACAAATAAATATAAAGTAATTACGTAATTAAAATAGGACGTTTGATCCAGGGAACATTCGTGTTTGATAGAAGGATAAATCGTTTAATATGTTACTTATTTTAAATTGTATTTAAATAATTAAAATGCGGACATTTTGGTCCAGAGTGCAATCGTTTGGTGCAATGATAATATATTCCTTTAACATGGTTCTTAATTGTTATTACAAGCAACCATAGTTTAATGAAGATTGACATATAATTTAGTTTTAATTTGTATACTTTATATTACTTGCTATATGTTTCAGAAGTTACTGTAATAACATTGTAGAATTATGTCCATCTAGAGAAACTACACTTTCCAATGGTGAAATAATAATTAAAGAATTAATTAGCTTCCGATATTACTTCATACAAACACAGAAACATTCTCTTAGGCTATGTTTAAAGGCTTTCGATTGTTGTTGTCCAAGGCCCCTTATAGACGAAGTCATTTGTTTTTATTTCAGTACAGCGC
This sequence comes from Periplaneta americana, assembly GCA_025594305.2. NCBI lineage: Eukaryota > Metazoa > Arthropoda > Insecta > Blattodea > Blattidae > Periplaneta > Periplaneta americana. Next base: position 168,807,011 of record JAJSOF020000009.1, read on the forward strand.
CTTAGATGGCGTTGTAATTGTAATTTTAAAACTCATTTATCTCATTAAATATCAGTCCTATCAAAATGTTTCATGGAATAAAACTTATCGAAAATTATTTTTAAAGAAACTTTTGTTATGTATCATTTTTCACAAAAATCAATAATAAGCGAGATATTTCGATTTATTTAATTCAGGCCCCCTTATAACCCACCTTTTAAATAAAGTATTTTGAATGCCATATAGCCTAAAATCTAAGGTACAACGAACTTAATTTATATTCAAATTTTCATATAAATCGGTTCAGCCATTATAGCGTGAAAAGGTAACAAACATCCAGACAGACAGACATACGAATAAATATGTCAAAAAAGCGATTTTCGGTTTCAGGATGGTTAATTATACATGTTAACACCAATTATTTTTGGAAAATCGAAAATTACCAGAACAATTTTGGCTACAGATTTATTATTAATATAGATTAGGCCTATTATTAATATTATTATTATTATTATTACTATTATTTTTATTACTATTCTTATTTTTTATCTTTATTATTATTATTATTATTATTATTATTATTATTATTATTATTATTATTATTATCAATAATTGTCTTATTTTTATACTTTGTATGCGTCATTTATTTTGACCTGCTGTTCACATTTTATTATGCTTTTCTTTCTTTCTGTATGTTATATATTATGTCTGATTTCTTCTTACATATTGTTTACATTTTATTATTATTATCTTATTCAGTTTTGTGTGTAAAATTGTAGTGTACTTTGTAAATTTATAGTGTTTTTGTAACGCAGTTTTTACTCCTGGTTGAGTGTTAGAGAAGGCCGTATGGCCTTAACTCTGCCAAGTTAAATAAATAATAATAATAATAATAATAATAATTATTATTATTATTATTACTATTATTATGATTATTATGATGATGATGATGATTATTATTATTATTATTATTATTATTATTATTATTATTATTATTATTATTATTATTATTATATGCAACTAATATTACAGCCTAAAATTTTGAACTCGTGACTTTACCGGAAGTACAGAGACTAGACACAAGTTAACCTGAAAGAGAGCCGCTCTGTAACGTCCAAAGGCCTTTCGGGTTGCGGGATTCAGTCGCTTTCCTAACGGAAGAACTATACAATCCTATACAGATATTTTTATGCAATGAAACTTTTCTGTTTAAAATCCATAATTTTAGTTATGTTCATTAATATTTTGCTTGTATGTGTTTTTTTCACACCTTCATTATTTAGTATCTAATCTATATACATAATTTGAACTGGCAATGGAAATTACGGGAAAACGGCTGAACGGATTTTAATAAATGATCCCTCATTCTGAAGCTTGGAACTCAAAGTTTTTCAGAAAAAATAGTAGTTTTCAGTGAAATGTGGATTTTCCCACATCATTTTTCTATTTTCCAAAATCCATCTTTCGTCAGTTTTGAAAACTAATTGCATTTCAGAATAAAACAAAACACACACTACAATAAACAATAGGCTATTACACGAAGGCCATGACCTGCAGGATTGCTGACATATTTAGAGTTCAATTCAATTGGTTATTAAATACTTCAAGACTTACTAAAACTAATTTACAGGTCTGATTCTGCTGTATATAATTTTCTGAGTACTGCTGTGTATTGGATATTAAAATCTACGAAACTTGAGGTGGTTTGATGACATTATTACCATTAGAAATGAAATATTATTATAGTTAATGCCATGAAGTGACTATTTTTAATTAATTATACATATTAATGCTATATTGATGATATGAAAGTGAAATATTCTGGGGTTATATAAGTAGATGTAGAGAATATCTTAAATTAGATCTTCATTTCTGTAATTTACTGAGTGGCAGCTTATATACAAAACTACAAAACTTGCGTATGATAATAATATTGTTATTAAAAATCAAATATTTGTATAGTTATTAATCAAGTGGCTTTGGGTCTTTTTCATATACTTAATGGCGGTGTGCTGTAGATATTTATATGTGTCATTCTCTTCAATATTGGCTCGGGAGAGCGCAAAAATTACAGTTCCTAAGGAAAGACCAAAAGGTATTACTTACTGATAAAATAAGAAGCCTACATAATTTTGTAGTCTCCCGATCATTTCAGCAAGATCTCTTAGCAGATAAATTGTTTTACCCTCTACATTTCAAGCTCTATATGCAGCAGCTATACCAAGATGCTATGTCTATTGTTCGAAAGCATAGCAAACCTAACTTTTTGTAACTTTCACCTACAATCCACAGTGACATGAAATAGCTATTGCTTTACTCCCATATGAAAAACCCACTGATCATCTTGACATTGTTACTGGAGTTTTTGCATTGAAACTCAAAAGCTAAGGCGGATAGATTCAAGAAAAAGTATTTGGGATAAAAAAATATTCAAAAGGACTATGTTTCATTATTATGGAAGCAAATAGCTTTCAAAATGTCTGATATTCTTCACTGAAAATAAATCAGAAAAATCGTTATTTGAACGTCTAATGAACTTAGTTTGCACAAGCCTCTAGTTTTGAATTAATTAACAAGGTAACTGCTTATGATAATCAAAATTCTTATAACCAGACAGCGCATTTCCGGTCTCTGTACTGAACGTTAGGTGTATGTCATTTGCAGGGACGCCATTGAACTCATTGCTACGCTCCCTCCATATGTCAAAGGGACGTGGCATGACGTCATGTCTGTTTGTAACACATTGTTAATGACTTGCATCTTTTTCGATAATAATTATCTTTCACTGCAAAGTCATGACTGGAGTTACCTTATCATGGTTGGTGAGATTAGGAAGAAAATGTAGTAAATTTAATCAGGGTACTCATATTTCCAAGAATTTCCACTCAATATTGTCTTATGTAATCATAATTTATATAGTGAGAATGACAAATATTTCTCATATGCACAGTCATTGCTACTGCGTTCACGAATACTTACTGAGAAAGAAACAAGATATCTGAAGCAATCGGCATTGTTTTATTATTTAACACTTGCATAATCTAATTCAGGTTATCTTGAAACATTTAGTGTTCATAGTTGGCTATGTGTTATCGTGACGTGATAATGTCCAAATGTTTCGTCATAGCCATGAATGGGCAACTCGTGCTCCCAAAGTGCTAAAAAACCTTGAAAGAGAGAAAGACAGACGGTGCCAGCCGCAGCAGTTACAAGTTGTTTGTAGTTTCGCTGCAAAAGCAGTACACTGCCACGGTGCTCTGTGGCGGCTCATGCAGGTGGTCGTGATATCTGTTCCATGATTTGAATTTCAGAATGACGCATAGTACAATAATTATAGTAATTTTAGACAGACTATACCTGAACACATAACAAAATTATATTATTTTCTAGCTTTGTAAATTAGTTTAGTACTGGAAACACAAACTGAATACAACCTTTTCAAGTATATAATTTATTTCAAGAAATAGTCTGCTCAGGCATCCTGGGTTGCCAAAAACACAGAATAACACACATATAAGAATAGTAATGATTACAGTAAGATAGATGAGCCAAATTGAAATGTGAACTAGGAGCTTAAGTTTAAGAAATAATAAATTTGTACATATATTTGTAACAATCACACACTAACGAATAGAAAAGGGGGGGGGGTATTATAATATTCCGTATAAATGATTTTTCAGAATTGCCACAGACCCTTTAATGGTTGAAGTAATTATTTTTGGAATGATGTCATGGATTCCAAATGTTTTGATAGTGTTTACAGTTGATCGTGGGATGGTGCCCCTCGCTCCGATCATTAAACCATGTACTTCCCAGGTGCCTTCTATCTGATATTTTTCTCGAAAATACGGAACAGTAGGCTCATAAATTTGTTGTTTTTCTTTGTTGACCTCGGATGATTGGGTCTGGCTAATCTCAAATCTAACAGTTGGGTCCAGTATAAAGCCTTTACTATTAGTCTTGTCTAGAGCCACGATGTCCGCTCTTCTAATTCCGCCGCCTTCAGACGCAACGCAGTGCACCTCTTCATGGACCTCGAAGGATTTGTTTCTAAGGGCTTGTGCTATTAGTTTTCGGATGTTATGATGGCGTGAATTTCTCAGGATGCAACACTTATTTATTATTACACTATTTGTTAATATTTCTTATTTGAAACGTAGAACGCTAGAATTTACAAGTCTTTATACATTAAAGAGTATTTCTCTGTTCTCAGAAAGGTAATAGTCTTTATTCGCAAACACTAACAAATTCAAGAAAGTATTTTTTACATGTCCCGGCAGATGAAATAACTTACTTCTGAGCTCTTTCTTTACTTTGAGAGCTTTTACACTTCTTTCTAATATTAAACTCTGCCTCAAGCACATACAGTATATATGGAAGCAAAGAGTATATTTGGAAATTCTACTTAGGCAACATTACGAACAGTTCGATTTCTGATTTTGCTGGAATCTGAGTGGCGTGCTGTTCTGTAGATTTATTAATTTAAGCTATAAATTTTCAGGATTTTCTATTGGCGTAAGCCAAAAAGATTTCAGAAAAATTTCGATTCCTTGTCAATTGTCACTGTTTCTCCAAACTTAACAGTGAATTCTGCTGTAGGTCTTGAAGTAGGGTCTTATATTTGATAAGAAGATTTTCTTATCACTCTTCAAGATAGTTTATAGTCAAAGAAAGTGAAGTTGTCTATGTTCTACATGATACTACCACATTTCAAATTTATCCATAAATGTTCTTAGCTAATCGATTACATGTCGTGCAATTCTGTAACTCCCACGCACAACTTGATAATGATATTTTATATTAGTCTCACCTTGCTGATATCTCATTTTTACCTTTAGCTGTTCTAAAGCAGATGCAGACATTATATCTTTACTAAAACCTTCACTGTTTATTTGTAACATAAAATGTCATGCGTAAGAAAGTGTAATAGAATACAAGCTTTACCTCTCTTCTTAATAAAAAAATCTCTTTTTACTCGTAACTAAAGGGAAATGATCTGGGAATTATATTGTTTTTCACTTAAAACGAGCCGCCACTTACTGCAGACGCGATCGAACTTGTGTCTTGAAAGAACCGCACACAGACACTACAGCTAGTACAGAGTCCGTTCTACCTGCACTGAGATTGTGTTGACACTTTGAGAGCACGAGTTGCCCACCCATGGTCATAGGTGTTTATATTATGACTACTCTGCGGTATTCCTATGGAAAAGTGAATCGTAACAATGTTTTTGCACGATCGTGTTTTTTTTTGTATTTACAGCTATTAATAATAATAATAATAATAATAATAATAATAATAATAATAATAATATTAATAATAATAATAATAATTAGTAATAAGTAAAATAATAATAATGGCTTTATTTAACCTGGCAGAGTTAATGCCGCCAGGCCTTCTCTTACACTCAACCAGGATTAAAACTTGCTTACATAGTTGAACATAAAACTGGATCGGAATTAAGTAATTACATACTGATACAATTTAGGTAGTTACATAAAAAATTACGTCATAAAATAAAAATAAACATAGTGGAATACATATTAATGTTGTTAGAATCAAATATGAATCACATAAAAACAGTAGCCGATAATTCAATAAAAAAATACACACAGTAAAAATAAAAATAAACACATTGGTATACATATTAGTATTAGATTACAATTAAGTAGGATTTACATAATTAAACCAGAAACCGACAATTGAATAAAATGTACACAAAAATAGATTAATAATAAAAAACTACACAGTGGGATACATATTGACAGTAAGTGATAAATAAACACGATTTAGATAATAAAAATAAGAAACAAAAAATAAATAAATAAATACAGTGGAACACATTACATTAAATATTTGCAACGCGTTATGTCTGGCAACTCATCATAAGATATTTTTCTAATTTACATTTAAAGGAAATTAAAGTTCGGCAGCCCTTGACTTCAGGCAGCAGAGAATTCCAGTGACGAGAAGTAGCAACACTGAAAGATGAAGAATAAAGAGATGATGTGTGCAGTGGTATTTCTAGCGTGTTATATTGTGACCGAGTATTTAAGTTATGATAGCGAGAAAGACTGTGGAATCGGACAGATAAGTAAGAGGGAGTAGAGGTGTGCAAAATTCGGTATAAGAGAGAAAGGGAATGTAACTTTCTCCTCTCATTTAACCTGAGCCACAATAATTTATCGAAAGAAGGCGAAATGTGATCGTAGTAGCGGACATTGCAAATGAAACGAACACACGCATTATGAACACGTTGGAGTTTCTGGGATAAATCCACCCTGAGATCACTGAATAAAGCGTCACAATAATCGAAATGAGGCATAGTAAGAGTCTGTACAAGCATCTGCTTTAATTTAGCTGGATAGTGGTACAATCTTTTTAATGAGTGAAGAGTGGAAAATACTTCCTTGCATGTGTGTTTGATATGCGTGTCCCAGGTAAGGTTAGATTCAAAATGAACTCCCAGGTTTTTTACAGTTGAACCGAATGGAATGATCGCTTTATTCAGAGTCACAGGAGGAAGGTTCAGCTTATTAATATCGGGGATTAATCTTTTATTCGAAAATAAGATAGCCTGTGATTTATCTGTATTTAAGTTAAGTCCGACATTGGTATTAGACATTGAAAGTTGGAATTCCCACACAGAAACCTGTTCTTCATACTACATGTACTGTATACTGAAATAGACCAATTACAGCGCACTTATTGTTGCTTAGTTACCATTACAGTGCACTTTTGCGAAGGCTTTGAAATAACGTTGCTCTAAATTTTCAATGCAAAATGTATTGTATTTTCAATTTTAAAAATATAGTCGTGCAAAATGAAGTGTATTATAAAATCTCGGAAATTCCTCGATTTTGTAAAGAGCACCTCCCAACCTTGTATCGTAATTATTTAGTGTACGCGTACACCAAAGAAGAACTTTCTAGCAAATAATGTGTTATGAAAAACAGCAGGTTCCTTGTAAGTGTGCCAAAATTAATTTAATGGTAATTTAATACAATATCGGCCTACACATCTACTAGAGTTAGGCCTATATAAATTAATTATAGGTTTGTACCCATTAATTAATTAATTTTCTGTATATGAAAAATTCTGATGAGGAAGAGGTAAATGGATTGGCTGGGTCACTGGCTGAAAAGAAACTGCCTACTGAACAATGCACTGGAAAGAATGGTGAAGGGAGAAGAGTTCGGGGTACAAGAAGATATCAAATGATAGACGACATTAAGATATATGGATCATATGAGGAAACAAAGAGGAAGGCAGAGAATAGGAAAGACTGGAGAAACCTGGGTTTGCAGTGAAAGACCTGCCTTTGGGCAGAACACTAAATGAATGAATGAATGAATGAATGAATGAATGAATGAATGAATGAATGAATGAATGAAAAATTAAATATTACACTTAAACGCTTTACATATAGGCCTAGCAGTCGGCCTCGGTAACGTAATTGCTATAGCGCTGGCCTTCTATGCTCGAGGTTGCGGGTTCGATCCCGGCCAAGGTCGATGGAATTTAAATGTGTTTAATTGCGACAGGCTCATGTCAGTAGATTTACTGGCGTGTAAAAAAACTCCTGCGGGACAAAATTCCGGCACACCGGCGACGCTCATATAACCTCTGCAGTTGCGAGCGTCGTTAAATAAACCATAATTTAATTAAATTTAATTATACACCTGGCCTACATATCTACTGGACATATGTAAATTAATTATAGATTTGTAACCATTAAATAATTAATTATCTGTATATGAAAAATTTAATATTATACTTAAATGCTTACATATATGCCTGGCCTATAGGCTAAATCTGCTGGATTTATATGAATTAATTATAGGTTTGTAGTCGTTAAGTCGCCCTCGGTAGCGTAGCTGATATAGCCCTGGCCTTCTATGCTTGGGGATGCGGGTTCGATTCCGGCCGAGGTTGATGGCAATTAAGTGTGTTTAAATGCGACAGGCTCATGTCAGTAGTTTTACTGTAGTAAACAATTCCTACAGGACAAAATTCCGGCACACCGGCGACGCTGATATAACCTCTGCAGATGCGAGCGTCGTTAAAAGCCATAATTATTTTTTTAAATAAATAATTATCCTTATGAAAAACTTAATATTATACTTAAATGCTTTACACATAGGCCTGGCTTACGCATCTGCTGGATTTATATGAATTAATTATAGGTTTGTAGTCATTAAATAATTAATTATCTGTATATGAAAAATTTAATATTATACTTAAATGCTTTATACAGAGTTAGTTAAAAGTCCCGCACCACCTAAATAACTTTTGAAGCATACGGTTCAGTGACATGAAACTTGGTAAGTGAGGGTAACCATATACTAAGAACTCAATAATGGTATTACCGAGTTTTTTCTACTTCTGGTTTAACCGGAAGTAACTCCAACTCTCTTATTTTAAATGGAACACCCAATATATATATATTTATTTTTGAATAGTTCTCATTAAGAGATTTTCAAAAAGTACCCACGCTCGATACTTCTGTACAAATTCAGCGTTGCTAAGTCAAGAAAACTAGAAAAGTGTATCGAATATTAAAACAATAAAAGCACCACCTAAATAACTTTTGAAGCATACGGTTCAGTGATATGAAACTTAGTATGTGGGGATAACCATATGCTAAGAACTCATTAATGGTATTACCGAGTTTCTTCTATTTCCGGTTTAACCGGAAATAACTCCAACTTTCTTATTTTAAATGGAACACCCAATATATTTTTTTTAGTTTTGAATAGTGCTCATTAAGAGCTTTTCAAAAAGTACCCACATTCGATACTTCTGTACAAATTCAGTGTTGCTAAGTCAAGAAAACAGAAAAGTGTATCGAATATTAAAATAACAAAATACTCCTTCCTTAACAAAAACAAAACAAAGCTAGCTCACCTTCTAAATTATGTGTTCAATTTGGTAGCCCTCAGCTGCTTGACAATGTGTCCGGTCAGCGCATCTGGCCGCGAAACCAGGTGGCCCGGGTTCGATTCCCGGTCGGGGCAAGTTACCTGGTTGAGGTTTTTTCCGGGGTTTTCGGTGCTGGACCCCTGACTCATTTCACCGGCATTATCACCTTCATCTCATTCATACGCTAAATAACCAAAGATGTTGATAAAGCGTCGTAAAATAACCTACTAAAATAAAAAAAATACAATGTGTCACTCGATCATAGAAACCATTTAAGGAATGATTTAACCAGGCTTTAGGAATATCTTGCACCACTTCCATTTTTATTTAGGAACACTAAATTTGTACAGAAGTATCAAGTGTGGGTACTTTTTGAAAAGCGCTTAATGAGCACTATTCAAAAATGAAAAATATATTGGGTGTTCCATTTAAAATAAGACAGTTGGAGTTACTTCCTGTTTAAACCAGAAGTAGAAAAAACTCGGTAATACCATTATTGAATTCATAGTATATGGTTATCCCCACATACCAAGTTTCATGTCACTGAACCTTATGCTTCAAAAGTTATTTAGGTAGTGTGGGACTTTTAACTAATCCTGTATATAGGCCTACTCTTGGTGTCGATAAATTGGTCTACACAACTGGCTTATATGGGTGAATGACGAAACGTCAAGTACCCCCAATTAGTTAAAATCATATAGGTATTCTTCGAGAAGTCTGATGACGATAATTACTTATATTCTTCTAATTATAACATTATGAATGTTTTTAATAAATTGTGTAAAATGTGCTACATAGCCCTACAGTATATAAGTAAATTTTGGCAGTAATTATGGGATAAAGTGCAGGAAAACATTGAATAATACAGAGCGTTCGCCTACGGGTGAGGCCAGGAAAGCGGCATGTACTGATACGCCGCTTTGTGCGCGCAGTTGTTGAGACACGCTCGACAATCAAGGTCGAGAAGTTATCAGTTGTGAGCCAGATGTTGCAGTATTTAACACGTATAGTGCAGTTTCTTGACACAGTTGCTTAAATATTCAGCGTGTGTGTAAAATTTGTTAACAATGCAAAACGCAAAATTCACGCTTGAACAGAGAGTTTTTATGTATGATGCATATGTGAAAACAGAATCATGTAGGGAGGTGCATAGGCAATTTGAAGTGAAATATCCGGGTGCTCCAATTCAGGGTAGAGAAACTGTTAGACGTCTTGTTAACAAATGAAGGACAACAGGGTCGATAAATGCTACAATTCCTAAGCGAAAACAAAGAGTATTGACGGGAGAAAAAATTGATGAAATCAGTGCATCACTTACACGCTCTCCTAATAAATGTCTAAGACGTGTTTCACAGGAAGTTAGTGTTTCAAAAGCATCAGTCTTTACTGCTGCTAAACTTTTAAAATTAAAACCCTACAGAGTGTAGTATAGAAAGCGGAAGCTTACGGATAGACGATTCCCGCAAGCGACACCGCAGGCAGGCCGCTTTCCTGGCCCCACCCGTAGGTGAACGCTCTGTACATACATAATGTAAAGGCACCTTTATAAGCAATAAGTGTGTATTGCGGGCAGCATCAGCTCGAGGCCGCTAAGGGGTAAGGTGCTAATGGTAAAGAGTTCAGATAGAAATGATCCCCTCTCTGCAGCGATTGGTAGTTTCGTTCAATCAATGCCTCCCCTCAGAGTGGTCATTGGTTCTAGCTCTCCCACATATCACTTGCGCACAGGTCTTATTTCGTCTTTATACTCCACAGATTCCTGGGACGGACCATAGAATGAGTTGATGTGGTCGGCACGACGCCCGACCGCCTTTTACTCCTAAAAAACGTACCGGTATCCATTCCAAATTAAGCATTGCAATTAAGTTACTTCATGTATTGTTTTAGAAAAAGCATGGTGTGCCCACTATTTGGTTCGGGCCTGTGGTCGAGAGCGCGGTAGGAGAAGGAGACGAGATGTTCATTTCTGCGACTCCTCTGGAAGCAATTCTGTCAACTGCCGGTCAACATCTCGCTCCCTGGATGGTTGGATTCACTTCAGGAGACGGCGCCATTCTTGCTGCAGGTATGCTGAGAACTCAAAGATGTCAGTTGTGTACGAGTGATGGCATGCTTGATCAGTTGGTCACCCAATTATAGAACTCGGTCTCTTCCTCATTAGGGATTTAAGTGTATCTTCCTACAAGAAAGACTGAATAATTTCGACCGAAAATTATTCCGGGGCCGGGCATCGAACCCGGGACCTTTGGTTTAACGTACCAACGCTCTACCAACTGAGCTACCCGGGAACTCTACCCGACACCGATCCAATTTTTCCCTCTATATCCACAGACCTCAAAGTGGGATGACAACCGTCAAGCAACCAACTTCGAGTGCACACTAACTCTGTGTGACTTAAATTGTGGCTTTCTGTCAACGAACAATGACGTGTATTGTGCAAATCAAGATTTCAGGTGTAACTCCCTGTAAAGTTTGATTTGAATAATTTCGAGCGAAACATTGTTCCGGGGCCGGGCATCGAACCCGGGACCTTTGGTCTAACGTACCAACGCTCTACCAACTGAGCTACCCGGGAACTCTACCCGACACCGATCCAATTTTTCCCTCTATATCCACAGACCTCAAAGTGGGATGACAACCGTCAAGCAACCAACTTCGAGTGCACACTAACTCTGTGTGACTTAAATTGTGGCTTTCTGTTAACGAACAGTGACGTGTATTATGCAAATCAAGATTTCAGGCGTAACTCCCTGTAAAGTTTGATTTGAATAATTTCGAGCGAAACATTGTTCCGGAGGCCGGGCATCGAACCCGGGACTTTGGTTTAACGTACCAACGCTCTGCCAACTGAGCTACCTGGGAACTCTACCCGACACCGATCCAATTTTTCCTTCTATATCCACAGACCTCAAAGTGGGATGACAACCGTCAAGCAACCAACTTCGAGTGCACACTAACTCTGTGTGACTTAAATTTTCTGTTAACGAACAGTTGTATTATGCAAATCAAGATTTCAGGCGTAACTCCCTGTAAAGTTTGATTTGAATAATTTCAACGAACAGTTCCGGGGCCGGGCATCGAACCTGGTTTAACGTATTATCCGCCCGAATCAAGATATCCACAGACCTCAAAGTGGGATGACAACCGTCAACCAACTTCCCTGCACACTAAAGTTTGGCTTTCTGTTAACGAACAGTTTGAAATCAATATTTCGAAACTCCCTGAAATTTGAATAATTTCATTGTTCCGGGCCGGGCATCGAACCCGGGACCTTTGGTTTAACGTACCAACGCTCTACCAACTGAGCTACCTGGGAACTCTACCCGACACCGATCCAATTTTTCCCTCTATATCCACAGACCTCAAAGTGGGATGACAACCGTCAAGCAACCAACTTCGAGTGCACACTAACTCTGTGTGACTTAAATTGTGGCTTTCTGTCAACGAACAGTGACGTGTATTATGCAAATCAAGATTTCAGGTGTAACTCCCTGTAAAGTTTGATTTGAATAATTTCGAGCGAAACATTGTTCCGGGGCCGGGCATCGAACCCGGGACCTTTGGTCTAACGTACCAACGCTCTACCAACTGAGCTACCCGGGAACTCTACCCGACACCGATCCAATTTTTCCCTCTATATCCACAGACCTCAAAGTGGGATGACAACCGTCAAGCAACCAACTTCGAGTGCACACTAACTCTGTGTGACTTAAATTGTGGCTTTCTGTCAACGAACAGTGACGTGTATTATGCAAATCAAGATTTCAGGTGTAACTCCCTGTAAAGTTTGATTTGAATAATTTCGAGCGAAACAGTGTTCCGGGGCCGGGCATCGAACCCGGGACCTTTGGTCTAACGTACCAACGCTCTACCAACTGAGCTACCCGGGAACTCCGCCCGACACCGATCCAATTTTTCCCTCTATATCCACAGACCTCAAAGTGGGATGACAACCGTCAAGCAACCAACTTCGAGTGCACACTAACTCTGTGTAACTTAAATTGTGGCTTTCTGTTAACAAACAGTGACGTGTATTATGCAAATCAAGATTTCAGGTGTAACTCCCTGTAAAGTTTGATCCCGGGTTCGATGCCCGGCCCCGGAACAATTTTTCGTTCGAAATTATTCAAATCAAACTTTACAGGGAGTTACACCTGAAATCTTGATTTGCAAGAAAGACTGAGTTTGTATCTTTTGTTTCGTGAATCTTGTGACCTTACAACCATAACACTTTACTGTCAATGATTATGTGTTACTGATTGGGACAGAAAAAGAAGAAAGTAGGTATCAATTTGTTGCAGTAAGAGAAATGGGGACAAAAGGACTTCAGAAAGAGAGTCCCACTATTCAATTTATCTTAAGACACTTTTCAAATTTTTTTGTACATCTATTTGTATCATTTCGCACAACAACATCAGTGGCCGTGAGAGACGCAAAATGCAAAACGATAATTTTTAATCGGCTCAAGTTATTTGATATAGCCTCACGAAAATTTTTAAATCTAATAAAATAAAACCTAGGGAAATCATTCCACCACTACAACATTGCTCGAACAGAAGTCGCTTCTCTCTTTCAACTGCACATTGGACATTAGGCCTATTGTTAGGCCGCCTATCTCCAAACAGGTCTGAGCGTACTTTTTACAAACGATAAATATGAATTTTCAATTCTCAATGGCAGGCTCACTTCATTTCCTGAAGAATGCTGACAAACAATGAAATTTATTTTCAGTATTTTGAACGTTTGTTTCCGATTGCATTATTTCTTGTACATTTGCTCCTGTTTCAATAATAACAGTGTCAGACTTGTCACATTTTATTTAGGGACGAAAGTATTAAAACAAATAATCTGCAAATTCTTCTCCGATTATCGTAACAGAGTGGAATTTATACTCGCGTTATTTTTCAATGAATGGCACTGTAAATTAAAAATATACTTCCGTTGTTCATGTGATAATAATTCTGACAGGTATTCTTCTTTCTTACAACAGGAATATATGAACACGAATCTGTAATCCAGAACTTAAATGAAGACTTTGAAGGCTTTATGGATAATTTTCTTTCTCGGAGCAAGGAGACACAAACAGAACGGAGAGAAACAGCCAAACGGATCCGAGAATTTTATTTTGGGAACAAGCCTATCAACAAGGACACAAGGAAAGCTATGGTTGATGTAATGTATACCAATTTATTAATTTTGCAAATCATTTCTGGAGTAATGGGAGAATTCTTGAATCAGTGACCTGTCACACAACTCAAGCTTTTCATTTGAGATTAACACTTTCATTTTTATTGGTGATGCTCGGTATGGTTGGTTTTTGTAGAATATCTATTGAATTATTTTGTAACAATGATGGTGCGCGTACGTGGATTCTCGAGTGGTTTATTGATTTAACAGGTGGAACTGGGAAATTCTAGAGCTTCCTCCGTATCCCCTCTCCGGATTTGTTTTTCAGCGACAATGCCCTGAGATGGTTATGCTTTAGAAAGAGTAAGTTAATATACGCAGATGAAAGTTTGCCCTGAAAACAACAGAATGTGGAATACAAATTGAAGCGAATGAATTAAACAAGATTCCTTAAGTTTTTAGAATGAAAATATTCATTGTTAAAAATTTCATGATACAAATTTGTAAAGGGTTTATTTGAACTTGAAATTCAAATAAGTAAACAAGGTTAGGATTTCCTGGTAATTGTTGTATCACTCCAAACAAATTAGGTATAGGCACTTAAGATTTCTGATGAGGGGGATAGAATCATAGATAGAAAATACCATACATAAAATTATTATCCTCATTCGATACGGCTCAACGCTTGGTCGCACTGAGTTACTTGTCTTGCATCTTGATGATGATGATGATGATAATAATAATAATAATAATAATAATAATAATAATATCCATGAGCAGGCTTAGAGATAAGATGTGTAATTCCTAAATTATTGATTGTTGTCAGCTTGCCGGTGATGATAATACATCAATATTATTTTCTTTGTTTACTTTATAAAGTATAATGTATATTCGTATTAAAGCAATTACATTTTGTGAGGGGATAACTTTCAAACAGGGGGGGAAATCCCCCCATTCCCCCCGTTAATTCGCACCCTGGGCAACGGCATGTTGATATGATTCATGTACAATAAAATCGATAGAGAAATGTAACGTAATTTTGAATAAAAAAAATAAAAGAAAGAAAATTATAATAATGCCATTTAAAAAAAAAAACGAAAATTAATCCTTGTACAAACACTCGTGATGCCACACTTTGACTACTGCGATATTATATTAAGTAACCTAAATGCAAATTTGAGCAGCAGGCTACAACGTGTGCATAATGCGTGCGTCCGTTATATTTGCAATATTCATAAGTATGATCATGTTTCCCCGTCTTTCCAAACTCTGTCTTGGCTAAGGCTAAGCGATCGACGAGCCCTGCATTCTCTTGTTCTCTTATTTCAAATTCTGCGCACCGCTACCCCAATCTATTTGGCTTCTCGTTTTCAAAATTTATCCGCATATCATCAGCTAAGTACAAGATCTCATCATAACAATTTACTCATTATACCCTACCACAAGACATCTTTATATTCTTCATCCTATACAGTTTCAGTTGCTAGAAATTGGAACTCGCTTCCGAGTGATATAGAGGGGTTGTTGGACAATAAATTCATTTAGGTCAAAATTACATAAATTCTTACTTAACAGATTAATTGCTGATTAATATTTGTTACTTATAATGAAACTAACATCTGTATATTCTTATTAGTATTATCTTTAATTTCTCTAAATAGATTTACAAAACCTCTAATGGCAATTACATTAATATTCTCATTATAGAAATAGAAATATATATATATTCTTCCTGTAACATAGTTAAGCTTATATTAAATTAATTTTCATCATTTTACTAGCTATCTCAAATATTAAATTAATTATAATTCATTGAATTAAATTAGCTCATAAATTAAGTTACTACTTTACCTTATAGATTTATCTAAATTTAAATAAATGTGTAGTGAAGAATATTGCTGGAGAACCTTTTAAGTGCAGTGTAAATATTTGTAATTAAAATTTATGTATTGTATTGATTAAGGCTGTTGAGTGGAAGAGAAGGCCTTATGGCCTTAACTCTGCCAGCGAAAATAAAACATTATCAAACATTATCAAACATACATATACAAGTAAACTTTGTATTCTAAAGAGGAAGAAAATAAAAAAATTCAGTCAAATATTAGAAACCGTACAGTTAGCAAGAGCTACCTGATATCCAATTTTGACCAATGCTCACAAATTGGAATAAAATAAATTTGGAGAAGGAGTATTTTCTTACAGCCTTGTGCTAGGTGGTGGACAAACATGCAAAAGGTTTTGCAATATAAATGAATGTTTATAAGATTTTACTAAAAAATGCAAATAACGATTGCCCATGCGGTCGGAGATTATCTCCAAGAAGTGGAGCAATCCATTAACAAAATGACATTGGACGGCGTAAGAATAGACAACCGAGACCAGAATTTACAAGAGTTGAGGCGAGCACTTGGCCTGAAATCATTTTAATGCCATCGATTCAGAAGGCAGGGGGTTATCCTGGTTTTTACATCCTAAAATGACAAACAGATATTTTCTCATCAGTATTTTATTTTCAAATGTTGTCGTATAAGGTGCTAAATGAAACATTATTTTGTTTAAATGGGTTTTATTAAATAATTGTCATTCCATGTCCGTATTCATACATCCTTCACAATGCTAAAATAAATTGTTGTATTATGCCTTATAAGACAAACATCAAAAAAATGTAGCTTAAATAACTATTATAAAGTCTTTTAATATCGATTATATCCTGGTCAGATAGTCTTTTCAGATGAAATATATACAAAAAACTTAAGACTATTTAAAGTCTTAATTTATAGTCACAGTCTAGATGAAATATATACAGTTTACAATATAGTCTAGTACAACACAAAGTTTTAGTATCAGTTTCATGAACCTTTGTTGAATGTCATGAATTCACCTACAGAATAGAAGGCGTGAGAAATTAGGTACTTCTTTAATTTGGCCCTAAATAATTTTATGTTTTGAGTTTCATTTTTTATATCGATAGGGAGGCTATTAAAAATTTTTACTGCCATATAACGCACTTTTTTTTGATAGCACGATAGACTTGCAGATGGAGCATGAAAGTCATTTTTTGACGTGTATTTTTGCTATGAACTGTTGAATTAGTTACAAAGTTTACACGATTACATACGAGGAAGATTATTAATGAAAAGATATACTGACAAGCCATGGGCATTATTTGTAGTTTTTTTAAAATAGTCCTACACGATTCCCTAGACTTGGCACCTAGTGTTATTCTAATTACTCTTTTTTGTAGTAGAAATATATTGTTACTATCTGTGAAATTTCCCCAGAATAATATTCCAAAACTCGTTACCGAGTGGAAGTATGCAAAGTATATTGTTTTTAAGGTATTGATATTTACTATCTTTTGCATAGATCTAATAGCAAAACAAGCTGAATTTAGTTTGGGGGTAATTTCTTTAATATGATTATTCCAATTTAACGCATTATCGATTTTTAAGCCAAGAAATTTGGTTGTTGTTGTTTCTAATAGGGATCTATTATTAATTATTGCGCTATAAATTTGCGAGGTTGAATTTGGACAGGATTTAAATTGAATTATGTTAGTTTTGTTACAATTTAATACTAATTTATTGACTGAGAACCAGTCACATATTTTGAAGAGAATTTCCTCTGTTGAAGATTGGAATGTGTTGGAGTTATCAAGACTAACAGCCTTTAAAATCTCAATGAACTGATTTAGAGACCAACTGGTAGGCCTAATCAGCAGTTTTATGCGAAACTCAAGAATAATTTCCAAAAATATTGAAATATTACGTAATTCTCAAATTTTATGCCACAAAATATGTAGCCTATCTTCTGTCTTCTCTGATAAATTATTTCTCTGTTGAGCCAGATGTATACAGACATGATGCAAGGCTGCTGCACAGACTCTCCTGTCAAACTTCATTCCAAGGCGGGCGCCACTGTTTACTACTACTACTTCGACTACAGAGGCAAGAACAGCTTCAGCGCAGTGTTCGGAGACCCAACCGAGGACTACGGTGAGTTAGAATGCCCTTCAGCGTAAGGAATCACGCACTCTTTGAAATTGACCTGGTTGTTCTTGATAACCAAAAGTCTAGGGGATTTAGATATGAGAAACGAGCAGGCCAAGGTGTGGGGCCTCCCCAACCAATCCAGCGGTCCTGAAATGTCAGCGTCAGGTGTTCACGCTCATTGCGGAAAAAAATGTGCTGGTGTGCCATCGTGCCATCGTGCATGAACCACATCTGTAGTCTTTGCTAGCAAGGTAGGCAATACGTTAATTAAGAAAGTCCTGATAACGAGCCCCAGTTAATCTCTGTGGTAGCTCGTATGGCCCTTAATCTATCGCCAAGAACGCCTGCCCATATGTTGATTGAGAATCGGTGCTGATGCCTTGTTTCTTCAAGTGCATGGGAATTTTCATCAGCCCACACATGCTGATTACGAAAATTCACAACACCATCTCTGCTGAACGCCGCTCATATCCGTAACCAATCTTTTCTTTTCAGTATTCATTGCGACGTATCAGTATTCCATGCCAGGGGTGTCAACTACGGTATGTATTGTAGGATAGAAAATGCATTGCCATAAATGGACGTCACATTGAGCACCTCCTACGAACAAGTGTTCAGGTCTCAGAAAGTATGTGTTGTAGGACCCATTTTATTTTACATTTTTTCTTCTTTTAATGTATACTATCACCTAATAAAATATTGGATACCTTTTTAACACCCTGTATATTCTTCTTGGTCTCTGAGAAAATCTCTGATATGTTAATCAGGAAATACAAGAAATAAAAGTTAAAGATGAATATTATTTTATTCAAAGTGGAGTCGTGAAAACAATGTGCTGTACCCAGAATGCACAGAAAATTAAAAGGCAGTCATACATCGAGGCTCCTTGTCACAATACTTGTATATATTGACTACATCCCACCTCTGGCTACTAGCAACAGGCATCTATAATGAACACCGATCAAAATACCCCTCATTTCTCGTGAATAGACTACAGTGGACTATAGTGGACTTTGTTGTCAGCAAACAGCTGGACACATTAAGAAGATTGATTTCAGTCACATCAAATGTAATCCAGCCTCACCTCAACTAACCGCATCTGTTGTTTAATACAAGCATACATACAATACAATACAATACAATACAATACAATACAATACAATACAATCCATATAATAACTACATTTATACATTATTTCAGGAGTCTGCCATATGGACGACATGATGTACCTCTTTCCAGAAGACCACATCTTTTCTAATTCGACAAAAACTGCGGAAGATGACGAAATGGTGGACATAATGACGACAATATGGACTAATTTTGCCCGTACAGGGTAAGTACTTACTATTATGTTGATTTTTTATTGGTTTGAATAGATTGGTAAAGATTTCTCAACATCAGTCTTCCTAAATTTCAGTACTTGAACTTGTTAAACAAACATGTGGTCCAGTTGAGTTCAGTAAGTTAGAGACACGCCGATGTCCAATACCTAGAAATCGTGTAGGTACAAAGTTTTTGAGAAATCTTTCTTCCAAGTATTTCGATGCTCTCCTGGATCATATTTAATATTTTATGTCATTATTGGCCCATCTATATCAATTCGTTTTTAATAATCTCCGTAATTTAAAATAACTTCCATAAATGAAATGTATCGGAATTAGAGACATAGAGTAGAACCCCGATTATCCGTCACCTTATTAATCGACTGTCGGTTTATCCGACTTTTTTTCTAACTCCTATTTTCTTTTTACTGCAGGAAAATATATCAAGTACTGTACGTTATGTTTCTACATAGTTTTTCTAAAGAAGGTTATTACAAACCTTTACTTTTACTACAGGGACATCATTTTATTTTTACTTCAATTTTTATTGTGCCTGAGTTTTTTAATGTACTTCACTCCCACCCCTTCTACTAATGAAGTTCAACTGTCCTCCACACAGATCCAAGACCGCATATACAGTCATAGTAGCCTTACGGTCATAGTAAACACTACGTTCCAAAAATATGTTCGCGTTTTCCAGTGACGAAAGAGCTTTCAATATTGAATCATTTTCGCACAGGTACTGTCGTCCATTTGCCTACGTCGCATCCCGGTTTCCCCCACCAGCTTTTATTCGCCAGCTAGTGGCTGGGCTGTCTTAGCTCTTTTCTGAGAACATTAATTTCTGTTAGGAATTGGACGTAATATTATACGACTGTTTAAAATAGCTTAAATAAAAGGCGAAAGAGCTTTCAATATTGAATCATTTTCGCACAGGTACTGTCGTCCATTTGCCTACGTCGCATCCCGGTTTCCCCCACCAGCTTTTATTCGCCAGCTAGTGGCTGGGCTGTTTTAGCTCTTTTCTGAGAACATTAATTTCTGTTAGGAATTGGTCGTAATATTATACAACTGTTTAAAATAGCTTAAATAAAAGGCGAAAGAGCTTTCAATATTGAATCATTTTCGCACAGGTACTGTCGTCCATTTGCCTACGTCGCATCCCGGTTTCCCCACCTGCTTTTATTCGCCAGCTAGTGGCTGGGCTGTTTTAGCTCTTTTCTGAGAACATTAATTTCTGTTAGGAATTGGTCGTAATATTATACAACTGTTTAAAATAGCTTAAATAAAAGGCGAAAGAGCTTTCAATATTGAATCATTTTCGCACAGGTACTGTCGTCCATTTGCCTACGTCGCATCCCGGTTTCCCCCACCAGCTTTTATTCGCCAGCTAGTGGCTGGGCTGTTTTAGCTCTTTTCTGAGAACATTAATTTCTGTTAGGAATTGGTCGTAATATTATACAACTGTTTAAAATAGCTTAAATAAAAGGCGAAACAGCTTTCAATATTGAATCATTTTCGCACAGGTACTGGTCCATTTGCCTACGTCGCATCCCGGTTTCCCCACCAGCTTTTATTCGCCAGCTAGTGGCTGGGCTGTTTTAGCTCTTTTCTGAGAACATTAATTTCTGTTAGGAATTGGACGTAATATTATACAACTGTTTAAAATAGCTGAAATAAAAGGCCCTCGTAATTAGCTGTCACGTGATTTCCTCCCTTTCTACGACCCTACGACATAACCACTTGGACGGACAGTAGATAGTATGTCTCAGTAATTTTATCTTTTCGGATCGGGCAGAAGTGAAGACTGAATTTACAGTACGTAAGGTACTCTTTAATAGAGAAGGTACAGAATTATTTCAACATGAGTTACTAGTACGAAGGACGAAACTGGTAATTGGAATTAGGCACAATAGTCTATGGTGCGGTAATATGCACATTAGAACTGTAGTCTGTATCGAAATGAACGGCCACCATTTAAAAAAATGTGTTTAAATATCCATATTATGATTATTTTTCAATTTAACTTCATTCTCTATATTGTACGCTAATGTGCTGTAGACAGTATAATATACACTGCATAATGAATACGTCCACATGGACAGCTCAGTTCGTGAGTAAAAACACTCATTGTTAATACTGTACTGTATTTTGATTAAACAAAAACCTGATGAAAATGATCAAACTCAAAAGCGCTACATGAACCATATAATTGGGAGATAAATCGAATATATTTCACAATCTACAACTTTTTATGATGATTATAATAATCGCCATGTACGTCTTTCTTCTGCTTCTTCTTCTTCTTCTTCTTCTTCATCGCCATCCACATAATTTAAGATCTTAATTGAACCTTATATTTTAACTTGTAAGGAAAGTGAATGTAGAAAAATTGTTTCGAGGCCGGTTATCGATCCCGGGACCTCTGGTTGAACGTACCAGTTTTCTAGCAACTGAGGTACGCAGGGACGCCACCCGACACCGTTTCAATTAATCCACGTATATCCACACAAATCGAATGGGTTAATTGCACCAGTAGCCTAGAATTCTGACATTTCTTTTAAATAAACCACTACCGCTATCTATGCCAACATCACAACTTTGGAACCACAATTAATCTATCTGCCTATATTTCTATTACGTACGTAAATTTCATAGGAATAAATTCCTCTCTGTTTCCTCAGAAACCCTCAACTTTCTTGTTATTTTATTCCTATTATAAAAATTCATATATTTTCTTAAAATGTTGGTATCAGAAATCCTACGTCTGAAGTCTGCAACTTAGTAAAATGGCGGCCAGTTTCTTCGCCCGAAGTTATGGAGTACGGTCACATCGATTCGACAGGACTGCACGTGAGACATAACCTGCTGAAGGATCATTTGAAGCTGTGGTCTTCTATAGCGCCTACGTCAGCAGATGATCACAAAGAGAGGGACGAACTTTAATAATAGTTTTTATTCATAATTATAAGGATATTTATCTGAAATAAAATAAGCGCTAAAAATTCTGTAATAAAATTATTACTAGTTCTTAAGAACTCTTGTAATTTGCACTCTTTACTAACCTAGAAAACAAGAAGCTACATGATGGCAGAATTGGAGACCTCCCGGAAAAAGTACGTAACATCAACTTCTTAAAATATGAGATGTAAGTTAGGTGGAAAAAGTAGTTTTGAAGCATTTGTTTGTAGCAATAAATTATAAAATTCAAAGGCTAATAAATTTGTACCCTTGTTTCGTCAAATAGTTGTGTTAGTAAATATAGGTGTAGTGAAATATGCTATGCCCCTGAAATTATTTTCTTTTTTCCTGAGAATGAATTGCAGTGTTGATGGGTACATCCCTATTCCAGGGAGGTCTTCATCTACTGAAGTTATGTGATACTTTCATAATATCTATACTAATAATAAATCTGTAGCCGAAATTTTTCTGGTAATTTTCGATTTTCCAAAAATTAACCACCCTGAAATCGAAAATCGCTTTTTTTTTTTTTTTTTTTTTTTTTTAATTTTTGTTTGTCTGTCTGTCTGTCTGTCTATTTGTCTGTCTGTCTGGATGTTTGTTACCTTTTCACGCGATAATGGCTGAACCGATTTATATGAAAATTGGAATATAAATTACGTTCGTTGTAACTTAGATTTTAGGCTATATGGCATTCAAAATATATTATTTAAAAGGGGGGTTATAAGGGGGCTCGAATTAAGTAAATCGAAATATCTCCCTTATTATTAATTTTCATGAAAAATATTACATAACAAAAGTTTCTTTAAAAATAATTTCCGATAAGGTTTATTCCATGCAAAATTTTGATAGGACTGATATTTAATGAGATAAATTAGTTTCAAAATTACAATAACAACGCCATCTAAGGCGGTGTAATGAAATAAAAAACAAATGACTTCGTCTATAAGGGGCCTTGGACAACAACAATCGAAAGCTATGAAACATAGCCTACAGAGAATGTTTCTGTGTTTGTATGAAGTAATATCGGAAGCTAAATTAACCGATTTGTATAATTAATTATTATTTCACCATTGGAAAGTGTAGTTTCTCTAGATGGACATAATGCTATAATGTTATTACAGTAACTTCTGAGTGAATCGAGGACAGGTAAGATTAAAATAGCTTCTTATGCACAGAAAACTTGATAGGCATTCGTTTGCTGTATATCCTAAAATTATTTTTATGATCAAATGAGTGGTCTCTGGATCAAAATGATCGCATTTTAATTTTTTAATACAATTTAAATTAAGTAACATAATAAACGATTTATCCTTCTATCAAACACGAATGTTCCCTGGATCAAATGTCCTATTTTAATTATGCAATTACTTTATATTTATTTGTAACGGGTGCAGCGGAGCGCACGGGTAAGGCTAGTTCTATAATAATATCCTTGTTATTAAATACTTGCAGTTTTGTGTGTGATAGAAAAATGTAACGTAGAAATCAGTGCTAGATCTCTGTGAATTTACCCAGGTATGGGTATGAATCATGGTAATATTGCTACACACAGTGGTCTCTAACTGATATGTTCTTGGATCTAAATAACTGTGTGTACGAAAACGATATTATATACATATTTTTTTATACTTTCTCTACCTAAAAAGACGATATCCATTTCATATACGATACTTCGGGGGGGGGGGGCTTAAGCTCCCCGCAACCACCATTATGCTTTCACCATAACCCTTCTGCAATATTCTTAAACAGTCTAAAACAAAGATAATGCATAACAAACATAGATACCTACTGCCTAAGAGATGTAAGAGTAGTCCCAAATTGGCATACGCCTAACATGTAAACAGTTGACGACGTCTAACAATCATCGTACGCCCGCTCCTGTATTGTACACTTAAGCCCATTTCACATTTCTATATTATAAAGACTCGGTTAAGAGAGTAGTTTTATATGATATTCCTATTGAATTTGGTATTCCCAAGAAACTAGTTCGATTAATTAAAATGTGTCTCAGTGAAACGTACAGCAGAGTTCGTATAGGTCAGTTTCTGTCAGATGCGTTTCCAATTCACTGTGGGCTAAAGCAAGGAGATGCACTATCACCTTTACTTTTTAACTTTGCTCTAGAGTATGCCACAGAGGGTTTGGAATTGAACGGGTTACATCAGCTGCTTGTCTATGCGGATGACGTGAATATGTTAGGAGAAAATCCACAGACGATTAGGGAAAACACGGGAATTTTACTGGAAGCAAGTAAAGAGATAGGTTTGGAAGTAAATCCCGAAAAAACAAAGTACCGGTATATGTTTATGTCTCGTGACGAGAATATTGTAGGCCTACGAAATGGAAATATAGAAATTGGAAATTTATCTTTTGAAGAGGTGGAGAAGTTCAAATATCTTGGAGCAACAGTAACAAATATAAATGATACTCGAGAGGAAATTAAACACAGAATAAATATGGGAAATGCCTGTTATTATTCGGTTGAGAAGCTTTTATCGTCCAGTCTTTCTGTCAAAAAATCTGAAAGTTAGAATTTATAAAACAGTTATATTACCGGTTGTTCTTTATGGTTGTGAAACTTGGACTCTCACTTTGAGAGAGGAACATAGGTTAAGGGTGTTTGAGAATAAGGTGCTTAGGGAAATATTTGGGGCTAAGAGGGATGAAGTTACAGGAGAATGGAGAAAGTTACACAACACAGAACTGCACGCATTGTATTCTTCACCTGACATAATTAGGAACATTAAATCCAAACGTTTGAGATGGGCAGGGCATGTAGCACGTATGGGCGAATCCAGAAATGCATATAGAGTGTTAGTTGGGAGGCCGGAGAGAAAAAGACCTTTAGGGAGGCCGAGACGTAGATGGGAAGATAATATTAAAATGGATTTGAGGGAGGTGGGATATGATGATAGAGACTGGATTAATCTTGCTCAGGATAGGGACCAATGGCAAGCTTATGTGAGGGCGGCAATGAACCTCCGGTTCCTTAAAACCCAGTAAGTAAGTAAGTATATTATAAAAATAGGCTAGAGGAGAAAATCACTATGAAGAACTTGTGTCATTAACATTTTCAATATTACGGCTGTCATATTCAATGCTGATGAAGAGCGTGTTTTTAATGAGGTTCATTTTGTGAAGTCAAAATGAAGAAACAAAATTATGTTACAAATATTAAATGTCATTTTGCTTGTAGTTACGGTTTGGTCTAAATAGAGCCAATAACAGCTGCTTTTCATATAAACTTCTCCAAGCGTGCTTAAAGTGATAGACACCAAGATGAAGAGGCAGTATTTTTCAGTGATTTGCAGAGTTCATTCAGCTATAATTTTTAGCTATTTTAGTTTGCAATCTTAACTGCTTTGAGCTATCTTGCATCTGCTAGTTAGCTACTTTTCATGTTGACGAATTGGCTACACTGATCAAGTCGCAGACAAGGCCGCCAAATATTTGCAGTTCGTTCTTGGCGATCTCCTGAGGAAAGCAGTCATCAGTCTGTGGCAATGCTCACATTGCGGTTGGTTTGTGTTTGTTTCCTGGCTGCGGTCTGGGCAGACTACGTAGATCTGCCGCACGGACGATTACAAGGACATCGCTTGCTGTCGAGGAAAGGTCGTGAAATATTCTCTTTCCAAGGAATTCCTTATGCAAAACCACCAGTAGGAGAGCTAAGATTTCAGGTATGTGCACCACATTTTGTTATAATTAAAGCTCTGAAATTTCGATCTTCTCTTCCCATGCGCTTGACTCAGGAAAAAGGCTCAGAGTAAAGGAACTCACGCAGTGAGCCTGAGTTAAAGTGGTCACTGCCTGAAAAGGTTAATGAAAACATTCCGGCAACAGGACGTAACTCTGATCGTGTCGGAATGTCTCAAACTTCACGTTCTTTTACATGTATAAACGTGTATGGGTTTTTTTATTTTATTTTTTATTTTAGTAGGTTATTTTACGACTCTTTATCAACAGCTTAGGTTATTTAGCGTCTGAATGAGATGAAGGTGATAATGCCGGTGAAATGAGTCCGTGGTCCAGCACCGAAAGTTACCCAGCATTTG
This sequence comes from Periplaneta americana, assembly GCA_025594305.2. Taxonomy (NCBI): domain Eukaryota; kingdom Metazoa; phylum Arthropoda; class Insecta; order Blattodea; family Blattidae; genus Periplaneta; species Periplaneta americana. Next base: position 168,833,373 of record JAJSOF020000009.1, read on the forward strand.
CTCATCTTGGGTTGAGGGAAAACCTCAACCAGGTACTTGCGACTTGATACGCCATTTTCCCGACCGGGAATCGAACCCGGGCCACCTGGTTTCGCGGCCAGACGCGCTGACCGTTACTCCACAGGTGTGGACTGTATGGGTTTTGTACGAGACATATGCATAATGGGTACATCAAACGCTACTAATAAACCATGCATAAAGCATGGATAAACAGCCTGTAACTATACATGGGAATTGCTTTGCAGTAGTTACATACACGAAACCCATTGTTTAAACGTTGTATATACTGGGTGATTCACGAGGAAAGGTAAAAATTTAGGATACAATATCTTAGGCCATTTTGAGTGAAAAAGTTCATATGAACATAGGTCCGTTTTCGAACGATGGCGGAGCTAGATGCATTTTTTGGTAAAACGTGTTGCCCCAACGTGAATCAGACGTTATCATAATATGTTGCTGACGTGAGACAAGGTCAAGATCGCAATGAATGACGTAACATTGGAATCTGCATTGTGAGCGATGTAGATAAGAGAAACAAACCGGGTGGTGGGGCATTACAAATGTCACAACAAAATCAGTTCACAGCAGTTCAGTCAGCTACCTACAGTACAGTAGTTATACAGGTACAGTTGTCGGAAGTGTTAAGTTGTGTTTTTCAAGATGCCTTATAAATTTTCGACTACAGAATATGCCGATATTGTGTATGTTTATGGTTTGTGCGATGGAAGTTCCTTGCGTGCCGTCGTTGAATATTAACGACGCTTTCCGAACAGAAGGGTACCATATCGAAGAGTATTTACTGTTTATGAGGTTGGATGAAAGACTTGGTATAGTAAAGGAACAGGGAAACGAGAGAGGTGCTAATCGACCGTATTTTGGATGCGGCATAAAGACAGACACGTGCAACTCTCCCGAGCGATGAGCGCGATTCACGCCCGAGCGCAACAGTGCATTGAAGCAGAAGGAGGTACCTTTGAAAATGTGCGAAAACATCGACCCCGACGTCTAGAATATTAGGTATGTATGCATACGTGACTATAAACTTTAAATTTGTCCGTTATCTGTCCCAAAATGCGAATTAGTACAATGGAATCTCAGAAGTTTTTGTGAAATCAAAGAGCCATATCTCCGGAACCGTTCGAAAACGGACCTATATTCATATGAACTTTTTGATTCAGAATGACTTCAGAATTCACATCCCAAATTTTTTACCTTTCCTCGTGAATCACCCTGTAGAGAAAAAATGGCCGCCCCTCTAACAGCTGTTCATATCGGTTGTCATTTTACGATGATGGTTGCCTTGTAACCACAGAACAAACAAAAGAGCATAGAATAATAATTAGAATTATATTGCTGAGCTGTACCCTTTGACCAAAACATAGCGTGATAATCGATCAGGCCCAGTTGTACTATCGATACTTACTGCGGCACCCTAGCGCGTAATATCGGATGCAATAGAGAACCGCAGATATTCTATTACCTTTCGTAAATAAGTAATGACGAAACTGTGATATAACTGTGTAGCAGTTGTAGGTCTACTGTTATACATGACGTATGTAGTGATTATTAATAAGGAATTTACACACGGCTTATGAACGAGCTGTTCATTGTTTAAGTATAAGACAGTTAATCGTCTATATAAGAGTTTTATTAGTAAGACCGTTATAGTACGTCCGCTCAAATGAGAGCCACTTGCACCTACCTTGAGCGGAGGCGTCAGGTGTTTCAGTCTTGAAGCACGCGGCTGGTTGTTGGTACGCCAGCGATGTTGACAGATCTAAGTCGGTGCTCCGGGAACAAGTTCATATAGTATTCGGTTTCAGACGAGCACGCAAGTAAAGGGTGCGTCAGAAAGAACGGATGGATTTCAAACTATCGATACGCAACGAGGAGAGAGGTATAGTGAGGGGGACCACGACTGTTGGGTCAGCCATAGAATGCAGTTTCAGTTGAGAATATGGTGTTGGTCTGGTGTACAACGTGCTTTCATCGTAGAGACATTTTTGAAAAATGAAGAGTCTGTGATCGCCACTCAGGACTCATTTCGACATCGGATGTCACGCTAGGATTCCAAGTCGGAATACAATTTTGCGGTGGGTGGCTTCATTTCGTATCACAGGTTCAACATTAAAGAAGAAATCACCTGGACGAAATTCTATTGCACTGAGATTGTCCGAGGCTACGGTAAGATCTCGCGCCCTGCGACTTCTTTCTTTGGGACCATTTGAAGGCGTAAGTTTGTAAACATCGATCACATACACTGGACGAACTGAAGACAGCGATTCGTGAAGAAATCGTGGCAATTGCACCAGCTATGTCTATGAAAGTGATGGCGAACATCAGAAAACGCCTCGATGCCTGTATTGAAAGCCAAGGACATCATATGGATAATGTTGTTTTCCATAAATAAACTGCATGTATTGGTGAATATGTTGATAACAATAAATTTTTGATTTGATGAATCTTTACAATTTTCTTGCCATGTGAAATCCATCCGTTCTTTCTGACGCACCCTGTATAATACAGTTAGCTGAGAAGACCGTAAATGTATATTGTGACTTTTGTGTTCCAATATTGTGATTGTATTTATAACGTGACGTCCTTGGGAAACGGATAATAACAATAGTCGTAGACGTAAGCCCACACAATTGCCATTAGAACGTGATAAGATTGTACAAGAACAAACAGTGTTAATTATTATTAATATTTATACGTATTTCAAAGACGGTGCGAGTAAGTGCCGGACACCACTGAAAAGTACCAGTGCTGCTACAGGAGTGTCTCGCGCAACGATAAAGAGAATTATCTCTGGAAAAGGTAAATCAACAAAAGAAAATGCCGATCGAAATATGAAAGAAAAATTTCGTAAAATCGATGGTTTCGCAACGGACTTACTACGACGAACTGTGTATGAGTTTTATCAACAGTAATCTCACTAGACGTTTTGATTTATCTAGAGAAAATCAAAACTCGAGTGGGATTAATTGACTATTACACGATTAGAAGAAAGTATATAAAGATTAGAAGTAACGAAGTACTCCAATACAATAAAATATTAATTGACTTACGAAAATACAACTGTCTTCAAATGTATTATTGTACCATCTCAACATTACAAATATTACGCTAGATGCATGCTAGATGGCAGTAGTGTCTTTATACAGACACTGTAATGATTACTATTCAATAAATCTTAATATTAAACAATCTCTGATACGTGACTATCCATAATATCATATAGCAGAAGTTCTTTTATCCTCTCAGAGCAGAAGCTATAACATAACCTAACTAATATACACAAGTGTTAGAAAAGTTTTAATTAACGACAATGACATAAAAAATAAACATGAATAATTTTAAAAGGAATAATTATTGAATGCACAATTTTCAAATTTGAATGTGGTTGGTGGTTCAATTGATGTTATATTGACGTGTGCGTAATAGAAGTGGAACTCGTTGATTTAGGCCTACATGGTGTATTCAACCTATTCAGGATTTCCGAATGGTGCTGTTCATTTATTTGTAAATCGGATTTCAGAAGATGCATAGGTATGATCAGTGATTTTTATTAATTCTTGTTCTTGAATGCCAATGCGAACCATATTTGAAACTGCTGTGCATCGACTGGAGTGGTTTGTAATTTTATATATATATATATATATATATATATATATATATATATATATATATATATATATATATATATATTTGACGTCCAGACCAGCGCAGTTTCAAATGTTGGCAAACAAAGAAACAAATGCTAGGGACGCGATAAAATTAAACAAATGCTAGAGACGCGATAAAATTAAACAAATGCTAGGGACGCGATAAAATTGTGCGATAAGCAGCCATGATTGGTTAAAATACGTCCTTTCGTACCGTTTTATTGGTCAAAAGTAGTATGACGTAGTAAGAGTGTAATAGTCAAAATAAAATAGCTCCAACGTTAAATAAACTTCTCAATGCATCATCATCATTATGGGTAATGTCCCATACCATTCCCGTGTTGTGAATCCTTTACCTACCATTAGATCAACAATAGATGTCATTAAAACATTTATACGTGAAAATAGCATCCCTTTGCCCACGCCAGACCCAACAACAAAGTTACATTGGCTACAAGAGATAAACCGTAGCCATCATAGAAAAAGATGTAATTGACGAAGTACCATCAAAATAGGCCATGTTGTACTACGACTGCCCCCACCATTGTTGTCTCAAAGCCATAGAATTCGTTTGGTCGGAACTGAAGAGAAATATCCGGTCAGAAAATACATTTAGAAATAAATCTGTTGAAGAAGTACGTGATTTAATAGTGAATGTGATGGATGATATTAAGGGAATTAGACGTTATCGCATGCAAAGTAATGATAAAAATAGCCTATCTTCAAGCAGTCATAAATGCAATACTTTTATCACAGCTATTTCATTTTTAGTGATATATGTATACATATTAAGCTTTAAAATGAAAGAGGAATGGTTAATCTAGTGTAAATCTTACCCTTAAATTAATTTTTAATTTAAACATATTTTTTATATAAATTCACTACAAACCTGTGATTAGGTACACTCTATTCACTTATCATAGCACACATTGAATTAAAATTTTGCCACTTACTGCTAATAGATACTAAAACATATCCTACTAAAATTATTAAAATATCTGTAATATTATGGGCATAGGGCTTATACTAATCTTCGTCATTTTTTTATTTTACTGACGGTGATGATTGCTATAAGCCCTATGCCCATAATATTACAGATACAGTAATAATTTTAGTAGGATATGTTTTAGTATCTATTAGCAGTAAGTGGTCAAATTTTCAATTCAATATGTCCTATAATAAGTGAATAGAGTGTACCTAATCACAGACATGTAGTGAATTTATAAAAAGAAATGTACTTAATTAAAAAAATAATTTAAGGATAGAGATTTACTCTAGAGTAACCATTCTTTTTCATTTTATAGCTTAATATGTATACACACATAGCTAACAAAAATGAAAGATCTCTGATAAATAGTAGACTATTATATTTATGACTGCTTGAAGATAGGCTATTTTTACCATTATTTTGCATGCGATAATGACCAACTCCCCTTAATAATAAAAAGCATTGAGTAAAGTACGGGTATATCGAACATGTAAAAACAGAAGAAAGTGATTATCGCTCCTTAAAAGCTAGCTTGGAATCTTGTGTGATTGATTTAATAGTGACTCAACAGACTCTGAATAGTAGATGTTCGTGTTTTAGTTCTGTATTAATAAGACGCACACAAAGATTCACTTCAGTCTTCAGAAGGGAGAGGTGGCAACGCAGCGTTGTTTACATGGAACCTGTTCAGAGTCGCGTGCCTACTTGCTCCCTGCGGTAAGTATGTCCAATCGCACGTTCCAAGTGGCTCTCATTTGAGCGGACGATCTATAGTTCATACACAACCAGGACTTAATCCAGCACTGCCTGTGACCTGATCACAAAAACCGATGAGCAATTAGTCGCTATGTTAAATCCAAATATTTTCAGGGAATTAATGCTAATACTTTTTCTGAGGAATTCCGATATACATAATATATTGTAAATTTATTTCAACTCAACAATAGGATTTTATTCCTCCAACAACAATTCTTTTCTACAATTCACCTTAAACGCTCTCGTCAACAATAGAATTTTCACTCAACACAGTATTCGTTATAGCACTCCACTGACGGCAATGACAATTTACTTGGACTATTACGAACAACAATGAACTGTTAATCTTAACTAATATTTACAAAGCACTATTTACAAATCAGAACTATCAGTTCTCAGTTCACAGTTCTTCTATCTAAGTCACTCGAGTTCACAGTATCTCGAACCACAGACCTTCAGAGACAGTTCACTGTACTCGAACTCAGGCCCCTCCAACTGCGGTTCACTGCACTCGAACTCAGGTCCCTCCAACTGCGGTCCACTGCACTCGAACTCAGGCCTTCGGATGCTGGCACAGTTGCGGACGCACACTCGAGTCGAACTCCGGTACACAAGACTGGCTTGCTTGCTCTGGCTTACTCACTGACTGGCTGACTAATCAACTGAGAGAACTGCTCGAGTTCGCTGGCGTTTCTTCTTTTATAGCTAAACTATCGTTGCGAGAAAGTACGAGTTCTGGATAGATCGCGATATTTCGACGCGTGTCTCCATTCTCGAATCATCTCGCACGCCGCTGCTCCTACTTCACCGCGCGTAGCCATGCCCCAGGAGGCAGATGCGCGCGCACCCCGCCCAACACAAGGCCGACTTAGCCTCTCCTCCGTCGGTCGTGAGATCGAATCTCACGTGGGCGTCACAATATTTTAATCGAATGAGATTTATAAATTTTGAAATTATATATTTTGAATTACAGGTAAATGCGTTGGTGGAGGATTTTGGAATTAGATTATTTCCCTGCAATAGAGAGTACCTATCTATTTTGTAAGTTGTGCCAAACACAAAGTAGGGGGAGGAAACGAAGATTCACTGAAGAACACTATAACACTAAAAGGCATCGTAAACATGTAGCATTGTTGGAGCAGCAGAAAGAGGAAAAAATCCATCCACTTCAAAGTCACATAGGCCAATATTCCATTCCGTAAAATAGACAACTCTTTTTCAAGTAGTTCATAGAAAAAAAAAAAAAACAAATACAAACTTCCTTCCGAGTCAAGACTTCGCAAAAGGTTCATAAAAGGTAATGCTGTCGATTTAGATGATATAAGGAAAACAGTGACACCAGCGAATAGGGATTACAAAGAATGGACACTGAGCGAATTTTCCTGTGTTTTGTTTCTCTGTGCGCCGGCGTTTAGTTCCACTTTCAAGCGCTAGAGGTTAGTGTAATCGAGCATACGCTAAGATAATAATTGAGTATAGAGTTGAGACACAGGATCCAAACATCGCCTACCTTATTGCATAATCCAGTAACGCTTTGCTTCAAATAAATTCAAGTTAACAGCTTTTCCTTATTTCTCAGTGACAAACTAGTTGTAATAATAATATTTTATATTTCAGATGTAATAAATTATATTATAAAATAATATAATACATTATAAAATTATGTATCAAATTCTTATAATATTTGTATATAATATAATATAGGTATATGGTTTTACTTCTCATAAGAGTTTTTCCATTTTCAGTGCTATCAAATCATTACATATTTTAATTGTTGTTGGGGTCAACGTCTCAACTCTCATTATAAAGGCACTCTAGAGTCTAGACATTACAGTTAATGACGGATTTGTTATTTTATCGATCCAGTTTATTTTATTTGAGTACATAATGTACTTAGATGTATTAATTATGTGTTATATTTCCGCTGTGTCGACTGCTAGCTGGTGTGATGTCAGCGCCAACTCTAGGGAGAAAGCAGAATCTCACGCTCTAGCTGGCTTGAAGGTCATTGAAATCAGTCCGGCTACATCAAAGGTACCGACGCGAAGTGTCCATACTTAGTTACCTATACGCTGGTGACACACTATTAATATTTGGGTTTCCGTTAATTTTAAAGAATCGATGTTGGAAGCGTCTAGAAATCATTGATAACTCCACGAACCTATTTGTAACCTTTACGCCAGTCATATTGGATAATGTAATATAGTCATCATTTTCGTAAGAAATGTTATGCAATTCACAGGATATAGTATTACAAACAAATTTGGAGTATTTTAGGAGGCGTAATCTCTAAACCCCCAAATATTTACTGCACGAACAAAACTTTCACACATCATATACCGCAACATAATAAAGGAACCATACATGAAAAATAAATAAATAAATGAATAAATAAAAAGCCTGTGGTTTTCATATAATTTCTTAAGAAAATGTCTATTATGTTGCATTATTTCAATATGGCCACCGTATAGGTTACAAAAACGTTCGCAATAAAGCCACGATTATACATTTTACACAACACAAAAAATTAAAAGATCATACGAGAAATGTCAAAATGTCAGCTATATACCGCACGACTCCACTTATCGAGCTATCGATCATAATGCCCATCTTATAACGCACTAACTTACCTATATAAATGCATGTTTAACAGGAATTTAATATAGCAATTCCTTTGTTTTTTTTTTTTTTTTTTGTAGAACTTTGAACATGTATTTAAATTAGGCGATTGTCAAGATGGCCATGACTGGACCGTGATAATCACGTGACTCCGAATCGTGCCGCAGCTTTTACGTCGTCAATGACGTCATAGGTAATTTTCCATCGATTAGTCGAAACCACAGACCAATCTAGGAGATTTGTTGAAAATGCAATTGTGAGAATTCTTCTTTCTGATTTTTAGTCTGCGAAAATAAGTGGTTATACCACAGTCTAGTATATACAATCACGAAGTTCAATACGTAGGGAATTTGCATCCATAGATAGTTGCTAACCACTAGAAGCGCTACTATCACCTCATCACAGACAATGCGAAATAGTACCGACACAGTCTATTATTCCTAGTACTTTCATTACTCAAGCTTCGTGACTACTCTCTTTCCAGCTAAAGATTGAAGTAAATGTAAATAAATGCACGTGGAGTAATGGTTCCTGATTGGCTATTGGACGCACAACGCCTCCAAGCTCTTGCTTGTCATCTTCTTCCTCATATGAAAATAGTTCCTTCTAAAATAATAAAATGTATAATATACATGGAATACGAGTAAATTAAACATGCTTATAAGAACACTTTCTTACGATTTAAACAACATGTTTATATTAGTAGTTTCAGACATTGCATGATAAATCATTGTAACATATATTATTGCAACGCGCATGCGTAAATCTCTCCCAAGGTGACCTGCAGCTTCACAGAGCACATCAGCACAGCTGGTATAACACAGTGCGAGATTCAGTGTTGCCAACCCTAAAAGAAATTTCTGTAGAATTAAAGAAATTCTCCACTCTTCAAAGAATAACATTTAATCACGAATCTACAGAAAAAGAAAATCCACTGTATCCAGTAAAGAAATAATAAATATTAATCCTCTGTGAGCATTTTACGGGTTAGTTTAATGAATGTGTTGGAATGTCCGCAATATATCAGATGGTGGATGCCCTGCGTGCTCACTTGCTGAAAATAATGCGCCCTGGTGGCTGCTTTGGTAGCTAGCTTGCTATTGCGGAGTAATACATTTCGGTTTTGTTTACGTCTACTTCAATCTTTAGTTGGAAATAGTATATATATACTAGACTGTGGTTATACACTGCACACATTTCAGTCTGTATGTACGTAAACGTCTTGATGCAACATTCCCTGGCCGATAGATAGAGCGAGGTGAACGACTGCTTGACCTCCACGCTCACCAAATCTCGACCCACTGGACGTACGCCAGGAATTTGGGAACAGGTCCGGACGTCAATGCGATGAACTGTGGCCTTCATTCAGGCAGGAGGTGGACATTTTGAACAGTTCATGTAAACAAATGTACACAAACTGAAACATTAATAACTAATACCTAAGTTTTGTAGTGCACAATGATGCTCCTTGTAATCCATATAGCGCGGCAACCAGGCATTTGCGGACCTATGTTCGTATAACCTTTGTGCGAGATCGTGCGTATTTGCTTGGTTTCCGCACAAAACCAATCCGCGGAAAGTCTAAAATTCCACATTCAGTATTCACAACCTAACACACATAACAATTTCCCTCTTCTTACCGCTTAAGTGACATATTGATTTTACTGCTTTAGGCTTTTAACATATTCTTTTTAGAGACGTTCAATATAGTAATAATTATAAATTGGAAACTTACCACTGCAATTTCACCTAAATTGTACTGTTAATTATTGTTTTTAAATATTTGCAAAAATTAAGTAAAGTCTACAACTCCACTAAAGTTACTGCATTCGTGATGCAAGTAACATTAAGGAAGCCGTGAAAAAAATCAACAAGATTCCAGACTCATTATATAACCTTACCGTTTGTTTTAAGTTCGCATTTATAGACTGGGGGAAGAAAAAGACAGACGTATATCACGGCCTGCTGGAGTATAGTAAACACAGAAAACAGTTTAAAGCAAAATGTTGAAGATAGATATTTTAGTTTTGCAAATTTGCCGTCATTGAACAGAAACCAAGATGGAGATCTCATTGCAACTAATTAGAAATTCCTCTTTCAGGTATGTAATAAACGATCTTCGTACAAAATAATGTACGATACACGAGCGGTATGTTTTCTTTCAATTCTCGGAAATTAAAAAAGCTCAACTACGTTTCGCTTTTTCAAACTTTTCCTCGAACATGAAAACTTCAACATACCGCTCTTGTAACCCATATTACTATTTTTTCTTCTCTACATATGAGCCGTTGAGAGCAGAAGTGATGTAAGTCAAAATTGGATAATGAGGGTTAAAATAAACATTCTGTAAAATAGAGCGCAAAATAGCAATTAATATTCAATTTATTGAAACTGTTAGTAGTCTATGGATAGCACGAAGGACATATTAATTGCTACTTTGCGCTGTATTTTACAGAATTTTTACTTCGGAATATATATGATAAGACTTTCTTGTGTTAAATTCTAAAGTACCTTGTTTACATGTTTCGACTTATTTATGGATCATCTTCAGAACTGGTCGTTGCTGGTCTTGATGCCTATTTTGTTCTCTGTGAGGGCGTGTTCGTGTAGTGTATAGTGGAGTCAAAAAGTGTGTGTGTTCTGAAATTGAGTTGTGTGTTGTGAATTTCATTGGGGTGTGTCAGAACATACACACACTTTGACTCCACTATACACCACACGAACACACCCTCACAGGAAACAAAACAAGATGCATCAAGACCAGCAACGACCAGTTCTAAAAATGACCCATAAATAGGTCGAAACATGTTAACAAGGTACGTTAGAATGTAACACAAGAAAGTTCTTATACATATTCCGAAGTGATACAGTGTTAAAAGTTGTGTAATCAAGATATATAGAATTTTTGCTTTAAATCTCATTACCCAGTTTTGACTTGCACCACTTCTTCTCTGAACGGATCATATGAGGAATCCGTACCTGAAGTTTTGCCCGCTATTTTTTTACATCTTATATACAGAATGGAAGTGAAACAGCTTTGCAGATTTCCAGAGCGAATAACTCATGTTGTATGTAACAAAAAACTATAATATCATATTGGTGGAAAGTTCACGGCTTTTTTTTTTTGAAAAAAAAAATGTGTTTCCCCCCCCCCCCCAAATATTTAACAATATCTTATTAATAGACTTCGTGGAATTGCCACGAGAATCACAAGGTTTACTACGCACGCGGTATAGACTGTATGAGAAGGGGATGTGCAAGGGATGGAATATGCCTCTGATGTAAACACTGAGCAGTATACTGCGGTTACAATAAAACCTGTATCCTGCATTCAAGAAATATAATGAATGATCTTTGAAGTAGGAAATGTCTAAACATGTAAATACACAATTATTTTGTAGTGACATATATTAACTCTTAAAATTTAATGTAAGATACTCACATCATCCTTGAATATGTGCATTGCAGTGAAGAGTTACGTACATTTTGAGCGACTGCAAAGTGAACCTCCTCCGATGGTCACTCAAACAGTTTTTATATTGGTAAAATGTAATAGGTGCATATTTGAAGAACGGGAAGTCACTACTTTTTAGTACACCAACTTCAGACGTCTTGTCGTGACCTGATAGTACATCATTTATGACACGAAGTTGTGAATAGGCAGAATTTTTAGCAATAATGTTTCTCAACTTACATTTCACTTTTTCTAAAATTAGTGAATTGTTATTTTGGATAACGGTTTGTGATACTTTATCCACTATATTAAGGGCGTCTGAGAGTTTTAGTTTAGACGATTCTAACAGGGTGATGCTTTTGGACACGATTTTAAAATCAGAATCAATGAACAGAATATCTTCCAATAGCTGTTCAGAAGGCAATGATTTTACAGCTGCAACATCGGAACTGTCTGTGCTATCCAATGCATCAATTACCTCCATTATTTTGCCGTAATATTCTGCATAATAATTAACAGCATCCAACCACGTTTTCCAACTGGCTGCGGGGGTAAGGGTATTCCAGGGTCAATTGTTTGGAACAGCAACACTCTCATTGTAGTATGTGTGATTGAATTCTTGTCTGCACTGAACAAATGTTAAGCTTTGACTATTCCAACCACAGTAATGCAAAAACAAGTGCTTACATAGGTATACATTAGCTGTAGCTGCTCTATCTATTTGGACCGGTCACATCTCTTAACAGTCCACACCTGTGGAGTAACGGTTAGCACGTCTAGCCGCGAAACCAGGTGGCCCGGGTTCGATTCCCGGTCGGGACAACTTACCTGGTTGAGGGTTTTTCTGGGGTTTTCCCTCAACCCAATATGTGCAAATGCTGGGTAACTTTCAGTGTTGGACCCCGGACTCATTTCACCGGCATTATCACCTTCATCTCATTCAGACGCTAAATAACCTAAGATGTTGATAAAGCGTCGTAAAAAACCTACTAAAATAAAAAATAAAATCTCTTAACATGAACTGCTTGTACTACGAGAACGGGCGGTCGCCCACCTCCTCTATACTACCGTACATCGGCAACCTGATTGCATGCTGCGTGTGGCAATTCAACGAAGTCTTATTATTATTATTATTATTATTATTATTATTATTATTATTATTATTATTAATGAATTATTTTAGCTGGCAGAGTTAAGGTCGTAAGGCCTTCTCTTCCACTCAACCATTATTCGGTAACTATTGCGAGTAGGATCGTCATTTTTATCCATATCGATAGGAAATCTAATACAGAATAATTTATCCCTCAACATCCACGGTTTCAATAACATCCACGGTTCTTGTGTAAATTTAATTTGAAAACTCTCTAAATTCAAGGTATTGCACAAAGCGAGCTTGTGGCAACGTCTCGGCAGACAGCAACTTACATAGGCTACGGAGATACACCGAGTTCGTTGACCTCTTACATCTGTCTCTCGATTAGAGTGTATTAGCGGCGATGTTGTCGGACTGCTAAAACTTCAAATTTAACTTTCTAATTAACCGTGAATTTAATCACAAAATGTAATATAGGTTTTCTATTCATTTGCGTGTACACAATCTGCAAGGTTTTTTCACTTCCACCCTGTATAATGAGGACATAGGACTTTATCGTGATACACAGTAAATTATTTCATTTTCCTGTGTCTGGTGAATTACTGTTCGAATCCATGAATTATAGACAGTAGGGAGCATGGTACACTACATTACAACGATTTCAATATTTGTGAAATTTGTAAAATACATAATGAGAACCTCTGTATCTCCTTCATAATACAGAATTTTTATTTCATGGTGTAAAATATTCTTCACGTATTCACAGCCTCCCCAGCCTCCTGAGTCGTGGACTGGCGTCCTAAAGGCCACGAAAGAAGGACCGGATTGCATACAGAAACCATTCCCCGAGTTGCCCTCATTACCTGAAATAGTGGGAGATGAAGACTGTCTGTACCTCAATGTGTATACGCCAAGGGTAAGAGTGAATAAATATTCTAGTCTATCTTAGGTTCAGAAATAATAAAATTATCTTTATAAAAACTACACTGAACAACAAATTTTTACTTTTTGTCTTGCTCCGAAATAAAAATAGGTGAACATTACTAATATGTGTGCCCTAAATCTGAATTTGAAATCCAAATTGCCCCATCACGTACCATTTTCCGGGGAAAATGAATTGCATTTTTTTTTTTAATTTTTCGCTGCTGCTAATAAAATTACAACACACTAGGGATTCAAAATTCCTCATAATACTTGAAAAAATATATACTGGATACAAAAATGATGTTACGTAGTTTAAAACACAACAACAATAAAAATATTTCATGCATATAATGAGAAAAACCTCGGAATTTGAACTTACATCTATACTAATAATAAATCTGTAGCCGAAATTTTTCTGGTAATTTTCGATTTTCCAAAAATAATTGGTCCTAACATATATTATTAACCACCCTGAAACCGAAAATCGCATTTTTGTAATTTTTGTTTGTATGTCTGTCTGTATGTTTGTTACCTTTTCACGCGATAATGGCTGAACCGATTTATATGAAAATTGGAATATAAATTAAGTTCGTTGTAACTTAGATTTTAGGCTATATGTCATTCAAAATACTTTATTTAAAAGGGGGGTTTTAAGGCGGCCTGAATTAAATAAATCGAAATGTCTCGCTTATTATTGATTTTTGTGAAAAATGTTACATGACAAAAGTTTCTTTAAAAATGATTTCCGATAAGTTTTATTCTTTACAAAAGTTTGATAGGACTGATATTTATTGAGATAAACGAGTTTTAAAATTAGAATAACGCCATCTAAGACGGTGCAATGAATTAAGAACAAATGACTTCGTCTATAAGGGGCATTGGACAACAACAATCGAAAGCTATTAAACATAGCCTACAGAGAATGTTTCTGTGTTTGTATGAAATAATATCAGAAGCTAAATTAACCGATTTGTATAATTAATTATTATTTCATCATTGGAAGGTGTAGTTTCTCTAGATGGACATAATGCTATAATGTTATTACAGTAACGTCTGAGTAAATCGAGGAAAGGTAAGATTAAAATAGCTTCTTATGCACAGAAAATTTGATAGGCTATTTGGTTCATTCGTTTTCTGAATTTCTTAAAATAATATTTATGTACACTCATTTTAATCTCAGAGAATTAACGAATAACGAGAGTGTATTGATTTAGTATGCAGTAATAGTACGTTAGCTTAGCAATCTATTATTTTATAATTCAGATTTTAACTATGCTCAATTGAATCGTGTTAAAATACATAAAATATATATACAATAAATGCAATGCAAAAAAAAAATTGGGTAATGAGCGAAGCAGATTATCTTGCGCTGTTGTAAAAGTTGTTCCCTGGATCAAACGTCCTATTTTAATTATGTAATTACTTTATATTTATTTCTAACAGGTGCAGCGGAGCGCATGGGTACGGCTAGTTTAAAAGAATTTTCTGGATGGCTTCCGTTTATAACTAGACCCGGGACTGTATTTTACAAGGAACTAACAATAGTCTGCAAACATGCTGGATGGTGATCTTCTTTTATATCGCATTTTAATTTTAGATATTTCTTGATGAAATCTTTCCCCAAGCTCGTCGTTTACCGCTCCAAGGTTAGGAGGAAAGAAATCCAATTGAGAATGTAAAAATTGTATTATGAGAGACATATTACACTCCATTTTGTCATATGCACTTAACATGATTTCCACAACAAGTTCTATGTAGTTCTCTGCCGTAGGATTTCCAAGGAAATTTGAGCAAACGTCTTTGAAAGCGCGTCATGCCATTCTTTCTGTAACGGAAAGTTTTTCCTCAAACAAAGTGTCAGCCATAACTTTGTGAATTTGTGGACCGATGAAAATGCCCTCTTTTAATTTTCCTTTACTCACACTGGTAAACTTTTCCTTTAAATACTGAAAATCACACCCTTGTTTATTCATTACATAGACCTCACTTTGAACTGTTATGAAATTTACTTAATAGAAGGGACCAATATCTGTTTATTTATTAGAAGTACAAAATAACATGCCAACAACCATAATAAACCGTAAATAAGTCATAAACTCACAAAATACATTAGCTTTTGTTTTGGTTTATACCCCCAACCCGCACCAGATGTTTCCTGGGGGAGCGCTTATCGAAAAGTGAAATCATAGTATATCTTAAAAACCTTACATGATACGAAGAACAGAGATGCATTTTCGGATTCAGCGCTCATCAAACCATAAGGGACACATTGTTTTAAGTCGGAGCAAAATTCTTCTTGTTCAGTTTTATTAGATTGAGACAACACAGGACAATGAGTGGAAGTCTTAAGCGATGACTACATAGAATAAACTCGTAATTAACCATAATCAAGTTGTTATTTGTGTTCGCTTAATTCATACTAGAAATTACGATACATTCTTTATATTTTTAGTTACCAGCGGATGGAGAAGCTACTGAATTACTTCCTGTGATGTTCTGGATCCACAGTGGAGGCTGGGTGTCAGGTTCAGGCAGTAGTGACCTGTACGGCCCACAGTATCTTTTGGACAAAGAAATAGTGCTGGTTACTATAAATTATCGTCTTGGACCATTAGGTATGTTCATATTTACACTATCGTTATCTGGAGAACTACACTAAGTTTCCTATACTGTACTCTGCAGCTGGGAGGGGGTGATAGCCTTACGTAGAAGAGAAAGTTGAGAGTTCGAATCCTGATGTTAGTTTTTCTCAGTTAGTAGATTCTGGAGTCATCGGAGTATCGCTTATATCAGGGCCGGGCATGAGAGCGGCTCTATTTAGTCGGCCAGAGCTGCTCTCGCTCCGCAAGGCAAGCCAGAGCAGAACGCTCACGCAGTGGCGGACTCGCATTAACAAGAGCCACGGTTGTTCTAGTCATTCAGTCTGTCAGTACGTAATAGTTTATAAGGATATTACATCAATCCATTGTACAGTACAGAATTTATAACACCCTTATTAATTTAATGGAATAAACTTCTCTCTATGCACACACACAAATCATTAGGCTTATTTACATAACCCATACGCACATATTGAAATCTCCTCACCACGGTTCTACGAGACAGGCGTATGGCTTCCACTTCCCCTACTTGCTGTGGACAGAGTTCATCTGCCAATATAATTAAACATCGCTTGATGAATTCACCTTCGCTGAATGTTTTCAATTCCTTTGCAATTTCGTGGCAAATTTTGTAGCTAATTCTCATAGCCGATTCACTAAGTGCATTATTGTCATCCTGTTAATACATAATATAATATAATATAATATAATATAATATAATATAATATAATATAATATAATATAATATAATATAATATAATATAATATAATATAATATGGTATGGTATGATATATGATATGATATGATATGATATGATATGATATGATATGATATATGATATGATATATGATATGATATGATATGATATATGATATGATATGATATGATATGATATGATATGATATGATATGATATGATATGATATGATATGATATGATATGATATGATATGATATGATATGATATATGATATGATATGATATGATATGTGATGTGATGTGATGTGATGTGATGTGATGTGATGTGATGTGATATAATATAATATAATATAATATAATATAATATAATATAATATAATATAATGTAATATATGACCATAAATTAGTACAACTTAAAGGAAATGTTTCTCAGGTACATTATATTAGAGTATCTATTCGATATTTATATTGCATTATAAGTTATTACAGTACATTTAGTAATATATATATATATATATATATCATATTATATATCATAAACTGTAAAATACTATACTATGATATATCATAATATTTGTTTAATTTAAAATTATATGTTACTAAATGTATAATAACTTATAATGTATTATACATATCAAATAGATACTCTAATATAATGTACCTCAGAAACATTTTCTTTAAGTTGTATTAATTTATGACGATCATTACCAACATATTTGTCATATTCAGTAGCATGTTGTAAAGAATAATGTCGTTGTATATTGAACCTCTTAATCAGTTGGAGTGTTTTATGCCAGATTAAACACTTTGCTAATCCACTGCTCTCTACCAAAAAGAATTCCTCCTCCCATGATACATTAAAAGCATTGGGAGTAGCGGGACGCTTTAGTGTATGAGCGGAAGCTCCGTCTTCAAAGTTCGCTAGAGTCACCACTGCATCGACACTGAATGACGTACAGTATGCTTACGTCACAGCGCTCGCAAGATCGGCTCTTTAAAGCACACAGCGCTCATTTCTCAGAATCACGTGATGTGCCCAGTCCTGGCTTATATGGATCCTTGCTAATTTACCATCTAAATTTTTTCCATTTTTTCCATTGCTTGAAATATGTAGACCTGCTTCATTATCTGATATCTGACTACTTTGATTAAGTCTGTGTGTATACGTGTCCTTAATCATTACATGACTTTGTTCATATTCATTATCTGCAACTCAAATTTTCAGTTATTGAAATCCAAGAAATATGAAATTACTCTTAGTAAAATATTAGTAGTTGCAATTTTGTTTGAAGCCTTAATCTCTTCAGCAGGTAAGACGGAGAATCCTTATTGTTATGGGTTGTGCTTTTAGTACATCCATCATGCCAATAACTCTGCTACAGAGAAGAATAATAAAAATGCCTTAATAAACCTCTTGATTATCCCTCAGAACTGTTGTATTCTGAATTTAAAGTATTTAATATCTATAAAATTTATAACAATGTCGTATTGAATTTCATACATAAAAACCGACATGTATTTAATTTATATTCACATAAATATAAAAATAAAAGACCAAACAACATATGCTTAACAGGACCTAAATGTACCACAACTGTAGCTTATAACCATAGTAGCAACTTCGGTCCAAGGCTCTATAACAAGATAACAGTTAAATTACCGAACATTCAATTGTTAATGCTCCTTATTTTAAAATATAAATTAAAGAATTATTATTATTTAGGGAGAAAATATGAAATAGTTTCCAAACACTGTACTATCTCTGTTTTTTTTTCTTTTTAGTTTTTATTATGTTAATTAATAAAATGTCTTAAAATTTTGTGGAATGCCCTCTAAGCACGACTAGTCCTATGTACTGTTTCTGTGGATGCTAGAATGTCTTTTATATGTAAAAAAATATGTAACTTATCTTTGTTCTAGCAATAAATTATTATTATTATTATTATTATTATTATTATTATTATTATTATTATTCTTATTATTATCATCATTATTATTATTAAAATATACCAACTGTAACATACATACATACACACCAACACACACTTGAATACCAAACATGACACGCATTTTTGTGTTACTTTCATTATTGGTCAGGTTATGGGTTTGAAGAACTGTAAAGGAACTGATTATATTTCAGTAAAAAATGTAAGTTTTTACTTAGTTAAATATTCATTCTGTTACTGAACTATGTTTGGCCGTATTAAATACTCGAATGATTTTGTTTATGTAGGATTTCTGAGCACTGGAGATGAAGTGTGTCCTGGTAACAATGGCCTCAAAGATCAGTTGGCAGCACTGCGCTGGGTGAGAGATAATATCGCAGCTTTTGGCGGGAATCCAAACAGTGTGACGATATTTGGTGAGAGTGCGGGCGGCGCTAGTGTGCACCACCATGTGCTGTCGGAATCCAGCAGAGGTGAGCATTTGAGAGTTACTTACATAATAGATCCATCTGTACATCAGAAGCGTCTTGAATAATATTACCTTTATTAAACAGAGTGATACCCAAAAAGATTCACAGTCATATGTTGAAGTTATTATTTGTATTATGTTGACTATTACACTCTTACTACGTCATACTACTTTTGACCAATAAAACGGTACGAAAGGACGTATTTCAACCAATCATGGCTGCTTATCGCACAATTTTATCGCGTCCCTAGCATTTGTTTAATTTTATCGCGTCCCTAGCATTTGTTCAATTTTATCGCGTCCCTAGCATTTGTTTCTTTGTTTGCCAACATTTGAAACTGCGCTGGTCTGGACGTTATTATATATATATATATATATATATATATAATTACAAACCACTCCAGGCGATGCACAGCAGTTTCAAATATGACTCGCATTGGCATTCAAGAACAAGAATTAATAAAAATCACTGATCATACCTATGCATCTTCAGAAATCCGACTTACAATTAAATGAAGAGCACCATTCGGAAATCCTGAATAAGTTGAATACACCATGTTAAATCAACGAGTTCCACTTCTATTACGCACACGTCCAATATAACATCAATTGAACCACAAACCACATTCAAATTTGAAAATTGTACATTCAATAATTATTCCTTTTAAAATTATTCCTTCGGAAATTCTGAATAAGTTGAATACACCATGTAGGCCTAAATCAACGAGTTCCACTTCTATTACGCACATGTCAATATAACATCAATTGAACCACCAACCAAATTCAAATTTGAAAATTGTGCATTCAATAATTATTCCTTTTAAAATTATTCATGTTCATTTTTTATGTCATCGTCGTTAATTAAAACTTTTCTAACACTTGTGTATATTAGTTAGGTTATGTTATAGCTTCTGCTATATGATATTATGGATAGTCACGTATCAGAGATTGTTTAATATTAAGATTTACTGAAAATCATCTGTCAAGTGACGTTGATTACTGGGATTCGAATAATTGAAGTGGAATGTTGCATTTTAATAAAAATGAAACTGAAAAATGAAACTGAATCAACAAAGTCTTCTTGACTAGTAATATTGCCATCGTGTATAATAGATCGAGAACTTCTCGACGAGAAGGCATTGCTCACTACTGCCATCTAGCATGCATCTAGCGTAATATTTGTAATGTTGAGATGGTACAATAATACATTAATTGAAGACAGTTGTATTTTCGTAAGTCAATTAATATTTTATTGTATTGGAGTACTTCGTTACTTCTAATCTTTATATACTTTCTTCTAATCGTGTAATAGTCAATTAAATCCCACTCGAGTTTTGATTTTCTCTAGATAAATCAACATAGGCTGCAATATGAAGAATTACAGAGATGCAACACTTGGATCTAAAGAACATAAGTTGTAATTGTGTTAAATATAGAAACCTAGCAACCGTTAACAAAAAACATAGATATGTATTATTTCATAACTCACTAATAGGCCTACACTTTTAGAATACATAATGACGGATATATTTGATTGAAGTTTAACATTCTTTATGAGTACCGAAGAATGGAAAAAAAATATATTTTTTTATACGATAGTGAGTAAAGTTGCATTTTACCAGCTGTTATCAGTGCCTAAATTGAGCCTTTGAAACACTATCGGTGTAAAAAAAAGTAAGTAATCACTTTAGGCACAGCTATTCATTTTACGCACTGCCAAAGAAAATTTAATATTCAATATACAAACTTCAGTAAGAAATTAATGCATTGCATGGATCTTTCATTACTAAAACATTACACATGACACAAATAACAAATTTAATGTAACATTCATATCTATATTTTAGCCCTTATTATTCTGAAGTTACATGTAGTATACTGATTGTAACAAGATTTATCATTCAACTGTTTCTAACCGCTTTGTTAATAATATGGTCGGTTTGGACGGCCATGAAATCGTGAATATGAATAAAAACAGGCTGCCATTCAATGGATACTTACTTCTTAACGGTTCTGAGTTTAGACGGCCATGACATCGTGATCTTATAATCTCTGCAACTTGGAATATTTATTTAATATAAATTTGTGCTATCGCAGGAAAAAACATTGTATCACACACATTTGTAAAGTTATCTTTTTGGCACGAGTGTAAAGTTTTTGGAACGATGCCAAAAAGAGAACCTTTACGAACTTGTCTCATAATTAATTATTAGGTCTATCTATTGTTTTATAGCGTACAAAAATACGAAATGCTCCATGAATGGTTTGCTAATAATATCTTGTGGTTTTTTACTGCATATAAAAAAAAGAAACCTGCTCCTTCAGTGAACATCTTTATACGCATTCAATCAAGTGTCTGTAGTCTAGACTACAAGTTACGGAAACCAGTTAGCTTAAATTAAGCCCCCACTTAGCACTACTCGTCTGTTGACTGCTGAAGTGAAGGTTAAATGTCCATTTAATTATACGTAACCTTGAGGTGTAGACCAGGGCTTGCCAAACTTTTCATAGCGAGGGCCACATCAACCATCCGAGAAATAATCGCGGGCCAAGTCAAATAAGTTTAAATTAAGTCTAATAAACAAAGCTCATAAGTAACGTTTGTATTCAACCTTTGTGCTTTATTGAGCTAAAACCTACACGTTCAAACTGCTTTCTTTTTTCATTCAACTGGCAAGTTATGTTTTTGGCAATATCTTCCACTCTGCGAGCAACTGTATGTACTGAAAGAATTAATTACTTACTTACTTACTTAGCCTACTTACTTACTTACTGGCTTTTAAGGAACCCGGAGGTTCATTGCCGCCCTCACATAAGCCCGCCATTGGTCCCTATCCTGAGCAAGATTAATCCATTCTCTATCATCATATCCCACTTCCCTCAAATCCATTTTAATATTATCCTCCCATCTACGTCTCGGCCTCCCAACTAACACTCTATATGCATTTCTGGATTCGGCCATACGTGCTACATGCCCTGCCCATCTCAAACGTCTGGATTTAATGTTCCTAATTATGTCAGGTGAAGAATACAATGCGTGCAGTTCTGTGTTGTGTAACTTTCTCCATTCTCCTGTAACTTCATCCCTCTTAGCCCCAAATATTTTCCTAAGCACCTTATTCTCAAACACCCTTAACCTAAGTTCCTCTCTCAAAGTGAGAGTCCAAGTTTCATAACCATAAAGAACAACCGATAATATAACTGTTTTATAAATTCTAACTTTCAGATTTTTTGACAGCAGACTGGATGATAAAAGCTTCTCAACCGAATAATAACAGGCATTTCCCATATTTATTCTGTGTTTAATTTCCTCCCGAATATCATTTATATTTGTTACTGTTGCTCCAAGATATTTGAACTTCTCCACCTCTTCAAAAGATAAATTACTGAAAGACTGATATTCTTAAATAAATGTACTTCCTCAGGACAAATCTGCTTTGCCGGCATTATCATTCACAATTTAATAAGTTCATCATCACTAAAAATTTTGCCTTTTTCGCCAGTTCATGCGAAACTAGCCACTGTTGCTGCCTCACTGTCTGATCTCTATTTCTTGAAAATATTCTGTTGAGATGATATTCCACTTTTCATTGCTTCAAATTTATCGTCCCGTAACTTCCCCGTAAATTGAAAATTTTAAAAAAATTTGATTTCTTTAAAGACAGCAACTGATTCGTTACAAATCAGGCATAATTACTTTATTTTCAGTTTTAATCATAAAATAGTCCAAACTCCATTGTTGTTTAAACACAGAACATTCACTGTCCATTTTATCTTTTTTTTTTCTTCCCCAGCCATAATTAAAGTTAAGTTACGCTGTAAGAACTACTAGTAAATGCTTGTGGATTAACTCAGAATGCTAATACTATTCTTAACTGGATAATACAGGGACATCATTTTATTTTTACTAACATTTTCAATATTAACCTGGCTATACCTTTGGATTAATGACTGAGACCCGAAACACCGTTTGCTATTCCCTTCCACGACTGGAGTTGAAGATACTGGCGTAAAATACAAACAAATCACTTTACTAGGTACAGGGGGAATAAAGTAGTTCATCCATTTACGTAAAGAGGAAATATCGCGATTATGAGTGTGATAATTTTCATTAGGTTTTGTTTAATCAAAATACAGTACTGTATTAACAATAAGTGTTTTTACTCACGAAATGAGTTATCCATGCGAACGTATTCATTATGCAGTGTATATTGTACTTCTACAACACATTAGCGTACGATATTGAGAATGAAGTTAAATTGAAAAATAATCATAATATGCATATTTAAACACATTTTTGAAAATGGTGGCCGTTTATTTCGAAACAAGCTTCAGTTATTTTGTACCTATTATCGCACTATAGACTATTGCATCTAATTCCAATTACCAGTTTCGTCCTTCATACTTAGTAAGTCATGTTGAAATAATTCTGTACCTACTCTATAAAAGAGTACCTTACGTACTGTAAATTTATTCTTCACTTCTGCCCGACCAGCACAGATAAAATTACTCAGACATGCTATCTTGTCCGTCCAAGTGGTTATGTCGCAGGATCGTAGAAAGGAGGGGAATCACGTGATAGGTAATTACCCGAGGCCCTTTTATTTAAGTTATTTAAAACAGTTGCATAATATTATCAATTAATTCCTAGCAGAAATTAATGTTTTCAGAAAAGAGCTAAAAAGCCCAGCCACTAGTCTTTACAGTGGAGCGAGCAGAAGCTGGCGAGGGAAATCGGGATGCGACCTAGGCAAACGGACGACAGTACCTGTGCGAAAATATGATTCAATATTGGAAGTTTTCGTCACTAGAAAACGCGAACATATTTCTGAAACGTACTATAATCACTAAGTCAGTACTGCGGCGTTGGTTCTGAGGACAGTTGGAACTTCGTTAGTAGAAGGGGTGGGAGTGAAATACATTCAAAAACTCAGGTACAATAAAAGTTGAAGTAAAAATAAAATGATGTCCCTGTATTTACCACTTCACATTTCTATTATGTGTGGGCGTGTACCGAAAGAAGTCGCTGTTGTCAGCTTACAGCGGTGCAATCTCTGGCTGCTCTGTTGCCACACTTCGCGCTTGGGCTGGACAACCCACGGTCGTCTGGCGGCTGAACGCTTGCAACCAGTAGACTACATTGTAGCAACATAATTGTTACCATAGTATAAGAGCAATTTGTTTAAGAATCTGGGCCTCTGATTTGATTTCATCGATCGAAATTCGTGAATAAATTAATCTTCTTTTATTGACTTTTATTTTATTTCCAGTTAGTAAATGGGCCGAGCAAAAGTAGTTCGCTGGCCTAATACGGCCGCGGGCCGTAGTTTGGCAAGCCCTGGTGTAGACTACACAAAGGAAGACGGAAGTATTGCCTCCTCGGACCTTCACACTAGAACAAAGTCATTATCACTCTGCGTCTTTTTCTCCTCCTATAAATTTTGAACATCGACACTAGAAGAAAATCTGTTGTTAGCGTCGCACTTAGGTTGTCTTTTCCTCTCAAGAGAACCTCGATGTTTAATTTGATGTAGACTTCCTTGAATGTGTGGTGGAGCAGTTCTAGAAGTTACAACTAGATGAGAAATCTCGCCAGCATTCGGCATCTTTAAGTCAAACCAACACAATAGCGCAATAATTAACAATAGATCCCTATTAGAAACAACAACAACCAAATTTCTTGGCTTAAAAATCGATAATGTATTCAATTGGAAAAATCATATTAAAGAAATTACCCCCAAACTAAATTCAGCATGTTTTGCTATTAGATCTATGCAAAAGATAGTAAATATCAATACCTTGAAATCAATATACTTTGCATACTTCCACTCGGTAAAGAGTTTTGGAATAATATTCTGGGGAAATTCCACAGATAGTAACAGTATATTTCTATTACAAAAAAGAGTAATTAGAATAATAGTAGGTGCCAAATCTAGGGAATCGTGCAGGACTATTTTCAAAAAACTACAAATAATGCCCATGGCTTGTGATTATACCTTTTCATTAATAATCTTCCTCGTATGTAATCGTGAAAACCTTGTAACTAATTCAACAGTTCATAGCATAAATACACGTAAAAAGAAAATGACTTTCATACTCCATCGGCAAGTCTATCGTGCTATCGAAAAGGAGTGCGTTATATGGCAGTAAACATTTTTAATAGCTTCCTATCGATATAAAAAATGAAACTCAAAACATAAGATTATTTAGGGCTGAATTTAAGAAGTACCTAATTTCTCACGCCTTCTATTCTGTAGGTGAATTCATGACACTCAATAACACTTAATGAAATTGATACTAAAACTTTGTGTTGTACTAGTAGACTATATTGTAAATCTCTTCTGTATATATTTGATCTAGACTGTGACTATAAATTAAGACTTTGTAATAGTATTAAGTTTTTTGACTTGTTCCATATTCTAGCTGTAAGCAATGTATGAATACCATGGAATGTTAATAAATACAATACAATACAACAATAATTTCATTCAGGGTGATATATTCTACGTGTCGATGAATGTCTGATAGGCCCTCAGCACAGATTTTTTCTTTCCATATTTCAGTTGTTCTTATGATATCTGTAAGAAAACAAGAGGTCGAATATTTTAATATTTCATTGGCTGATGAGCTTCATGATAGGACTGATTAATCAAGAGGATAAATCACATATTAATCAACAGGGTAACATGCGACAGAACTTAATGGGAATACATACTCTGTTTTTAGCACTAGGAAAACCATGATCCTCCAGAGGTTACGTCAATAACGTGCTCGTTTATTTATTTATTTGTTTTGTTTTTGTTTTTTGGTTTTTGTTTTTTTTTTGTTTTTCTTTTTGTTTTGTACACTTGAGCTACATTAGGCATTGCAGCCCGAAAGAGCTGAAGCTCGTGCTCGGGCGCAGTTTAGATCAGTTATACAAAATATATCACAAAATTAAGAGAGTTCATTGAGCACAATCACATTAATAAGTGATAAAATACATGCATAATGTAATAATAGGGTCTATATAAAAATAGAAAATAATAATAATAATAATAATAATAATAATAATAATAATAATAATTTATTTAATCTGACAGGATTAAGGTCATTTGTCCTACCAGATAGCACATATAAATACAAAAAGAAATACAAACACTGAGAAAATACAAATTAAGTTAAAGCCCTATAGAGGGTCAACAGAGTCAAAAGTACATTATAGAGCTCTCATCGAGGTAATACAACGAAAAGAAAGAAAGCAGAGATAGCAATGATGTATTGATAACTGACAAAATAATAATAATAATAATAATAATAATAATAATAATAATAATAATTTATTTATTTATTTAAATTCAAATATACAGAATAAAGAAATATAATTACAAAACAAACAAAGAGAAATACAAATAAAATAATACAAGCAATATAAAAGGAATAATAATAATAATAATAATAATAATTAATAATAATAATAATAAAAATACATTAATATTAATTTTCAATTTTACAACATCATAGTTTATTTACTATATGTCATGGGTTAAGTGAAGTTGCGCAACCTGACAGGTGTTCAGCAAGCAATTCCACAACTAGAATGTGATTTTTTAATTTAAATTTGAATTTTGATATTGTCCGACAGTCTCTGACGTGGTCAGGGAAAAATTCAGAGGCAATAGATATGCTCGATGATGAGTAGAAGGATGTTCTGTGCAGAGGAATAGAGAGAAGGTACATGTTCCGGGTTCGAGGTAGTCAAAACGAGATGCTAGGTAAGAGGGTGTGGAGGTGTGGATGATTTTAAATAGTCAAAAATTGAAGAATAAGTGGACTCCAAGACAACAATTCTAACGGTGTTATATGATCGAATTTTCTAATGTTACAAAAAACGAACGCAGATATTGTGAACATGTAGTCTATGGGCAAGATCAGTATTTAGATTCGTGAATAAAGAATCGCAATAACAAGTGGGGCATCACTAAAGTTTGGATCAGGTTCTTTTTAAGGCTGAGAGGTAAAACATTGGTTAAGTGTTTGAGGGAATGAATTATGGAAAAAGTTTTCTTACAAGTACAAAGCACATAAATATTAGAGTATCAATTTTTAACTCAATTAGCTTAAGCAATTAAATAATTAATCCGATTTGTTTCTTAAATCTATGTGTGTTAAGTGTACTTAGCTCAGGGTAAGCTCTAATTAATGCATTATATATTTTGGGTCCAAAATTTCTGCTGTGTTTTAATCCAGCAGTTGTGTGGCATTTGGGAGTATTTAGAAAGAAACTGTAGTTTTGACTCGTATGGTATTCATGAGGATCAAATTTAAATTTATTGTGATTTTTATGGAAGTAAATCAGCAATGTTTGTTTATAAATTTGTTCTAGATTTGATACGCCAAATTCCTGAAAAATTAATTTTGTTGGGTAATCGAAAGGTTTATATAGACAAATTTTGATAATTCTTTTTTGGAGCAAATTTAAAGGATGGAGAGTCGATTTTGCCATTCCTCCCCAACCTAAAATACCATACTGAATTATTGATTGAAACAGAGCTAAGTACACAGTACGCAGAACATAAACAGGTAAATAAGAGCGTAGAATGGAAACTGTATATGAATTATTGTAATGGGAGAAATACTTACTTCTCTCTTTCCAAGCGAGCAGATGTTCCGTAAGTTTTCAATAAATTAATAAAGCATTGCAGAAATATTAATTCAGAATTATACAGTCGAGTTGGTAATCGCATTATTTAATTACTTAGGATATTGAAATCCTTCAGACGATATTTTACGAAAATAAGCTTCGAACCCAAATGAATGGAAGGAAGTCCTTCAGTCTGTTTATGTGTGAGAGAACATAATAAAAAGATTAAATGTAATCTTGACGTAAACACGTCCGAACAATTGAAATATATTTTGTACTGCCATTACATTCTCGGTTGAAACAAGAGCAGAAACGAATAAAAAAAGAGGTCTTCTGAAAACCTGATAGATACAGATAGCAACGAAAAATAAACCATGAGAAGAGAAGCAGTCCCGAAGGTCATATAAAAGATGGTTAGTGTATAGCTCTTTGGCCTCTCAAGGGCGATTGTTGACAAAAAAACATTGAATGAAAGAAAAGGAAGAATAAAACATTTCGAAGAAATAATGCCAACTTTGTTCACATCGGAATGTGATAACTGATATCAAAGCTCTTGTCATTTTCCTGTAACATAAATGAAGCACAATTTTTTACTACCGGTTATATAGGATGAAGAGTAAGTAAGGTCATGAATTTCAGGAGGCAAAAATGCTTTCAAAAGAAATGAAACATTTCATACCGTGTTTTGGGAAAGTCATTGATTTAATTCCGAATATGCTCAGTCAATTTAAGAGGACAATGTATTATGACTATACATTATTGTAAGAATTTTAGTTTTCTCCTTTAAACCTGCAGAAATTAATTTAATCTGAACAATTTTAACTTTTCGCTCTGAAAAGGAATTCCAAATTTTACATTTGTTCGGATCAGATTTTTACACATTTAAAAGACAAAACTAAAATTATTTCTATCATGTATTACCGTGTGTGTTTGTGTTTGTGTGTGTCTAATGCCTACCCACTTTGTTTGCGTGATCTAATTCCTAAACTGCATAGATGGCAGGACTGTGACCCATTTTCAAATTGCACACCACTTTGGCGGGCCACGTTATGCATGATGTCTATCTGTGAAGAGTTATGTCATGTACTAGGGTGAGTGTATATTAAGTATTCGTGCAAGTGTAGTGTAGGGAATGGGTGAGGATGATAATGAAGATGAGAAAGGGAGAAGGGGAAACCCGGTGTCGGCACGTAGCCTACTCCTATCGAATAGCACCAAGGGAACCGCCAGGCTTAACGTCCCCACCCGACGGACGAATCACTATCAACAGTGACATGTGCCTTCCCTTCATATGCACTGCGGAGAGATTTAGGATTTAACCCAGGCATATTAGTGCACAATTTAGTGATTAGAAGTTGTGCACCGCCATCTCTCCTACAAGAAAATTTCTGACCCTTCTGGGAATCGAACCTGAGCCGGCTAGTATTATTATAATACACTGCAATCTTAAATTGACTGAGCATATTGGGAATTAAATCAATGGCTTTCCTAAAAATACGTTATGGAATGTTGCATATAAAACAATTTCTATCTCGAAAAAAAAAATGAAAAAAAAACGAGCAAAATTTTATTATTATTTTTTGTTTGAAATAATTCAAAGAATAACCCCCTAAAAATAATGTCTTTTCTTGCAGTTCACTCTGTATAGGCTTAGTTTAGATACCACAATTAATACTCTATCGGCAACTTGTTAACAAAGCATTTTTAATATTCAGAATCATTAGAATTTTGGTAATTCTGATATGAAACTTTTCTCTTGGTCCTTCAAAGCTTTAGCATAATTAGGCAGTACTTTGAAGCCCGCATTACATAAATAATTACTTACTGGTTTTTAAGGAACCCGGAGGTTCATTGCTGCCCTCACATAAGCCCACCATCGGTCCCTATTCTGAGCAAGATTAATCCAGTCTTTACCATCATATCCCACCTCCCTCAAATCCATTTTAATATTATCTTCCCATCTACGTTTCGGCCTTCCCAAAGGTCTTTTTCCCTCCGGCCTCCCAACTAACACTCTATATGCATTTCTGGATTCACCCATACGTGCTACATGCCCTGCCCATCTCAAACGTCTGGATTTAATGTTCCTAATTATGTCAGATAAAGAATGCAATGCGTGCAGTTCTGTGTTGTGTAACTTTCTTCATTCTACTGTAACTTCATTCCTTTTAGCCCCAAATATTTTCCTAAGCACCTTATTCTCAAACATCCTTAACCTATGTTCCTCTCTCAAAGTGAGAGTCCAAGTTTCACAACCATAAAGAACAACCGGTAATATAACTGTTTTATAAATTCTAACTTTCAGATTTTTTGACAGCAGACTGGATGATAAAAGCTTCTCAACCGAATAATAACAGGAATTTCCCATATTTATTCATAAATAATGAACGTATTTTTTGTCATGGATGGGATTTACAGACTTATCAACTTTAGAAACTTTTTCTCAGGTTTGTTTCACCGCGGTATATCTGAGAGTGGCACCGCCACCTGCATATGGGCACTCTCTGCTGCCAGCACACACAAGGAAAACAGAGAAAAACTCGCAGCAGAGATGGGCTGCCCCACTCAACCCAGTTCTGAGTTGATTTCCTGCCTCAGGAACGTCGATGCCGAGAAGATCATCAGAAGTACTCCACCACTTATAGTGAGTATTATGTTATAATCAGGGAGCGAAACTTGTTGCCTGATGGGAGAGAGGTAAGTGGTTTCAGATTAACTGTGTTCTAGAGTCCCTCTACCACAGTCTACTATATACAGTCACGAAGCTTGAGTTTTGAGGGTGCTAGAAACAATAGACTGTGACGGTACTATTTTGCATTGCCTGTAATGAGGCGATATTAGCGATCCTAGTGGTGACCAACTATCTAATGTTTGCATATTTACTACGTATTGAGCTTCGCGACTGTATATACTAGACTGTGCCTCTACTATGTACAATAGAAGACGGCGTGGGTCGTGCCCCGTTGAACTACTGTGCCTTGGTTGTTCGCTGTTTACTTGCTTTGTGTTGCAGTCGACGAATACCTAGGTCAAGCCTGCACAAGGTTTGCGCTCTCCGAGCCGGCTCACAGCTCATGAGCGGAATGCAGATATTAGCTGCGCTCTGTATAAGGGTGGACTGGAAGAAGGGGTGATCTCGTACAAAATATACACAAAAGGAAGTACTATTACGAGTGCTTATGAAATGAATTCCCGTTCAGTGTTTGCAAAACTATCTTGGACTAATTAATTAATAAAGGAATATTTATTTCGCAGAAATAATAGAAATTATATATAGTAGCTACTTAAATGCATAATATTATTTTGTTATATTTTTATTTATCAGTACATCAAAACGAGGTTTTATGCTGTTGGCAGCTGAAAGGAACAGTAGCCTACTGATCGTAATGAAACATCAGTTACAGATGTTCGTTGTCTGCCTTTATTAAAAGTTGATTATAGAAAACAGTTGCTCACAAATATAAATGTTGAGCCAAACATAGCAAACGTTTTCACAGCCAGCCTGTGTAGTCGTGGATATTATTGCTAATGTTTAGTCTTGTAAAACTCAACCAGGCTAGTAGTATTATTCAAACGATCTTTAGCCCTTAGGTCACATTGAAGATCAATAAGTTCGAGCTGTAAATCGTTAAATGTTAAATGTTATGTTCCGTCTTTTAGATTCCTCCATACTGTACTGTAGCAGTAGGTAAGCAACGTGAAACAGTTACTGAGAATAGGCCTACACACTGCACTCCACTAGATAGCTGAGTGGTCGTTTCCCTCTCCTCTACCTACAGGCAAGTCTATGTCATTCTGACGTATCTTCCTCTCCGTTTCGGCGAGCGGTAAACACGGCTCTCCCGCTCCGAAGGAGCGCGCGCGCTCGTTGAGCGCTGTTTGTGCAGGTATGGCCTGGGTTTTTTTAATTGGTTATTTGACGACGCTTTGTCAACTGCGACGAGTAGCTTATATCATGGGCTAGAGACCGCAGAATTCCGTATTAATTAAAAAAAATCGTGATAAAATATTATATTTCGCGTTTTATCGCTAACTAGATGTAAGATAATCCCAATAATTTCGTATAAAATGGAAAGAGATTTTTACGTGAAAAAATAACCCTATATAAGATGACAAAATAATGATAAAAGAAAGGTTTTATACATCAATTTATTCAACAGAAACATAAGTAACTCAGAACATTTCAACACAGAAGGTGTAAATTGAGGGTAATTCAACATGCGAGCTTGTAATGCCTCAATCAGTCAACTTTAACATTGAAAGTGTCGGATGATTGTTTAAAAACTATTTATTTCAAAGTGAGAAATGCTATAAGCTACCTACATAAAACAGTTATATTACCGGTTGTTCTGTGTGGTTGTGAAACTTGGACACTCACTTTGAAAGAGGAACAGAGGTTAAGAGTGTTTGAGAATAAGCTACTTAAGAAAATATTTCTGTAAGAAGTATGCCAATCATATATTTGTATTATCGACTTTTAAATGTCTATTCGTTATGTCTGGTATTTTAAACTTGTTCCCTGTTACCCTTGGTCATCCTTTTCTTCCCCTTTCTTCTAGTATTTAATTAGGTATGTACTGAACTCTTATTTTTTCTTTCGTAACAGATTACGTCCGTAGATCTGACCGTATCACACCTTCACTAAATATGCTGTCCTGGGTCCGTCTCAAAGAGCGAAGAACTATTCACTCTCTCACTTTACTCTTCAATATTCTTCAAACCTCTAACCCTAGCTACTTAGCTTCTCGTTTTCAACATTTGTCCTCATATCACGAAATAGATACTCGCTCACAACACCATATCACACTCTCCATTCCTAAACACAGAACATCCTTCTACTCTTCATCTTTCACCGTCTCTGCAGCTCATCTCTGGAACTCTCTACCACAACATGTCAGAGACTGTCGGACATTGTCTAGTTTCAAAAATAAATTAAAATTGCACTTTTCAAATCAAATTCCTTTCAATTATAAGCCCTTTTCTCTGCGATAGTTTTGTAAAAATATATATTCCTTCTTCTTCCTTTCCCGTTTTTGTTCTCTTGATCACCAGAACAATTTATTATCATACCCTTTTATTGTGAATTTTATTTAATTTTCTGTATTATTTTATTACATTCCATTTTGTTATATTCTTCCTTACGTTTTCCATATTAACTATTTGTACTAAATGAGTTGCTTTTACTATATTTCAACGTATTTTACTCTCTTTTTTTTAATATGGTCTTATTTTCATGTTGTTTAGTGTCGATTTTGTTATGCTATTATTATTATTATTATTATTATTATTATTATTATTATTATTATTATTATTATTATTATTACTTTGTAATATGCTAGTATTCTGTTCTTCAACTTTTTGTTAAATTTTTATCTGCTTGTGTACTTTGTGACCTGGTAGAGTGTAAGAGAAGGCCTTATGGCCTTAACTCTGGCAGTATAAATAAATAAATAAATACATAAACAGATAAATAAATAAATAAATAAAAAATAAATAAATAAATAATTAATTAATTAATTAAAATAAATAAATAAAATAAATTACATAAAATAAATAAATAAATTAATTAAATAAATAAAATAAAATAAATAAATAAATACATAAATAAATAAATAAAATTAATTAATTACATATATTAAATAAATAAATAAATTAATTAATTAAAATAAATAAAATAAATAAATAAATAAATAAAATAAATAAATTAAATAGATTAAATAAATATATAATTAAATAAATAAAATAGATAAATAAATAACTAAATTAATTAATTAATCATATTAAATAATTAATTAAATAAATTAATTATATTAAATAAATAAATTAAATAAATTAATTAATTAATTGAGTAAATAAATAAAATAAATTTTATATATTAAATAAATTAAATAAATAAGTAAATTAAATAAATTAAATAAATTAATTAATTAATTAATTATAATAATTAATTAATTAAATTAAATATATATACATGAATAAATAAAGTGACAGACATTATTTTACTGTTTTCTAAGATTATGTTTTTTATGGTAAGCTTCTGGTTATTTCGTCTTCTATAATAATTAGTAAAATCAATAGTTTAATTAAATTCTTAACAAATTATCTGACATGGTACAGCACGAGTAGGTACATAGGACTAACTAATATGCTCCATTTAGTTTAAATTAGAAGAGGCAAATAATGTAGGCCTATTCAAAATATAAATAATATTACTGAGTTAATAAAAATAACATTGCAATTTTAGTTGCTTCATGCAATTGTTTTAGGACAAGGATGGTGGCCTTCATATTCCTTTCGGGCCTGTGGTCGAGAGCGCGGTAGGAGAAGGAGACGAGATGTTCATTTCTGCGACACCTTTGGAAGCAATTCGGTCAACTCCCGGTCAACATCTCGTTCCCTGGATGGCTGGATTCACTTCAGGGGACGGCGCCATTCTTGCTGCAAGTATGCTCAGAACAAAATTATGTCTATAGTGATCAGTCACGAAATTAAAGAACTCGACCACATTCTCGGCAATACCTGTACGTACTCTCCCTGGTAGAACTCTTGACTCAACCCGTTGCAGAAGATGCGACGAGCAAGAAACGCTTCCTCACGTCTTGGGTTTCTGCCATCATGGAGAATTGCTCCGAATCAACAGACATAATACGGTTCGTTCTCTCATCGCAGCTTCAATCCGTCAGAATGCTTCCTATGAGGTTTATGAGGAGGTTGGTTGCGTCTCTTCAGATGGCTCTACTAGACGTGCTGATATCATCATAATTGATCGACAGAAGGATAAGGGTGTCATTCTTGATCCCACAATCCGTTTCGAGATGCATGAGCAACAGCCACAAGAGGTGTGTCGTGAAAAACAAGTCATATATGAGCCTTGTTGTCAGCATCTTGGAGCACAATACCACATCACACATTGGACAGTTTTTGGGCTCATGTTCGGTGCCCGTGGCACGATCCCACGAGAAACTTTAAATCAACTTAAACAATTTAAAATTTCTGATGCAACGATTGATGCCATAGGATCTCATGTGTTAAAATCATCCTTAGCTATAATTAATAATCATTGTACTCAATAAACTTTTATTGTAAATGATTTCCTATGTTTTCGTATCATTTCTCTTAATGTTGTTTTTCCTTTCAAATTGTCACACAATTGTTTTTAATGATTATTCTTTATGAATTGATTAGTAGGCCGATCTATTTGAACCCTTATATAGGGCGGCTCTTTTTCTTAAAAAATTTTCCAATTTCCTTACAAGAAGGACTGAGTTTGTATCTTCTGTTTGTTTCTTGCGACTTGTGACCTCAGAACCATAACATCACAGGCATTGAGTAGACCTATGTATTACTGATTGGGACAGAATAAATCGAGGTGAACGATTTGGTGCCGTCAGAGAAATGGAGGGAAAGGAATTTGAGAATGTTTCATTGCGTTTAATTTATTTTAAGGAACTTTATGCACATCTCAAATTTTTGTGTCTGTACATCCAATAGTTGCATTTTGCTCCATATCGTCAGTAAAAGTGACAGATGTAAAATAGAAAACAACGGCATTTAACACTTCGTTTGGGTTATAAGTTGCAAATTGCTGTTTTACTTTATAACTGTAAGGTCTGCCGAACCAAAATTCTTCCGAACTCATTACATCATTCCCAACAGTCCAAAAACAGAAGTTGCATCCCTGTTTCAACAGCACATTATTATCATGACAATTCTCTTTGCATTCGGTTTGGACACGGGAATAACGATCAAGGTCCATTTTAGAAAGTTTCGAGAAAAACGATTTTTAAAGTTTAAGCACTTAATACTTTGTTATGTGTGTATTTAATAGAAATTGACGTAGTGGAATGTCAAGAACGATGATTTCTTATTACTAGCTAGACCACATGATAGTACTTCCTTTCCACTATAAGATAGCATTATTAACTCAGTTTCGATTTTTGGTGGACCTTGATCGTTTTTCCCGTGTTTCAATTCTCTTTGTATTCAAAGTGATGTGATAAATGCCAATTTTCTGTTCAGATAAGCTTACTCAGTTTTCAATAGCAGACCCATTGCGTGAACAATTCTGAGAATCCAGGAAACCTATTTTCGGTAGGGCCTATTTTCTTTTTCTCTCACCGCTTGCGTTATTTATTATAGCGTCTAATTTGCTTGCATTTCAATAATAATAGGGTCAAGCTTCTCGTACTATATTGTGAACGAAAGAATGATTAAAAAAATAGCCTGAAAATTGTTTTTTTAATAACATAACAGATTGGAATTTGTACCCGCGTTATTTTTCATTTTAATATTACTATAATTTAAATGTTTATTTAATAACATAATAATTTTGATATTTCCTTTCTTTTCTTTCTCACAACAGGGATGTATCAACGAGGAACACTGATCAAGAAGTTAGACGAAGACTTCGAAAACATTATTGTAAATAACTTTCTTTCCGGGAGCAAGGAGACACAAACAGAACGGAGAGAGACAGCCAAACGGATCCGAGAATTTTATTTTGGAGACAAGCCTATCAACAAGGACACACGGAAAGCTTTGGCTAAGGTAATGATGATTACTTATGAATTTTATAGCCTAATTATTTTTGGAATGATAGGTAATGCATAATTTCTTAAGAATTTTATAAATTATTTCTTGACTTATAGCTAATACATAATTTCTTATGCATTTTATAAACTATTTCTTGACTGATAGCTAACACATAATTTCTTACGAATTTTATAAATTATTTCTTGACTTATAGCTAATACATAATTTCTTATGCATTTTACAAATTATTTCTTGACTGATAGCTAAACATAATTTCTTACGCATTTTATAAATTATTTCTTGACTGATAGCTAATACATAATTTCTTACGCATTTTATAAATTATTTCTTGACTGATAGCTAATACATAATTTCTTACGAATTTTATAAATTATTTCTTGACTGATAGCTAATACATAATTTCTTACGCATTTTATAAATTATTTCTTGACTGATAGCTAATACATAATTTCTTACGAATTTTATAAATTATTTCTTGACTGATAGCTACTACATAATTTCTTACGCATTTTATAAACTATTTCTTGACTGATAGCTAATACATAATTTCTTACTAATTTTATAAATTATTTCTTAACTGATAGCTAATACATAATTTCTTACGCATTTTATAAATTATTTCTTAACTGATAGCTAATACATAATTTCTTACTAATTTTATAAATTATTTCTTGACTGATAGCTAATACATAATTTCTTACGCATTTTATAAATTATTTCTTGACTGATAGCTAATACATAATTTCTTACGAATTTTATAAATTATTTCTTGACTGATAGCTAATACATAATTTCTTACGCATTTTATAAATTATTTCTTGACTGATAGCTAATACATAATTTCTTACGCATTTTATAAATTATTTCTTGATTGATAGCTAATATATAATTTCTTACGCATTTTATAAATTATTTCTTGACTGATAGCTAATACATAATTTCTTACGCATTTTATAAATTATTTCTTGACTGATAGCTAATACATAATTTCTTACGAATTTTATAAATTATTTCTTGTGGAGAGATCTTAACTCAGTAGCCTATCGTAGCGGGCCCATTCTTGACAATGATAGCATAAAGGCTACAAATTAAAATAAGTCTTAATAAAGCAAAATGCATAAAGATCTTTGTACACACTATAACCTACAAACATTCAGATCAACACAATCACACAACCATCAACCACTTAAACATTCCACATAAATTATTTCTACGAAATCCCTTGTCATATTTCTGTAAAGCATCTATTCAATTCGGCCTATTTTCTGATAATGATGTCAAACCGTCTTTATTTACAATTATAATTGCTGTTACGTAATTGCTAGCCAGATACAAGAAATTAGAAAAGTTGTTTTACTGATTGATTCCATTATTTGCAATAGAATCCATCACATCCAACAAAACACAACAGTCAAAGGAATTTCAACAGTATTAGACCTACATCTGTTAGGTATCGAATTCGGGTAAAATGGAGCTAAAGATATCAATAAAATATTACTTTATTTTTGAATAATGCGATTGCTTCTTTTCTTGGTTTCTTTCTATTTAATTTGAATTATTGACGGATGTTTTTCCATTTTTTCTCTTTTAGGCCCATGTTTTCGTTCGTGATTTTCTCATACTTTGCTTTCCTTTTTTCATGACATTTTAGCCCATATTTGCTGAATATAAATTTTGTAAAAATCGCATAAATTATTTATATGTACTAAATGTGAAGTCCTACCTGATTCAAAAGGTTTCAAATTTTTACAACCTTTAGCTTAGGTAATTAGGGACAAGGCTTTTAAAAGTATATTTTATATATAGCTAATATATAATTTCTTATAATTTTATAAATTAAACTTTACCACATGTGACTGATTACCCAAGGGAGAAGTACTCAGAATAAAACGTCACAACACCATTTCTATGATCGCAATTATTTCGATCCAAAAAGCTAGACAGGGCAAATCGCAATATAGCGAAAGTAATCCGCCCACGACCCCTTCCATTTTCCCCTACTAGCTCATGAGACACTTTGATAACGATTGTTGAGTCGAATGCACATTTCATGGGGTGGGGATAACTTCCCCTACTGCCGTTCGCTTATTGCGATTTATCCTCTAGACGTTCACGAAAGTTCACTGTATTGCTGACTGTAAATCGAGGATCGCTCTCATAGCTATAAATTAAACAGACAGCCGAAACAATTTTATAAATTTGAAATCTCAGCCACTCAACCATCTGAAGTGAACGAAGAGAAAAGAAAATCTACGAGCCCACGATTCAGTACCTATCAGCGAAATAAAACACTGAAAAAATCACAGTTACCGGTCTTTCTTCGGATTTTATAAATTATTTGTTCACTGAGGAAAAATGGCAAGCTGACGATAATTTCAAGATGCCATCGTCACCACCATTATAAAATTTTCTGTACTGATATTTCGTCAAATCTTTAT
The DNA here is from genome assembly GCA_025594305.2 of Periplaneta americana. Lineage (NCBI taxonomy): Eukaryota > Metazoa > Arthropoda > Insecta > Blattodea > Blattidae > Periplaneta > Periplaneta americana. Next base: position 168,872,199 of record JAJSOF020000009.1, read on the forward strand.
ACGTACATTCATTTGGATAAATTATTTCTTGGCCAGTAAGAAGTTATCCCCACCCACATGAAATGTGCATTCCACACAACACTAGCCTATCACGAGAGTGTTTTGATAAAAAATTTCTTCAGCTTCTATGTTCGCTATATTGCGATTTCCATTCAATTTTATACTTGGTTCTATTTTTTTCTTATGTCTTAATCAGTTTTGTCTGAAACCTGTTTATATAATTCTTCATTTTAAATTTTATTGTAAATTCTGTTCTTGGGGCAAACCCAAAATATTGGGTCAGATCAATAAATTGAATATAAAATATTTCGTCATTTCTTTCAATATTTGTTGTTCACTATGTTGTTTATAGGCTATATTGTGAAAAATTACACTCATTAAAAGGTATTAAAGGTTTTTGTTTCCCTTTAAAAATTACCGAGCCGTAGTAAACAGTTTTTTTCCTCAGTACCCTGTAATGATCAACGTAGCAGTGATGCGCAGGATGGGGCGGAACAAATTATCCAATCGCAATACTGTGCAGTTCCGTATGTATTCTGGATTCACGTTCGTCTACTGTTTCATGCCAGAGCAAAGCCAATGGGAGGCAAGGGGTGTTGGCTTATCGCCATGGTAACCATAGCGAAGTGAAACAGTACAGACGAAAAGCGGCTCTCACTTCATAGCTCAGAACGCTAATAGCAAGGGAAATAGCAAGTCTCAGTACAAGAAAAGGATTCATCGGCGTTGTGTTGCTAAACATTTCTTCAGCGTGGCGCGATTGTTTTTATCTTACGTAAATATCATAAAAATCAATCGCATTGTGATGTACAGTAAAGTAAAGCTACTAGGGCATTCGAAAAGTAATGGCAACATAGTTACTGTTTCACACAAAATTTATTTAGGTTACTTTTGACATTACATACTTCAAATATAGTACCTTGCCATGTTAACCATACGTTGCCAAATTCTTGGAAGACGGCGGACTCCATCTGCAGCAGCATTTCTGCATATATCTCTCACTGATCAATCTAAAACCCTTTGGATATCAACTCTCTATTGAAAGCGAATGCCTCACTTCCACCCAACTTTCAATAGTTCAGTATGGTAGGACTTCTCTCTCACAGGCTTCTTGCAATGCTCTAAAGCACTGAGTTGCATGTTTTTCTCTTGCAACTTGGATTTTTATGAAGCACCTTTGTTCGTATCTTTACTGCTGTATTGTTTACTACAAATCAGAAACAGCTTCTGTATTTACAAAATATGGCTACTTCGAGACTTTCAATATTGCAAATTTATGAAACAATCGCTGCTCTATTACGTAGTAAAAGATTTCAATGGTCATCGCTAGGAGCACTTTACAGCATTGATTTACATAACATTGTTGTCCATTACTTATTAACATAACTGAAAATGTTCGGAATTTAAAGAAACTGTAATATACCGCTCCTGTATATGTCTTTCTCGTGTTAAATATTACTCGTGAATCCTGGTTAACATGTTTCGATCTGTTATTGACCTTCTTCAGAACTGGTTGTTGCTGGTCTTGGCGCCTTTTGTTTGTTTTTTCCCTGTGGAGGTGTGTTTGTGTAGTGTAATGTGGAGTCAAAGAGTGTGTGTGTTCTGAAATTGAGTTGTGTGTTGAGAATTTCATTGGTGTGTGTTTTTGTGTGTCTGTATATTTCGTATTGTTCTAGTGTGTTTAGTTTCTGAATTTTTGGTTGGATGTGTAGAATTTCCATGTCTGTGTTGATGTCTCTGTAGGTGTGGTTAGCATTTGTGATATGTTCTGCATATATGGAAGTGTTTTGTAATTTTGTTATGGCTGTGATGTGTTCTTTGTAACGTGTTTGAAATGATCTGCCTATGTACACTCACACACTCTTTGATTCCACATTACACTACACAAACACACTCCCCAGGAAACAAAATAAAAGACGCCAAGACCAGCAACAACCAGTTCTGAAGAATGTCAATAACAGACCGAAACATGTTAACCAGGTACAGTAATATTTAACACGAGAAAGATATATAATACATATTCCGAAGTGATATAGTGTTGTTGTTTTCTAATGCCAGGCGTTTGACAATAAAGTCATTTGACCTCTTGCACTCCAATATTTTTCAAAGATATTATCATGACTAGCCACTGAAGCATAGATTTTGAGATGTTCCGAATCCATTTCTTGGTTTGAGTTGCACAATGGACAGTTAGGGGACTGATATATTCAAATTCTATGCAGGCGTTTGGCCAAACAGTCGTGGCCTGTTGCCAATCTAAATGCAGCTACAGACGATTTTCGTGGTAAATCGGGAATTAACTGTGGATTTTGATGCAGAGAGTTCCATTTTTTCCCTTGGGATTGAGTTATCAAATTTTGTTTGTTGAAGTCTAAGTATGTAGATTTAATAAATCTTTTCACAGAGTAATACGTAGATTTAGTAACATGTCTGTAAGTAGCAGTGCTGCCCTTCTTTGCTAAAGCAACCGCATTCCCGTTTCCCAGGATTCCACAATGGGATGGTATCCATTGTAATACAATTCTTTTATTGAGTGATATTAATTGAGAGAGCATTTTAGTTATTTCTGCTGTTTGAGATGAAGGTGTGTGTTTAGAGACTATTGATAGAATATCAACTTTGGAGTCTGAAAATATAACTGCATTCCTAAATTTATTGATGTGGCATAGAAGATTCCTGAGACTTTCACTTATTGCAATGATTTCTCCATCAAAACTTGTTGTTCCATATCCAAGAGATCTATAAAGTGAGAAGTGATATAGTGTAAAAAGTTATGTAATCAAGATGCATATATGAAAATGTTCTTTTTTATTTTATGGTGACGTGCTTCACTTTGTTCACATGAAAATCTAGGGCCTACCTCTGCAGCATTTTAAACCTTTATGAAACTAATGTTGAGACCAACAGGTAATCAGCAGTTTAATACGATGGTGGAAAATAAAGAATGCATGTATTCGTACATAATTTGGTAACAGGATTGAAATAATTATTAGGCTACGTAATTCTCAAAATATCATATACCAGGAAACAATATAGACTAGGTACCATCTGTTTTTCTATGAGTTACTTCTCTTTTAAACCAGATGTACACAGACGTAATGCTGGGCATCGGGACGGACTCTGCTGTCAAACTTCATTCCAAGGCGCGCGCCTCTGTTTATTACTACCACTTCGACTACAGAGGCAGAACAGCTTCAGCTCAGTTTTTGGAGGCACGAACGAGGACTACGGTGAGTTGGTAAAGAGCAAATTCAAAATTCAAAGTGAAACATATGCTCTACATTTAAACATAAGGAACATACTACGTACTTCCTTATTTGGAGGAGTCGTGTTTTTAGGACCAGTAAGTTATACGATTTCTGGGGTTCATATTGTGCTTTTACAGAATATCTTATTAAATACAGATATTTTGTTATGAAACTACATGTCACACATAAACTAAATTTACAGAATCTTACAATATAGAACCCTTATTTATAAATCGTCCCTATAGTTCTCTCTCTGTCAGCTGTTTGTTTCTGTTGGAGAGTGGAAAGTTATTTATTTATTTATTTTTTATTTATTTACTTATTTATTTAGTTATTTATTTATTAAGTTATTTATTTAGTTATTTATTTATTTACTTATTTATTTATTTACTTATTTATTTATTTATGTATTTATTTTTATTTATTTACTTATTTATTTATTTACTTATTTATTTATTTACTTATTTATTTTCTTATTTATTTATTTATTTATTTATTTATGTATTTACTTATTTATTTATTTATTTATTATTTATTTAGTTATTTATTTATTTATTTATGTTTTACTTATTTATTTATTTACTTATTTATTTAGTTATTTATTTATTTACCTATTTATTTACTTATTTATTTATTTATTTATTTATTTATTATTTATTTATTTACTTATTTATTTACTTATTTATTTATTTATTTATTTTTATTTATTTATTATTTATTTATTTATTTATTATTTATTTATTTACTTATTTATTTATTTATTTATTAAGTTATTTATTTATTTATTTAGTTATTTATTTATTTACTTATTTATTTACTTATTTATTTATTTATTTATTATTTATTTTTATTTTCTTATTTATTTATTTAGTTATTTATTTATTTACTTATTTATTTAGTTATTTATTTATTTATTTATTTATTTATTTACTTATTTATTTACTTATTTATTTATTTATTTATGTATTTATTTTGTGTATTTATTTGTTTATGTATGTATTTATTTATTTTTATGTATTTATTTTATTTATTTATTTATTTAGTTATTTATTTATTTATGTATTTATTTATTTATTTACTTATTTATTTACTTCTATATATTTACTTATTTATTTATTTATTTATTTATTTATTTATGTATTTATGAATTTGTGTATTTATTTGTTTATGTATGTATTTATTTATTTTTATGTATTTATGAATTTATGTATTTATTTGTTTATGTATGTATATACTTATTTATTTATGTATTTATTTATTTAGTTATTTATTTATGTATTTATTTATTTAGTTATTTATTTATTTATTTATTTATCTATTTATTTATTTATTTATTTATTTAACCTGGTAGAGATAAGGCCATTAGGCCTTCTCTTCCCCCTCTACCAGGGGATTTCAACTACAATATTAAGAATACAATTACAATTATACTTACAATTAATATTAAATTTACAAATACATAAATAAATAACTGATTAATAAAAGCTAGACAGTTTATTGTAAAAGTTAGGAAGACAGAAACATTTCTTTCATTAATTAACTAAAAATTAAACCTACTCTACGCAGTAAGAAAATGCTTAATAAGTTTGCTTTTGAACGCTACTAAATTCCGACAGTCTCTGATGTCACTGGGTAGGGTATTCCACAAGCGCGAGAGCGAGATTGTGTATGATGATGAATACGATGATGTCTTATGTGTTGGTATGGCTAGTATGCGGCTATTTTGCGTGCGTGTGAAGAGATTATGATATGATGACAGGTAACTGAAACGGGAGGCAAGGTAGGTAGGTGTAGAGGTGTGAAGGACTTGGAAAAGGAGAACAAGAGAATGAAAATTTCTACGTTCGTTAAGCCGTAGCCAGTTTAGAGTTTGGAAGGATGGGGTAATGTGGTCAGCGCGACGGACATCGCAGACGAAGCGAACACAAGAATTATGAACACGTTGTAATTTTTGCGACTGGTTGACATTGAGGTCAGTCAGTAGAAAATCACAATAATCGAAGTGGGGCATTACTAGTGTTTCCACTAGGATTTCCTTGAGTGATAGCGGAAGGAATTTTCGAATGCTGTTTAAGGAATGTAGTATGGAAAGCACTTTTTTGGTAATATGGGTTACTTGGTTATTCCAGTTTAAATGCGTATCAAAGTAAACTCCAAGGTTTTTAACACAGGAAGCAAAAGGAATTATTGTTCGTTTAATTTGACTGGAAGAGCAGGAGTAATATTGCATAATAGACGTTGATGTCCCACTAGGATTGCTTGTGATTTTCTTGCATTGAGAGTCAAACCAAACTTTCTGGCCCATGCAGATATAGATTTAGATAGTTATGCCTATCGTTTGTCGATTTACTAGTCATATTACAAGCTTTGATTACTATATTACGAGAGAACGGCATGATGAACTTGACTCCAGTGAGATATGCTGGAAGTCGTCAGTCTCTGTAGTTAATCATGCAATATCGTACGGCACAGTATGGTTCGCTACAATTTTATTTACGACTGTTACGTGAAGCACAAACGCTGTAAAGAGATGAGAATAAAGAAGGAATGTTCATGGAATGTAATAAGAGACGTTTTCGGTGATAGCATAATTAGCAGACGAGTGTCGCCTGTGAGATTACCACATTTAAATTCTTACGGTTTTTATTTACGAGGAGTTTTAAAAGAGAGAGAAATAATCAGGATAGAATAGAATTAAAAAATATATTCGGGCTACATTAGCTAGGATTACAACATGCGAACTTAAAAAAAAATGCGATAGAATTTATAAACAAAGCCGTCGTTTTTGGCATGTGAAATAAGTAATGGGAACGTTAAGCGAGTATCTTACCTTTGCGACAATCTGTGGGTAATAAGATTGACAACTGTGATTGGCTGATTGCTGACATGACATGTTTTTAGGAGATGGTACCACTTTCAGGTGCAGTGAAAACAGAACGTCACTGACTGAATAACGTACTCAGGGACACAACTCAGAAACGCAAAGTGCGAATATCTTACCTTTGTCACAGTCTGTGGGCAATAAGACTGACAACTGTGATTGGCTGATTGCTGACGTTACGTGTTTTTAGGAGATGGTACCACTTTCAGGTGCAGTGAAAACAGAACGTCACTGACTGAGTAACGTACTCAGGGACACAACTCAGAAACGCAAAGTGCGAATATCTTACCTTTGTCACAGTCTGTGGGCAATAAGACTGACAACTGTGATTGGCTGATTGCTGACGTTACGTGTTTTTAGGAGATGGTACCACTTTCAGGTGCAGTGAAAACAGAACGTCACTGACTGAGTAACGTACTCAGGGACACAACTCAGAAACGCAAAGTGCGAATATCTTACCTTTGTCACAGTCTGTGGGCAATAAGACTGACAACTGTGATTGGCTGATTGCTGACGTGACGTGTTTTTAGGAGGTGGTACCACTTTCAGCTGCAGTGAAAACAGAAGCTCACTGACTGGGTAATGGGCTCTAGAACACAACCCAGAAACGCAAAGTGCGAATATCTTACCTTTGTCACAGTCTGTGGGCAATAAGACTGACAACTGTGATTGGCTGATTGCTGACGTGACGTGTTTTTAGGAGATGGTGCCACTTTCATCTGCAGTGAAAACAGAAGGTCACTGACTGGGTAATGGGCTCTAGAACACAACCCAAAAACGCAAAGTGCGAATATCTTACCTTTGTCACAGTCTGTGGGCAATAAGACTGACAACTGTGATTGGCTGATTGCTGACGTGACGTCTTTTTAGGAGGTGGTACCACTTTCAGCTGCAGTGAAAACAGAAGCTCACTGACTGGGTAATGGGCTCTAGAACACAACCCAAAATCTCAAAGTGCGAATATCTTACCTTTGCCACAGTCTGTGGGCAATAAGACTGAAAACTACGATTGATTGATACATTGCTGACGTGTCGTGCTTTTAGGAGATGGTACCACTCTCGGCTGCAGTGACAACAGATGCTCACAAACTATAATATGTCTGACAGGCGATGTTAACATTACTGTTAACAGAGAGAGGAGGATAATTATTGCTAGTGAACCAATGGTAGAGACGTCATTATCTTGAAGTTGGGCAGTATGAAGCCTTCTACCCCGTCCAACTTCAAGAGAAGCGTGGAATGATATCTCTGACGTTGGTTGAATAGCAATTATACTTCTATTCCTCCTCTGCCGCCAAGGACACGCGCCAAAAACGCTGGCGCTGGCTGTACTAAAGAGGGCCAATTGTGTCTAGATTGCGATGGAGGGTTTTTTCACAATCTCTTCTGAAAGTATGAGTGAATTTATGGAATGAATTTTTGTTGTCCATACACCATCACCTATGGTTTCTGCTCTCACAACATGTTTACTTCTTTTCCGTCGAGCTTTCTGTCAGCATAGCTTAATATGATTAGCAAGGACGACTTACAAACAGGAGATTCATGTTTAGCGAAGGACGACTTACAAACAGTTGGTCTCCGATTCATGTTTGTTAGTCAGAAATGATCATTTGTCCGCAGCAAAAACTAACTGCAATATTACATTCGAAACAGCGAAAAATCGAAAGAGAATTGGGAGGACAAATTTAAAAGTTGTCCTTGTTGGTCTAAATATGAGACTAGTCTCACTCCGGGTTAACTGAAGGAACTCTGAAAATTTGTTGGACGTTCTTAGGTACCACAGAACGGAGATTTGACAAGTGATTTGGAACGGGGCGAGGAAGAGTTGGCTGGTGTTTGCCGTTAGATGGCAGACGGTGTCATCTGTTGTTCAACAAAGCTCGAACTGGAAGAATGATTAAATCATGCCCAGACAGCCCAGCGAATAGGGATTATAAAGAATGGACACTTCGCGTCGGTACCTTTGATGTAGCCGGACTGATTTCAATGACCTTCAAGCCAGTTAAAGCGTGAGATTCTGCTTTCTACCTAGAGTTGGCGCTGACATCACACCAGCTAGAAGTCGACACAGCGGAAATAGAACACATATAATTGATACATCTAGGTACATTACGTACTCAAATAAAATAAATTGGATCCATAAAATAATAAATCCTTCATTAACTGTAATATCTAGACTCTAGAGTTCCTTTATAATGAGAATTGAGACGTTGACCCCAACAACAATTAAAATATGTAATGATTTGATAGCGCTGAAAATGGAAAAACAAAACTCTTACGAGAAGTAAAACCATGTACCTATATTATATTATATACAAATATTAAACGAATTTGATATTAATTTTATAATTTTATATTATTTTATAATATAATTTATTATATCTGAAATATAAAATATTATTATTACAACTAGTTTGTCACTGAGAAATAAGGAAAAGCGGTTAACTTGAATTATTTGAAGCAAAGCGTTACTGGATTATGCAATAAGGTAGGCGATGTTTGGATCCTGTGTCTCAACTCTATTCTCAATTATTATCTTAGCCTATGCTCGATTACACTAACCTCTAGCGCTTGAAAGTGGAACTAAACGCTGGCGCACAGAGAAACAAAACACAGGAAAATTCACTCATTGTCCATTCTTTATAATCCCTATTCGCTGGACAGTCTGTGAAGTAAGGAGACGGAGGAAAGGTACTTGGCATGAAAACTACAACCAGTGGCGGTTCCTGTACTAACATCTTGATCAATCCCGCGGATAAAAATCTCAAGCTTTGCTGTATCACTAATGTCACTGCTGTCATCAAGAGCCAGTGAATAATATACGATTTTTCTTGCTTCTTTTTTTAACCTTCCTCTTGATTATAATCAGGAATTTTCTAAATTCTTCTCTCGATACTTGGTCGAGAAATTCGTAGTTTTTAAAAATTAAAAACTTCTTATGGACACGTTATTTAAGCTATTTTAATCATTACTCTTTTGAGAAATTTTGTTCTATTAAAAGGCTTTAGAGCACGAGATATTTCAAACCCCATTAGGTAGCTGACTTCCTTAGATTTATTTATCTCATCTTTCTCTTCCTGGCTATGATTTAAGACATGTCAATTCCTGGCGTTAAACAGTTCCTTGGCACGTAATATTGAATCAGTTTTTCTATAATCTTATTATTAAATGAATACCTAATTAATAGTTACCCTCATCTAAAGATTAAAAGATTAAAATTGAGATAAAATCTAATGATTTTATCCTTCTCGGGAGAAGATCTAAAAATATCAATATTCATGCACGTACAGAAGAATTAAAGAAACACATACTTAGTGGTCAGAAATAGTAATAATAATAATAATAATAATAATAATAATAATAATAATAATAATAATAATGCATTATACATTATTCAGCGTGGCAATTAATGTTTCTATATATACTCCTAATTGAACCGTTGAGCAAAGTAAACATATTACATTTCGTCCGACAGAACAACAAACAAGTTCTACTTCTCATTCTTTACGAAACCACCTCTTACTGTTTGTAGAGGCAGAGTTTGTACAGGGACATGATACCGCCACTGCTTGCCTTCAGTACGTGAATGAAACACACAGAAATGTACAGGAAACTCCTCGTACCCGTTTGAATGTCTGTGATTACACGATGTGATCACGACACCCGCTTTGGTCACCGCTCATCTAAGCTAATATTAATCGTGATAGAGTTGTGAGAATATTACGACGTACATAGAGTGCACAGGCAATTCAAGGTTATCGTATTTTGAGGCTTCTCCTCACATCAAATCAACCACAAACTCACTTCGCCTAACTGCATCTGTTGCCAAATAAAGACATATAACGTGGCATTCTGTATTATTTCAGGAGTTTGCCATATGGACGAGTTGATGTACCTATTTCCACAAGATCACATGTTTCCCAATTCGACAAAAACTAAGGAAGACGACGAAATGGTGGACATAATGACGAACATCTGGACTAATTTTGCTCGTACAGGGTAAGTATTTACAATCATAATGTTATCATAAAAACCAACTGAAATATAAAGAGGAACAACATGTTTATCCTACCAGAAGAAATTTGCCATGCCCTTTAGCTGAACCTAAATGTTACACAAACACTGGAATAAATCATAGCCAGCGTTACGGGCCAAGGTCACACAACTCTAGTTTGATAACAAATCCTGACCTAGGTTACTTTGAGTGTAATAAATTTAAAAAATATGTATTTATTATTCATGTCCCCTTTCTTTTTTTCTTTTTCTTAATTTCGATATACTATTTATTCATTCCAACGTATATTCTGTTCTTGACTTCATTCTGTACTTTCATCTTCGTAATTATCCCTTTTTATAATAATTGTATTGGTTTTGTAATTTTATTGAATTTTTGTTATGTTTCATTTAGTACAAAATAGTTGAAGAGTCCACTGCAAGAATGGTGGATGTCAGCGGCGATTACTCGGGGAGGGAAGAGAGGAACGTCCTCCTCACATTTTTCTTCTTTTGAAAGTAAATACCAAATAAAACATGTGCCTTGAAATTCGAGGAAGATTTGATAATTTTTAAGTTCACAGCTATAAGAAGAACTCAGATGATCGAGTTTTAAACGGCGCACGCTCATGTGCTGTAGAAAACTGTGAGAAAGATGCGAGATTGTCTGTGTGGAGGAAAGCCAATCCATTCCTCCTTTACTGCAGTTAACACACATAGACAACAGCGCACTAGCGGCCAGAGAAAGAAGCAGAGTTTTAAAGCAAGTAAATGAACGGAGAGGGAGAGATCCTCCTCTGAATCAGCGCATGGGCGGGAAATAGAAACCGACTGGTCGTGCAGCAAGCTCGTTACTGCTGCCATCTAACGATCTTGCATTCAACCGGACTATAACACATCTAGGAGGAGGCACAACAAAAACAGTTTTAACGCAACGCTTTGAAAGACACCATATAAACTTTTTTTTAAATTATAAATCAAACATATTATTCATTGCACTTTATATAGGCTGCTATTCATGGTTTGAAACTTTCGTGGATATTTGAAAGTTAAAGTCGGGTTTATTTAAAACAAAGAGGAAGTAGTTCTACGTAGTTGGCCCCTGAAATTCACGTCTATTCATTGTTTACTAGACAGGGCAACAGCCAATTTGTCAGTTTTGTACAAATATATTTGAAACTGAAAGTAGGTATTCCAAACTACATCATTTTAACATAAAAAATTAATCGGCCATCGGCAGCTTTGAACAATAATGATAGTATGACTTTACAAGAACTGACATTCTTCAAAAGCATGTGATACTGAACTTGTAAAATGTACATGTGGCAACACAGACCACGTGGGTGGGTGCAGTGTTCTCGCTTTCCTCAGATCATTTCCCATTCCCATTTCCATTTCCGTAAAACGGTTCCGGTTACGAGTTAGTAGCTAGTCTCTTCCAACACGTGTGATGCTGTAGTGTGCTCGAAAAATGCCACGAGGTTGTGAATTTCCTTGTAATTGTTAATTTGCACAATTAATCAACAATGAAAGGAAGTGAAAACATAATATATTTTGGACAATTTAGGAAACTCAGTTTACAAGAACAGATTATTGCTATACAGAGGGGAAGGCCAACCCCAACACTACCTGGTCTTACATGTATGCATGTAGGCTAATTTGTAGAATATTTCATTCAAGAAGGTGTCATTTCATGGTGTTAACCTCTTTCCTCCTCTTAAGAAATATGCAGGAGCCGCCACTGCATGTAGGCTAATTTGTAGAATATTTCATTCAAGAAGGTGTCATTTCATGCTGTTAACCTCTTTCCTCCTCTTAAGACATATGCAGGAGCCGCAACTGCATGTAGGCTAATTTGTAGAACATTTCATTCAAGAAGGTGTCATTTCATGCTGTTAACCTCTTTCCTCCTCTTAAGAAATATGCAGGAGCCGCCACTGCATGTAGGCTAATTTGTAGAACATTTCATTCAAGAAGGTGTCATTTCATGCTGTTAACCTCTTTCCTCCTCTTAAGAAATATGCAGGAGCCGCCACTGCATGTTGGCTAATTTGTAGAATATTTCATTCAAGAAGGTGTCATTTCATGCTGTTAACCTCTTTCCTCCTCTTAATAAATATGCAGGAGCCGCCACTGCATGTAGGCTAATTTAGAATATTTCATTCAAGAAGGTGTCATTTCATGCTGTTAACCTCTTTTCTCCTCTTAATAAATATGCAGGAGCCGCCACTGCATGTAGGCTAATTTAGAATATTTCATTCAAGAAGGTGTCATTTCATGCTGTTAACCTCTTTTCTCCTCTTAATAAATATGCAGGAGCCGCCACTGCATGTAGGCTAATTTAGAATAGTTCATTCAAGAAGGTGTCATTTCATGCTGTTAACCTCTTTCCTCCTCTTAAGAAATATGCAGGAGCCGCCACTGGTGGATGTCACTTTCTTGTCGAAAATGAACCAAGACTGTCAATGCATAGCTTAAGACATATAGAATGTACATACAGAGTTATATGGCATTAACACTGATAGTCATTGTCCAGTAATGATCGGAAAATCACAGTTAAGCTTTGAGTGCTAAGCATTTCAAACTGTCAATTGCTTCTCCTGCAAAATGTATTCCAAATGACATCCATCATTCTTGCAGTGGACTATTCAGTTATTTATAGAAATCGCCCCTAACACGAGCTTACTCAAACGGCTGTGCGCCACGTCAGTAATAGATCTATGTATAGTCCGGGTCAGCTTACTTCATACCGTAAGGGTGAAACCTAACCATTTTCCCCCCTACGCTAGTGGATTGTGGTGATTTTCTAGTTTGCAGGTTGAATTTTCTATGGCCAACTCCGTTTCGAATTTCGATACTGACAAATACTACAAATGATAGTGATTTTGTAATTATTGGCAGCTGAGACAAACGTTGTCGATACTGGAGTTCCATGGAATTAAAATTGTACTAGTTTTCTGAATCAGTTACTGTAACCCACTGAAATTTGAACATACTAATAATTAATTAATATCAATATTAATATTAATACATAATAGTTATTCTTCACCTGACATAATTAGGAACATTAAATCCAGACGTTTGAGATGGGCAGGGCATGTAGCACGTATGGGCGAATCCAGAAATGCATATAGAGTGTTAGTTGGGAGGCCGGAAGGAAAAAGACCTTTAGGGAGGCCGAGACGTAGATGGGAAGATAATATAAAAATGGATTTGAGGGAGGTGGGATATGATGATAGAGACTGGATTAATCTTGCTCAGGATAGGGACCAATGGCGGGCTTATGTGAGGGCGGCAATGAACCTCCGGGTTCCTTAAAAGCCAGTAAGTAAGTAAGTAAGTAAGTAAGTAATAGTTATTTTATTTGTTGCGTTGTGGTTATAATTCAAGACTATAATCAGGTAAGTTTTCGGAATTAGTACTAATAATTTCATGTGGTCAAACAAAGTACATTCTTAGGTTAGGTCTCGTGAATCAATATTTAGTCAAAACAATGAATTTCATATTGCCACACAAAATACCTAACATGTTCATCTCTTTCTCGTATAGTTTGCCTACAAAAATATGTTACAAATGATTGAATTATTTAGAATAACTGTTCAACATGAAGGTAAAGTACTGTAAGTAAATAAGTCATTCATTATGTAGGATCGTGTGCGATCTGGTAACAGTTGGCAACATTGACAAGACGGCAATATTTGCTGTTCAGGAACTATTCTCACGTGACCCTCACTATTTTCATTTTGTATTTTATGTAGCAATAAATATGCCTACTAAATAGGCTACCATAGTCTCGTCGCTCTAATTTCCGGCAGCCAATCACGTTGCAAGTCGGCTACATTTAAACGTGTGCGTCTTGTGATTCGATGATGAAGACGTTATAGGCTCGATACATACTTAACATAATCGCCCGCCATTTTGGCTCTTTCGTTTGCGTTCGCAGAAAGCACACGAGGGCATTATTTGCCGCTCAATTATTTGCTGAATTACAATGCGTTTGATTTATTATCATAGGAGCTACGACATGATAATGTTTAACGGTGTGGCAAATAGATACCTCGTCTGGTAGCTCGGCAACGAAAGAACAAATATGGCGAATGGTACTACCTACCTAGACTTTATAGAGCCTTCACTTGCTAAGACGTAAGTAAAACGGAGGAGTCACGCCGGGAATAGCAGCGTCGCGACTATAATCTTTATTACTTTGTGTAGCCTATATAGCCTATGTGTGATAATTCTCATCGCTACCAGTAGACCTACTCGTACCGAATTATCTGATGTTGCTAGGCAGACATTTGGCTGAGTTGAAATCAATTAAATTAAAGACAATTATTTAAACTGTAATTTGGTGTGTATTAAATTTGCCTATATAGCAAAATTATTTTAGGTATTATTATTATTATTATTATTATTATTATTATTATTACTACTACTACTACTACTACTACTACTACTACTACTACTACTACTACTACTACTACTACTCTTAGGTTGTTAAATCTCATCTACGGCTAGGCCTGTATGCATTTTGCATTCTTCACTAAATGACTGGTCATTCTTGAGCCCACTTAGTCCCTATTTACACTTGCTATTTGTTGCGCAACATCAAGCTCTTTCTGTCGGCTATATGTAGCATCACCGTTTACACTTGGCAGATTTTTCGTCCACAAGTCGACGCAAGCTTCGAGCAACGTCCTATATCAAGCGCTTGCTGTCGGCTGAATGTAGTCAGCGTATTCCGAATCTCACCGGTCCGGTGGCATCAATGACGTCACGTTGCAGCGAAATAAGGAACAAAACTGCTGGAAGGATCGATGCTGTCATGGCGACTGTACAAGTTGTTTTAAAAGGCTTTTACTTTAACAGTGCTACGCTAGCAAAATTTTGCGAAATTTTTTTATTTTTAATTGAGGTGACGTATTCCCATCTCGTTCAAAGAAAGATTGGCATAAACAATTTACTTTTTGAACCGGTAGTAATAACTGGTCCGTTGACATGTTCGCTCATAAGCCATTAACATATTGCTTTTACGTTGTGCTCATTTGACAAACAATACAGCAGAACACACCGCCATGACACAACAGTGCACGATGTCATTCGTCTGATGAAATAATTGTTTATCCGCCCTATTTTACACTTTGGAAAGAACCAATCAGATTCTTCTGGTAAAAATGATGGCGGCTGATGGACTTTTATTCTCACCACCTCTGCAATATTTTGCTTGATGGCACCGGTGCGACACCGGTGGAGCATCAATGACGTCATCGGTGAAATTCGGAACACCGTGATGCCATCGGATTGCTCACCGGTGAGATTCGGAATACGCTCAGTATCACCGTTCACTCTTGGCAGATTTCTCGTCTGCTACTCGAGGCTAGTTGGTGAGTCAGCAACGTGTGAGTGATGTGGTGAGCCTTTGAAATGAACAGGATGGATTTTAACACTAAAAAAGTAGCTGTTTTAGCTTCTGCAGCTTCAAATGTTTTGTTAGCTTGCACTAATGAGAAGCAAAAAAAAAAAAAAAAAAAGACTGGGAAAGGAAATGGATATCCAGAAGGCAGGAGAAAGGGCTATTCCATGTTCTCAGTAAAGATTTCAAACTGGAACAAAATTATCCAATAAATATTTATTGTATTAAAGTGAATTGAAAGTTTAATTTTTTTCTTGCATATTGACTCCTGATATTCTCTATTTTTGTTTTGATGTCGGACGGAATATATTGGGACGAAGAGACTCCAAATTTTTACAAATAAACTCCAGTGCATTTTCCCTCCAAATCCTATCGTGATAGTCCTTATTTCTGATGTCATATAACCATAGACATTCCTCGCAAAGCTCGATTCATTTCATTACTTGGTTTTTGTTCCACTCTGACATGACGCTACAAAGCGCGCGGAAACGGAGAAACAGCTGATTAAGGCCCAATTGTATAAAACTCCCTGACTAAAGATCAACTTTGATCGAAGATCGAAAAGTGAACCGAGTTCAGACACTTCTTCTATTGTATAAAACTTTTCTGCGATCAAATTACCTTGGTTCAAATGCAATCTAAGTTCACGTGAAAAGGATTTGGCAACATCGCATAAATAGGTGAAATACGTGATGCGCGGACAGGTTTGTTCAGTGTTGCCAATCTAGCGACTTTAACTCTTTTGCAACAACAATTTCTTTTAACTTTTATATTGCTTAAATAGCGATTTAATGACCTTTTTAGCACCCCATAGTGACAAAATTTAATCTTTCTTTGTTGATAATGAGAAATCTAGCGACTTTACAACTACTTTTTGGCGACTTTCCATATTACACTCTGTTGGAGACACTGGTTTTTTGTGCAATGAAAATAATGGCGGACAATAAGAAGAAGGTTGACTGTTCTCCGAGTTGTTATCATGTTATGGTGTTTGATACTGCTAAACATAATATATTTATAAAACGACAATTTTCGTTTAGTAATACAGTTAATTGAAAATTTATGAATGTACCTATCATATCCATTAATAATTAATGGTTGTTATAAACACAATATAATTATATGTTATGTTATACTGCTGAACACGATAGAGCCTTATAAAATATAAGATTGTTTGTGTATTAAGGCAAGAAATTGAAAGAAATATATATAAATGTACCTAACATATCTATTAATATTAATAATAATGGATATTTTATTTGAACAATCTGTCACTCGTATATTTCAAACAGAAAAGAAATAACTGAACTTGGATCATCTAACTTACTCGGAGAAATTTCTTCAGTCAAAGTTGACTTTAGTTTGAGATAAATTAATCTCAGATTAGACTTTATACAACACAAAATTCCAAGTTCAGCTAGAACGAGGATCAATTTAACCTCTGATCTAAGATTAAATGGTTTATACAATCGGGCCTGAACGTTGTCTGCTACTGCTTTTCCGAACCATGTTCGGGTCCTGTCGCGTGAATTCGGCTGGCCCATCTAGGAAATGTCGCACAGAAATAGAAACAGCTTCTGCCCAGCAGATGTCGAAAGAAATCCGTACTGCGCATGCGCCCGCGCTACAAGTCGAACGACATTAAGATGTGTAAACAGGGACTTATACAGAACTGTCTAAGCATTTTTCTCAAGTTCCCGATGGCGAAAGATGGCCAGTGTTTGGTCGAATAGTTCGTCGCCGAGCCCGCACAGAATGCTGTAGAGCAGCGGTGTTCAGCACAGTGCACCCTCGGACTAGCGTCTATTACCCGCGAATAAGAGAGGCACTAGCGTGCCTTTGGCTGCTGATGGGTATGCTTTCTACCTCTCCCTTCTGCACGACGGTGCATATTGCGATACACTGCTTACCTGTTACCCATTTCTGCGAGTTCTGACGACCACTGCTGTAGACAGTTCTGCACAACCAAAAATTATTGAATATTTAATGTCCAGAATCCATTGTAATGTATGGACTTGATCTGCAGAGACCGGAACTTTAACAGAATGCCTTTTTAATTGTGTTAAATCTATCTTCATTTTGAAAGTAAATCTGTACGAATTATACCTTTGTGATTGAAACGTCACAGTTTTATGTTGCCCTTTTCTGCCTCTTTTAATATAAATGCCTAATTTACAAAATAAATGCTTTTTTTGACTCTATTTGTTTATTTATCTATTATTTATTAATTTATTATTAAAAATTGCCTACAGGTATATTTTAATTTATTTCTATAACCGCTACAATGAAAGTGACTAACCGAATGTCTATTATTGTCTTTCAGTCAGTTCATATTCTCTTTGCAACAATGAGTGCTGCCGTGCAAAAATGTATAACAGTAAGCGTTTTAATTATCGCTTGTGTTTATTTGACAAGGCAACAATGAGTGTAGGTCTAAAGTTATTTTTAACGGTTATTTTTCTTTCAATTTTCATTGCGACGTTGTTGTAGCTAGCTAAATATTTCATATCGCAACACATCAGTACAACCAATCACAAAAATGCACTTTCCAAGGCTACTGGGAAGAAGATTTCTTTGCTTCCAACAGTAATTGCAACATCGAGTCGAAAATCTCAATTTTCATTCGACTTAGGCCTATGTAAAGCTTTTCTTGCTGCCGAAATCCCTTTGTAGAAGTGCAAGGTTGTGGGTGTAGTGCAAGGTATTTGTAATTGCCTTTTATTGCGTATTTTAGCTATTTATAATGCCTTTTTTGCCTGTCTATTTTAATGATTCATAATGTCTAAACTTCCGGACTCTATTAATAAGTTTCACGGATAGGCCTGTAAGTAGTATTAGTAAATGCACTTAATGCATACCATTACAGTAGTGCACAAACCACATTTATTTCAGAAAGAAATATTATGGCATTACTCAATCTTCAACGTTTGATTACGGTGACTATTACACTCTTACTACGTCATACTACTTTTGACCAATAAAACGGTACGAAAGGACGTATTTCAACCAATCATGGCTGCTTATCGCACAATTTTATCGCGTCCCTAGCATTTGTTTAATTTTATCGCGTCCCTAGCATTTGTTCTTTGTTTGCCAACATTTGAAACTGCGCTGATCTGGACGTCAAAAAATATATATATAAAATTACAAACCACTCCAGTTGATGCACAGCAGTTTCAAATATGACTCGCATTGGCATTCAAGAACAAGAATTAATAAAAATCACTGATCATACCTATGCATCTTCTGAAATCCGATTTACAAATAAATGAAGAGCACCATTCGGAAATCCTGAATAAGTTGAATACACCATGTAGGCCTAAATCAACGAGTTCCACTTCTATTACGCACACGTCCAATATAACATCAATTGAACCACAAACCACATTCAAATTTGAAAATTGTACATTCAATAATTATTCCTTTTAAAATTATTCATGTTCATTTTTTATGTCATCATCGTTAATTAAAACTTTTCTAACACTTGTGTATATTAGTTAGGTTATGTTATAGCTTCTGCTATATGATATTATGAATAGTCACGTATCAGAGATTGTTTAATATTAAGATTTATTGAAAATCATCTGTCAAGTGACGTTGATTACTGGGATTCGGATAATTGAAGTGGAATGTTGCATTTTAATAAAAATGAAACTGAATCAACAAAGCCTTCTTGACTAGTAACATTGCGATCGTGTATAATAGATCGAGAACTTCTCGACGAGAAGGCATTGCTCACTACTGCCATCTAGCATGCATCTAGCGTAATATTTGTAATGTTGAGATGGTACAATAATACATTTGAAGACAGTTGTATTTTCGTAAGTCAATTAATATTTTATTGTATTGGAGTACTTCGTTACTTCTAATCTTTATATACTTTCTTCTAATCGTGTAATAGTCAATTAAATCCCACTCGAGTTTTGATTTTCTCTAGATAAATCAAAACGTCTAGTGAGATTACTGTTGATAAAAATCGCTATGTAATTTTCATCATCATCATCATCATCATCATCATCATCATCATCATCATCATCATCATCTAGGCCTAATATTCATATCCATTGTCATCTCAGTTCACACCATTGTAGAGTTGGGCAACACGATTCTTTTTCAGAAGTCGATTCCAAAGATTCAATCATACATTACGAATCGATTCTAACGATTCGTTCACGATTCTTCTCAGTCTGCGATTCCAACTATTCTTTTGAATCGTCAACGAACGACTCGCAGGACACTTTCCTTTGCAAACCACGCGTAGAACAAAAACTTTGTACATCTCTCGCATAGATTGCATAAGAGGCGAGACATTGGATTGTCTCTTTCTCATTGGCTGGAACGGAGCCATCTTCAGCATGGGTAGGTTTGGCAACGCCGGTGAATTTCAATGTTGTGAAGGCCATAACTCGGAAATGAAGCATTTCCGGACACATGTTGTAATGAACTATTTTGATTGTCTATATGTGGGAAATACATACCTGAAATTATGCCCCGTATTTTTTAAACACCCTGTATAAGCACACTGACGTGTCTTTTACATATGAAATTACCACCATCCGCACCACCACCACCATCATCATTATTATCAAATCATGTTTATACTTCAATTAATCTATGTACCCCAGTAAAATTCACAGAAATATGTTTAATTCTTTATTCGCTTAAAAAATTGAAATTTCTTCTTATTGCCCTTTATCCCGATTGTAATTAATATATAATTTCTTCAATCTCTTCATATCAGAAATCCTACGTCTGAAGTATGCAACTTAGTGAAATGGCGGCCAGTTTCTTGTACCAAAGTCATGGAGTGCGGCCACATCGATTCCACTGGGCTGCACGTGGAACATAACCTGCTGAAAGACCGAATGAAGCTGTGGTCTTCCATATCGCTGACGTCAGCAGATGGCTACAAGGCTAAGGAAGAACTTTGATAATCTTTATTACGTATAATTATAAAATAGCATACTTAATCTTTAAATAATCTATACTAATAATAAATTTATTTTATTGGGTTATTTTACGACGCTGTATCAACATCTAGGTTATTTAGCGTCTGAATGAAATGAAGGTGATAGTGCCGGTGAAATGAGTCCGGGGTCCAGCACCGATGTTCCCTGGAGCAGATGTACTATTTTAATTATGTAATAACTTTATTTTTATTTCTAACAACTGCAGCGGAGCGCATGGGTACGGCTAGTCTATAATAAAAGTGTTAATATTTCTTAAGAAATGTAATACTTCTCAGTTTTCACTAATCTGGAATTAAAACTATATTATTGCAGATATATTGAAGATATGTACTGTCTTGCTAAGATTTCTATAATAAAAGTTTTTAAATTTAATTCCTGCAGTTATTAGCAGAGAGCGGATTTTCGGTCCCTACACGGCGTTAAACGTCATATCCTTTGACATATGGAGGGAACGTAGCTATGAGTTGAATGACTTTCCTCCAAATGACGTACACCTAACGTTCAGTATGGGGACCGAAAATCCGCTGTCTGGTTATAAGTGTTACAGAAGAATATCATCTTGAATCTCTGAGAATCGGTGCCAGATTTCAATGTATAGGCCTACAGGTGTACCGTAAGTTATGTCATTAATGTCATGAGGTTATTCTTTCAGATATTTCAAACAAAAACGTTTAACGCTACTTTGCTCGGTTTTGCTTTCTTTTCAAGAAAAAAATTGTTTTATGTGGAACATTTCATAACGTGTTTTGAGAAAGCCATTGATGTAATTCCAAATAAGCTCAGTCAGTTTCATATTATGATAATAAAGGATTGAAAGAATTTTACTTTTCCCTTTAAATGTACAGAAAATTGATCCGAACAAATGTAAAATTTTAAAATTCCTTTGCTCAACGAAAAGTTGCATTCGTTTGGAAGGAATTTCTACACATTTAAACGATAAAATTTAAAATTCTTTTAATTATTTATTGTCATAATACACTGCTGTCTTAAGGGGTTAGGTACAGTTACAGCAGTAACATTTTGGAAATATCCAACGTTTTTTATTACTGTTTCTTGTACAATAATAAAAATTAGTGTGTGTAAAACACTGCCCTTCTGCTACATGCAAAAAATATTTTTACGATTTAAAAAAATGATATACTTTTTTTTTTAATTCAGTTCACTGTGCAGTGATGATGCGTTTCCCACATAATTAAAAAACGATCCAACATTCTGTGATGAAATTTTTTGTGTGTAGGCCTATTTATACATGTCATATCTACAATATGATGCAAGATCACTTCTCTACCTTTGATAGATTGTCTGATAAAAAATAAATTCATTTAAAAAAATTGTCAAATATCAATATTTTCTATTACACAAAAAATAAAATTATTATTATTATTATTAATAATAATAATAATAATAATAATGGTTTATTTTAACTGGCAG
Organism: Periplaneta americana; assembly: GCA_025594305.2. Taxonomy (NCBI): domain Eukaryota; kingdom Metazoa; phylum Arthropoda; class Insecta; order Blattodea; family Blattidae; genus Periplaneta; species Periplaneta americana. The sequence continues at coordinate 168,894,132 of JAJSOF020000009.1, forward strand.
AGTTAAGGCCATTCGGCCTTCTCTTCCACTCGACCAGTATGATAAAAATTACTACAATGCTATGAATATAACATAATTAATACAATACAATACAATACAATTCAAAGCAATACAATACTACAAATACAAGACAATATAATACATAATTAATATAATACAATGACAATTCTTTTCGTCTTCACAACACCAATAAAATAATTATGTAATAATAATAATAATAATAATAATAATAATAATAATAATAATAGTCATATCTAAATTAAATTAAATTATTAAACTCGATCACAATTATAACTTCAATTTGACTGCACCTGTAAGAAATCGTTTAGCCTTTTCTTGAAAGTGGTTATTGTCTGGCAGCCCCTAATCTTCTGAGGTAGAGAATTCCATTCACGGGGAACTGAGACAGTAAAAGAGGATGAATAGTGGGATGTTCTATGGGCAGGAATTGCTAGGATTTGGCTCTCCTGTGACCTGGTGTTTAGATTGTGACTGGAGGATAAGTAGTTAAACCGGGAACGAAGATGATTTGGAGTAGAAGTGTGGAGAACTCGAAACAGAAGAGAGAGCGAATGAAGTGTTCTACGGTTACTAAGTTGCAGCCGGGATAAAGATTTGAACGAGGGTGTAATGTGGTCAAATTTGTGAGCATTGCTGATGAATCTGACACACATATTGTGCACACGCTGCAGCTTGTTCGAAAGGTCAGTTGTCAAGTCTGTAAGTATTACGTCGCAATAGTCAAACAGTGGTATAGTACGAGGGTTTGCACTAAAGTCTGTTTTAATTCTGGCGGGAGGAAGTTTCTGAACGGGTTAAGAGAATGCATGGTATAGCACACTCTCTTGGATATTTCCTTTATTTGGCATTCCCAATAAAAATTTTCGTACAAGAAAATGCCGAGATTTCTGACGACGGAATGGTACGGAATAGTGGCATTATTTACTGTAATAATTGGGATATGTCTTAAGGAATGTAGTTGAAAGAGCATGATATTGTAAACATGAGTTTCAGTAATAAAATAAAAGAGAGAGAACATGAAAAAGTTAACAAGTATTTGACTTATGAGGGAAACGCTTCATCACTGACAGTGAACTGCCAACATTTTGAATTTTGGTTGGGGGGGGGGGAAATTAAAATCGTAAAAATATGTTTTTTCGTATAGCAGAAGGGCATTGTTTTACACATGCCAATTTTCATTATTGTACAAGATATATTAATGGAGGGAAAAAATGTTGAATATTTCCAAAAATTTTACTGCTGTAAGCTGTACCTAACCCCTTAAATTGTCTGAGCATAGGCTATTGGGAATTAAATCAGTGGCTTTCCCAAAACACGCTATGAAGTGTTTCATATAAAATAATTTTTATCTGAAAAGGAAACAAAAACGAGCAAAATTGTATTAAAATTTTTTGTTTGAAATATCACAAAGAATAACCCTCTGAAATTACTTAGGGTCCACTCTGTGTTATGATTCCTGCGTTTATTCGCCATTCATTGTCACGCTGTCTGTGATTGGATGATGGTCAGTAGTAGGTTTGACATCGTTGTTTAGTGAACTGTCAGGAGACAGGTCTGAACAACGAGCACAGAATGCATAGAGTAGACATGAACAGCTTGGAGGTGAAGCCGCGTTTGTGGACAGTCGCCATTATGATGCTACCAAAACATTGGGCTCCCGGTTAGCACATGGGCAGTTGATTGTGATGTTGCATCGTTGTTTTAATTAATAAATTAACTAATTTCAATATGCCTACATGTTCTGCGTATGGCTGCACAAACAGGTTTCAAAAAAAAATTCCTGGAATAACTTTTCACGGGTAAATATGCATGTGTGAAATGTACTTATTACCGGTAGGCTAGGTACGGTAATGAATGATTTAACCTAAGTTAGTCGGTTAGATTCGTATTGTTCACGTATTTGTTTGATTAAGAGAAAGGATTAGTGTATTGATATTATTGTAATTAATTTTTATAATCTCTAAATCAGACACGCTTTGTAAACTTAGCATTTACGAGCGAAGCTAACCTATCAACGCAAGTTGGAAGTTTGTGTCGCGTGCTATAGAAAACGGGTGTACCGAGGTTTCTCTTAAACCGAAAGCACGTATTCGTTTGATGAAGAAAAAGAAATAGTGTATTAATATTATTGTAATTAATTTTTATAATCACGAAATCAGACTTATGCTTTACAGACTTAGTAGCTTCATTAACTCGGTCGTGAACTGACTTGACCCACTTGGTAATAAAACTTGACTTTTGTTCGCCGTTATAATCTAATTATATACTATAAACGAAGAGCCTATCAAATATTATATGGTTAAGAGCATTCCATTTTTCTCTAAACAAAATCGTCTATACGAAATACTGGCAAAAGGAAGAGAATGATAATTTGCGTTAAGAAGCAAGTTTCATTATTAAATCGAACAAATGGATCAACCTATAAAAGTAATTATTATAGGGTAGCATTTTTATTGGACTAGTAGCAAAATAAGGTCAAACTGTTATTTTCCTTTTTTATCATTATTGTTTGTTTAACCTTCCAGATTATCTATTAAATACCATACTGCAATTTGAAGAGCTGCCAATTTAAATAACCTGTATATATGTGATTTATCGATGACAGTTTCGTAATTTTTGCTAAAAATACGTGCATAGCGATTCTGTATTACGAAACAAACAATAAATTGTGAGTCCTACAAGAAATTAGGGACATATGGAATTCTTATTATCATAAGATCTTCTATAACGTAATAGCTATTTTGCAATGTTTTGGTAGCAACAAGATGGTGTCAGGTCCATCAAACCGGCTTCACTCCGTCCAATGGTATTAAGATGCTAGTGTCTACTCTATTGTATTCTGTTCTCGTTGGGTCTGAACCTCACAAGTGATATCAACAAGACAGTTCTTATGAGCGTATTCCGAATCTCAGCGCTGAGCAACCCGATGGCATCACTGTGTTCCGAATTTCACCGATGACGTCACTGATGCTCCACCGGTGTCTCACCGGTGCCATCAGCTTGCAGAGGTGGTGGCAGTCTCCATCAGCCGCCATCAGTGAATCTGATTGGTTCTTGTATAGGGCGGGAATTAGCAGACGAATGACATCGTGCACTGTTGTGTCATGGCGGTGTGTTCTGCTTTATTGTTTGTAATGAGCACAACGTAAAACAATATGTTAATGGCTTATGAACGAACATGTCAACGGACCAGTTATTACTACCGGTTCAAGAAATAAATTGTTTATGCTCTCTTTTATTTGAACGAGGTGGCAGTACGGAAATTTCGTAAAATTTTGCTAGCGTACTACAGACAACAACTTATACAGTCGCCATGACAGCCATCGATCCTTCCTGGTCTCTAAATTGAGACGATTCAACAAGGCTCATGACAACAATCACCTCCTACATAATAGCCAAATTGGCTAGTCTCTTATATGAGACAACTCATCCTGCCTAAGGTATTCCGTGGTTTTCCTAAGGCGTAAAACAAAGAGCCCTATAAGAAATGGGCCACGGACCTATATGCCCTTCCCCATATATATTCCCCTTTTCTTGTAAACGACGTATGCCCTAGTTCAGAACCTCTAAATTGTCTATTAAATATACGAGGTCACTCAATTAGTCGCAATTTGAAAGGACAGGGACCTCTCAAATTGCAGATTTAGATTTCCGACGGCCTTCACATGCCTTGTCATCGAACAACAGATGACAGCGTCTTGCCATCCTAACGGCAAACAACAGCCAACTCCTCCTCGCCCCGTCCCGTGATCACTTGATCAAATCTCCGTCCCCCTCGCGTATGTGGTACCTAAGAGGTTACGTCCATTTTCGGTTTTCCCCTTCAACATTTTCTAGAGCTCCTTCAGTGGAGCAGGTAACCCGGAGTGAGACTAGTGGCCAACAGGCTTGGAGCTCACATACTTAGTTTTGTACAGCCCCCAACCCCTTGAAAGGACGCGTTTTGCGTACCCTTTAAATTTGTCCTCCCAATTCTCTTTCGATTTTTTCGATTTTTTTTCGATCGATCCTTCGAGCATCGATCCTATTTCGCTGCAGCGTGACGTCATCATTGTCCACCGGTCCGGTGAGATTCGGAATACGCTGTGTGATACAACTGAGGAGATAATGGGATATATTGCATACATCGGCTAGCAATATGTTACACTAATCAGACTTCCAGGTCGCTCGTCCTCTGATCATGCGCATTGTCTCCTTTCTGGGACTTGTAAAGTATCTGTACGACAAAGACTGTACATATCAGCCAGAATCTCAGTCAGAGAACGAATTGACATTGAAGAAGAAGAATCTATATCCGACGTAGTGTGAAAAACTGGCCGTCAGTGTGTTACATAATACCAATTACTCTCCTAAAAACTTCGAGAATGTCTCTATGTATAATGAAGTAGTATAGTGTTAAATCACAGTCTACTATATACAGTCGCGAAGCTCAATATGTAGTAAAAATGCAAACATGGGTAGTTGCCCACCACTAGGATCGCTACTATCCCCTCATCATCGCAGATCTCTCTCCTAGCAGCCGACAAAATATGTTACACTTTCGTTGTCGTGTTCTTTTGAAAAATTAACACCTTCCTTCCATTATTGAAATATTAAATGCATAAAGTTAATTTATTATTTTAATGAAGTATATTAAATTCCACTATAAACTCGAAGATACCTGCAAGAAATAGGTTAATATTATTTTTGTTTGTGCAAAACGAACTGAAATTTACTATAATAGCTTCACTCATTCAAATTATAGCGATATTTAACTATGAAACCGATAAATATTAATTTGCATTTCTCTTTACAACAATAATAATGGAAATATGAATTAATGGGGTAACTTACGTGTATCGGTACTTGTAGTGTAGGCTTACGTAGTTAACAAAGTGGGATGAGGTTAAGCAATAATAATCACACCAGAATTGGAAATAAAACGTGATCAATAAATTTTATTGTAACAGACTTTTTCAGAAAAATGTACGTCTCTCTAATAAAGCAACAAATAAAAATAACAACAAAATTGACAGCTATAATTAAAAACATATCCTTTGAAGAAAAAAGTAGGCCTAAGCAATAATAATCCCACCAGAATTGAAAATAAAACGTGGTAAATAAATTTAATTAAAACAAACTTAATTTTTCTACGTCTTTAGTAAAATAACACATAAAAATAATAACAAAATTAATAGCTACAATTAAAAATATATCCTCTGAAAAAAAAAAGTAGACCTAACTTTTATTTCTCTGGAAATTTAGCAGCCTAAGTGACAGAACTTTAACCGGTATCTAATGTCCTTTCGGTTAGACTGAAACATTTCATTGTGAAATTTAAGGATATAATGTATTCTAACAGTCACAAAGAACTTCAAATTAAGAGTTTTGTTTCTGCACAGCATTCTTGTGGAAACCCAGGAACCTTTCTGAATCTTTCGGAAATCGGAAAAAGGATAACTGTGGCCTCTTTCTGTTACTGTTACTACACTTTATAGCACTACAAACATCTCCTCCTTGTCCCATATTATTATTTCAATTATTATATTTTAGCCATTAACATTTCCATTACAACCAATAACGAACATTTCACAAGCATCAATGTGAAATACGCAACGAGCTAGCACTCGATAGAAATACGACACAGTCCAAAGTCGACCATGGACAGTCTATTGTTTCTAGTTGCTGACCGCTTGGAGCGCTTTATCACGAGATTTGCAATAAAACACCTCAAGCTTCGCGACTGTATATAGTAGACTGTGGTTAAATTTTATCACTAGACCGCGGGAGTGCGGGCCCTATGCGGTGATTGCAGTTGGCTATGCAGACGGGTATAGAGTATGACGTAAGTCTCTTTCGCCTTTCGCCGTACTGTTCCGTGCATCGAACCCGAAACATTCAGAGTGTGTTTAGCTGTCATACTGAAAGTTGCATATTTGAAATGACACATATTACAATGCCTAAAAGAACTCGTTCACGAAGTGCAATAGTAAATAATTTAGTGGAACAATTCGGACCCGATATATTTAGACTATTATAGAAGGAGAAAGTGTTGTACGTGTCGTGTGTAATTTCAGATTATTACGAACTAAGAAGTATTATTTTGAAAGACACTGTAATAGTAAAACACACAAGGAAAATGTTGAACGCAATTCAAACAAAAATCAATCGAGTTCAAATAGTGGGTCACAATTCAATATAGTTTTATGTAACCTGGTACACACAAACATTCCATTCAGAACTTTGGACAATCCCCACTTTAGATCATTTCTGGTAAAATACACAAATCAATATATTGTAGAAGCAACAATACGTAAAGAATATTTTTACCAATTTCGTACCAGAATACGATTGCCAAAATTGGAGAAAGCGTGAACGATCAGAAAATATATGGGTTTCAGTTGATGAGTCTACAGACGTCAGTGGTAGATATGTGGCAAATGTGGTGGTCGCTATACTTTCCGAGAACTGTGTAGGGAAGAAATCTGTGCTAACTTCAGAGAAACTGGAAAAGTTAAACCAGGCATCTATTGTCCAAGTTTTTTTGTAAGGCTGTGCGGCTTTTATGGCCGGAAAGGATTAAATATAATAATGTACTTCTTTTTGTCACTGATGCAGCTCCATATATTATTAAGGCAGCAAAACAACTTAAAGAGCGGGATTCCAACACGGTGCATTTAACTTGTCTGGCGCACGGACTGCCAAATTCCGTCGACATCACATCAATTAGATAAGTACGAAATGTATGATTATTGTATGTATGCAATTCATATACTCAAGACTGTACGTCTGAAGCCTGCACAGTCAGTTGCTTACCTGAGAGTTCATTACACTCGCTAAGGGACGCTCCAGTCATACTTAACTTGACGGTAAAGGGCCCGCACTCCCGCGGTTTAGTTATTACCAGGAAAAGGATTTATATGTAAATACATATTTACTTATAAAGCTAATATAATTTATATTTTGCATTATCTTTATGTTTCACAATGTGTAGGGTTGAAAAATCCTACTTTTATTTTCCATATTTTTCCATATTTTAGAGTTTAGTACATATTTTCGTTAATTTCCATATATTTTCCATATTTCATATAAAACAGTCCATATTATATTAGGTTTAACAATAAAACAAAACAAAATTCCATTAACTTTTAAAAATACATTTCAACAATAGAGATTTAAACACATGTTCAGTAATCCCTTTAACATCAGAGTTATTTGAAAATTAGCAGTCCTATCAACAATGGGAAAGTAAGTTACAAAACTGTATTAATTTAATTTAAAATTTTTAACAGACTTCAGTTGTGCAGCTCAACAGTTAAATGCCAGTCAGAGTACACATAGGTTCAGTTTTGTAAATCATACTATAAAGACGGTAAATATGCCAAAAGTACGTCATTCAGTCAATTTAAAATCAAAACTAACAAGTTACATTTCAGAATTTAAAGAAGATGGTTTATCAACTGACAATAAAATATTATTTTGTAATTTGTGTCAGTGTGCAGTATCATCTACACAAAAGTTCCTGGTGCAACAACACATTACAACTAGTAAACATCAGGCCAACAAACAACTAAATTCCAAGCAGAGACAATTGTTTTTAACACAACCAACAACATCGAATGTAAGATCTGAGTTTAACATCGACCTGTGCCGTTCTCTCATCTCTGCTGATATTCCTCTCTACAAACTAAAGAATAAGGTCTTCAGGGAATTCCTTGAAAAATATACTCAACATACAATCCCGGATGAGTCAACACTTAGGAAGACGTATGCTCCATCCATCTACGATGAGACAATACAGAAGATAAGAGATGAAATTAAAGATAGTTCAATTTGGGTTTCCATTGATGAGACTCCCGACAAAGAAGGTAGACTTGTTGGTAATGTAGTTATCGGTTTGTTAAGTGAACAATATTCTGAACGAATTCTTTTACATTGTGATGTTCTAGAAAAGTGCAATAACAAAACTATAGTTAAACTGTTCAACGAAGCTATGGGTATCCTGTGGCCAAAGGGTATTATGTACGATAATGTGTTATTCTTTATTAGCGATGCTGCCCCTTATATGGTCAAAGCTGGACAAGCATTATCTGTTGTATATCCTAAATTGACTCATTTTACTTGTGTGGCGCATGCATTTCATCGTGTGGCAGAAGTGGTCAGAGACAATTTCCTAAAGTAGATTTGTTGATTTCATCAGTGAAAAAGTATTTCTCAAAGCTCCCAGTAGAGTTAACGTGTTGAAAGAAATGTACCCTGAAATTCCATTGCCACCAAAGCCAATTTTAACTAGATGGGGTACATGGCTAGAAGCAGTTGAATATTATGCCGAACATATAGACTCTATTAACAATGTTCTCCTTGCATTGGACTCTGAAGATGCAGTCTCAATTGATACTGCGAAAACAGTTACCTGTGACATAAGTGTGAAGAATGACTTAGCTCACATTCAGCATACATTTTCATGCATCATAAAAACGCTCAAAAGTCTCCAAAATAGGCACCTTTCACTATCTGAAAGTTTTGAAATTATAAATAGTACTGTGGAACAACTGAATCGTGGTAGAGGTAAAGTTGCAGATGCAGTAAGAGCTAAGGTGGACACTGTACTTTCAAAAACCCTGGATATGAAGAACTACAAAGGTTGTTGCTGTGATGAGTGGTGAATCAACAGTGAAGATTAACTTGGACTTATCCCCAGCAGACATTGTGAAATTGAATTATGTACCAGTTACTTCTTGTGACGTCGAACGCTTTTTAGTCAGTATAAATCTATCCTCAGAGACAATAGAAGAAGATTCACTTTTCAGCACTTGAAAGAAATGTTTGTAACCTATTGTTATGGTAACAGACAATAAAAATTGTGTTTTGTTGAAACTACATTGGAAGATAAGGTACGTCCATTATATTTTTTGTTTAGTTTGATTAAAATGTACCAATATTTAACGTACATAGTCATTTTTTTATAATTTTAAGTCCATATTTAATTCCATATTTTGGTAAAAATCCATATTTAATTCCATATTTTGGTAAAAATAACTACATATATATTTACATATTTCATATATTTTTAGTCCATATAAATCCGTTCCCTGGTTATTACAAACTGTCTAACTCAGGGATGTCGAACAGCGCTCTCGAGCTGTGAACTGCAGAGCCTTCACTCCTCCCTTACCGTGCAACGGTTGAACACAGGTAGCAGGCAGACCGGGCGAATGATCGTAAACAAAAGCGAAACTGCGGCGGCTGGTACTTTGATAACTTTTATACATCTTACCAATTGATTAGGAACTCAGTTTAGATTTGCACTTGACGAATTCTGATAAACAAAGAATGCAGCTTGCATGAGGATGAATTATGATGATGATATAAAGAAATATTTTGAGTTCAATCTGTAAGATTTATCAATCTTATAGATTGAACTCAAAATACTTCTTTATATTATATTAGATTTATCTGAATATAAAATAAATTGCAAAATATGATGGTGATGATGATGATAATAACAATAATAATAATAATAATAATAATAATAATAATAATAATAATAATAATATTTTATTTTATTTATTTATTTCATTAAGTTATTTTACGACGCTTTATCAACATCTAAGGTTATTTAGCGTCTGAATGAGATGAAGGTGATAATGCCAGTGAAATGAGTCCGGGGTCCAACACCGAAAGTTATCCAGCATTTACTCATATTGGGTTGAGGGAAAACCCCGAAAAACCTCAACCAGGTAACTTGCCCCGACCGGGAATCGAACCCGGGCCACCTGGTTTCGCGGCCAAACGCGCTGACCGTTACTCCACAGGTGTGGACAATAATAATAATAATAATAATAATAATAATAATAATAATAATAATAATAATAATAATAACGGAGTTTTATCTACTTGGTCATTCCATGAATGTTGTTCGTTAGTGATGGAAATAAATAATAATAATAATGTTCTTAATATCATGTTTAAAATATCAACTTTGTATGTCTGTGTTGTAGCAGTGCAACTTCAAGTTCAGAAACGTAAACTGTTTTGATGTATAAAATTAATTACTTTTAGCGTGACTTGAAATTTGTTCATAATTTTTGTTACAGATTCAAAAATATCTCCTCCTCGAGTTCGATCCTTTAGTGAAATGAGATCTACAAGATCTCCATGAACATTGAAATCTGAATCGACACTCCTTATGAATATACTGTAGCTAGCTGCGCCGTATCTTTCCGGTCTGTACTTTCATCAAGAGCTATAGTGAGTAATAAGGGAAAGTTTTCATTCTTGCTATCAATTGTTCCTCCAAGTTATCCCCATTTATGATACGCGATCTGCAACAATATTACGAGACAAACATATAGATTTAAAATCATTAACGTAATCCGGACATATTCTTTTGCAACAGCTGTGAGACAGCCTTTCACAAATTCTCCGTCAGTAAATAGCTTTGAAGCTGTTGTAATAATTTCACAAATTTTGTAGCTAGCACGAACCAAGCTTATTCTACTAACACCCGATGATGATGGAAGGTTTTCTGAATTCAATCTTGATTTTAATTCTTCTACAGCCTTTTCACGAGTGAAACCGGATAACTTTTCTGGTGCATAAGCTTCAGCATGACGTGTAGAATTAAAATGCCTTTTAATATTATGATGGCTAATGTATCCAAGTTATTTTCTACATATTAAGCAATGTGTCTTTCCGTCCTTTAAGATAAATAAATATATATCTGTCCACTCGCTATTGAATCGTCGTTCCATATCCATACCAGCCGCCAGAGTTGATAAACACACTGCGTACAGAACACTGCTACAGCGAGCTGACTGACTGTCGTTTCAGCTCAGCTACGGTAGGAAACAATATTAATCGTTTCACAGTTTGAGAGCGCTGTTCGACATCCCTGCTCTAACTTAAAGCAACTGGCTACGGACTGAAAGATCTTGAGTTCAATCCAGGATTGCGACGGGATTTTCCTTTTGCCGAAACATCCAGAATGACTCTTCGGTTCACTCAGTCTCCTATCCAATTGAATACTGGATATTTCCAGGGGGTAAAAGTTGTCCATAGCATGGTGCCGACCATTCCACTTCATTCGAGAGCCTTCATGGAGTATAAATGGCACACCTTTACATTTGTCCAGCTTAAATTGCAAGATTATCCAGCATAAAATGTTTATATAAGTGGTAGTACCGAGTTAAGATTAAGGTCCAAATAAACAAGATAAGAAAATATAGCAAATACCGATCAAGGCCAAGAAGTGTTTGCAGTTCGCATCGAAACAACACAACTAGACAGTTCGGTCTCCAGCGGAAAGCAGTCTGTCTGTGGCAATGCTGACGTTACAGCTGATTTGGTTTTGCCTTCTGGCGGTAACCTGGGCAGACTACGTAGATCTGCCACACGGACGATTACAAGGACATCGTTTGCTGTCGAGAAAAGGTCGTGAAATATTCTCTTTCCAAGGAATTCCTTACGCAAAACCACCAGTCGGAGAGCTAAGATTTCAGGTAAGTGAATCGAAGTTTGTTTTGTACTATATAAATATATAATATTAAATTTATTTATTTATTTAACCTGGTAGAGATAAGGCCATCAGGCCTTCTCTTCCCCTCTACCAGGGGATTACAACTATAATATGAAGAATACAATCACAATATTATAATTACAATTAATATTAAATTTACAAATACAATAAAAATCAAAGTACTAAAAGATTAACTGATTAATAAAATTTGAAAAACATGTTGGTTCAGAAAAGTGTGAATACAATTAATAATTATATATAATAAATTTTCAGTCAAATACACTTTTCAATTTGTGAGGTCAGATAATCTGTTACATCACAATATTTAGTACGAAGTCACTAATATTTTCGACTTTAAAAAGTCATCTTCAGGTGCATGAAATGCAAACAATATTTAAAAAATAGGTGATAAGTTGATCTAGCAATTAATAACATGGTAAGTAATGCACGTAGTGGCATTTACCTCAAGAGGCACGAAATTTATATAATTGTAAATGCCAGTACGTGCATTACTTACCATGTTATTAATTGCTAGATCAACTTATCACCTATTTTTTAAATATTGTTTGCATCTCATGCACATGAAGATGACTTTTTAAAGTCGAAAATATTAGTGACTTCGTACTAAATATTGTGATGTAACAGATTATCTGACCTCACAAATTGAAAAGTGTATTTGACTGAAAATTTATTATATATAATTATTAATTGATTAATAAAAGCCAGACAGTTTATTGTAAAAGTTAAGAAGACAGAAACATTACTTTTTATTAATTAACTAAAAATTAAACCTACTCTACGCAGTAAGAAAATGCTTAATAAGCTTGCTTTCGAACGCTACTAAATTCCGACAGTCTCTGATGTCACTGGGTAGGGTATTCCACAAGCGCGAGAGCGAGATTGTGTATGATGATGAATACGATGATGTCTTATGTGTTGGTATGGCTAGTATGCGGCTATTTTGCGTGCGTGTGAAGAGATTATGATATGGTGACAGGTAACTGAAATGGGAGGCAAGGTAGGTAGGTGTAGAGTGTTAAGGACTTGGAAAAGGAGAACAAGAGAATGAAAATTTCTACGTTCGTTAAGCCGTAGCCAGTTTAGATTTTGGAAGGAAGGGGTAATGTGGTCAGCGCGACGGACATCGCAGACGAAGCGAACACAAGAATTATGAACACGTTGTAATTTTTGCGACTGGTTGACATTGAGGTCAGGCAGTAGAAAATCACAATAATCGAAGTGGGGCATTACTAGTGTTTCCACTAGTATTTTCTTGAGTGATAGCGGAAGGAATTTTCGAATGCTGTTTAAGGAATGTAGTATGGAAAGCACTTTTTTGGTAATATGGGTTACTTGGTTATTCCAGTTTAAATGCGTATCAAAGTAAACTCCAAGGTTTTTAACACAGGAAGCAAAAGGGATTATTGTGTCGTTTAACTTGACTGGAAGAGCAGGAGTAATGTTGCATAAAGACGTTGATGTACCACTAGGATTGCTTGTGACTTTCTTGCATTGAGAGTCAAACCAAACTTTCTGGCCCGTGCAGATATAGATTCAAGGTCCTCGTTAAGATTGTTGTATTGCGTCATTGAGTGAGTCAGGGGTTGTATGGATATAGATTTGTAAATCGTCTGCGTAAAGGTGATGCTTACAGTGCAGTACTGGGTGTTCATTTTAAAGTGTGTCATGACGTCACTGTTGTTGGGTCACCGATTTGAAGCGAGTTTCAGCTTAAATGTTAGAGAAGTTGCCTATTATTTAAGGCGTTCTTCAATCTGAACTTGAGAACGTGTATGGTATAACTTGAACGTCGTAGCAACAGATGGCGGTCTGTACAGTCTGTGTGCTACCATAACCTCTTTCGAACTGTGTTTTGCGCCAGCAAGTCGTACGCAGGGTATTTATTATCATCGGTTGCGTACGATAACATTACACAACACAAATCAAATGCTCCGTGTCCATGTTGACCGTCGAAGTTAATGTCAACAAATACGTAAGTAATCGTCTTAACCCTCTCCCCATATCCCGACAGTACGTATTTCCAAACAGTTCACATTCCTGCCACTACCGGCGTTACCGTACGTATCGGAACGTACTCTTCAGAATGAACGCCGTACTTGCTAGCCAACTTCTCTGCCTCTTAGATTATACACCTGAGCTGCGGAAGTGTAGGAAGACTGAATTCTCTAGGCTCATCAGCTAGCCACATGACGGCATACAGCGAGCCAAGACACATTTTGAACTGAACACCCAGTAGTGTCGAGGGGATGTCATTTACGTAAATAGTGAATAGTAGTGGTGATAGAACAGATCGGAACAGATAGACTATAGCAGTGGTAAAAATTATGTTTGTTTGTTATATTTGTTTACACTGCAAGTGGGCAATTATCCGGTGGCAGTGACAACCTAATTACACACAATAAAAATAATACACAATAATTACATTAATAATAATACATAAAATAACCTAATTAATAAGTGAACCTAATTTTCTACTACAACCCACATATGTATAGGCCCTACATAAGTTTCACATTGATACTGATAATCTTTCACTTCACCCTCATCTCACTTACTGCACTGGCACTATGACACATTTCACTGACACTTTAGAACACATTTGTCTGAATTATGGAACATACTATAAATTATCACTGATCAAAACTATTCACTGCCATTTTAAACCATAACTTCACTGACTCACCACGCTTCACTGATACAAACAATTACACCCTTACTAATACTTATAAACAGAACTACATTAAATTGAACATTTAGGGTGCTATTCATAGACATTTCGCTAGCCCGCGCTACGAGCGTGCTAAACAGGATTCATATCATATCATATTGCTAACACTGGTTTATGAATACGAAAAACGTTAGTTCGCTGATCATCCACCGAAAAATGCTCCCTTGTTTTAATTATTGGGTTATTTTACGACGCTAAAAATGTCTGAATGATATGGCCTAAATGAATAGGGCCCTTTGCTCGTAGTCTAAGACCAACTCTTACCCCGCTATTTTAAAATAAGTTACAATTAAACCAAGGCAGTAACTCGTCAGACTAAGTAAATACACGTCTCTTTTCTTAATTTACACTTTATCCACATCTTTTTAATTTATTTTAAAATCTCCTTAAGGAAGGACAGTCCTCAAAGACCGCTGCAGGGCTATTATTTTGAAATAGGTATGGCAAAATCTGATGTTGGATTATACGTATATTGGGTGAAACTTCGGTATCTCCCAACACTACACACGGGAGAGAAACCGTAGGCTATTTTCATATTTCTCGGCCTCACGCCACTTAGCTACTCCCTCATTTATCCCAGCTAACCCATCACGAAACGCACTGAGTTCCGTGTGTGTTATGGAAAGATATGGAAAATTGTCCTATATTGAAATACATATTACAGACAGAGAAGTTTAAATAAGTTCTTTTAAGAAATGTAATTACATTTTGCGTTAAAACAAACAAACACAAAGGCAAGAGTTTATTTTTTTCTGAAACTGTACAAAAATTGTCTCTATTAATTTATGGAACTCTTTTAAGGTAGGTACTTATCTATCCTTTGGAGTAAAATATGCCATTTTAATCAAATTTCTTAAAACTCTTTTTCCCCTGATTACTTGACACAAAATTAGGGATTTTGAAACAAAATAAATTCTTCAATTATATTTGGGGGACAAAGTTTTAATGCGAAAACTGACATTTGTTTGTTTTAGTCCTCAGCCCGCAGTTTTTATGTTAAAACAAAATTTCTTTCACTTGCTTAATCCTAAAAGAATACACAATAAGCTGTGAAAACATTTTTCCCCAATTTTATTCCATTAAGAAAAAATGTCAATTATTTTTTGAAAATCTTAAAGATAAAAATGAAAATTTAAGATATTGGATTTTAAAATTATCTTCCTTAAGCAGTAAGACACTATTTGCAATTTGCTACTTAACTATAGTAATCAGCTTCATTTTGATGCAAGAATGATGAAAATATCTCAAATGCAAGTGTCCTTTGTGTTAACTTTAGTGTTGTAAAATGCTGTAAAACTGAACCTGGAGAAAAATCATCCACATCCTAAGGGTATGAAAAGTTGTAAACCACACACACAGCTTCCTGACCGTATGAAAAATAATACAGTCAAACTCTACCGCCAAATTCGAATTATTACAAGAAAAATATATAAAACTGACAGAATGTGACGGATTGACTGAACTTCCGGTTTAATAAAGGGGTTTCCGATCAATAAAATCTCAGCTAATTAATTAAGCAACCCTTATCTAAGTGCAGCGATGCCAGATTTCCCTAAAGATTCCGTCACACTGCAAATGCGATGTTAATCAGTTACTTTTGTAAGTTATCATACAAATGAAGCGTTCTTCGAAGAAATAACAAAAAATTTTTTTTTCGGCTTGTTCTTCGTGTTGATATCTTACCACTCCTAGTCTCAATACCCGATAGTTTTGCCATAAAAGGGATTCAAACTTCAGACATAAATTATAATAATACATAATAATAACAGCTTTGTAGAGATTTGTAAAAAGTTATATAATGTTTTACCCGGCAATATTAGACATTTAAGCTTGAGGCTTTTTAAGAAAGAAATTAAAAATAAATTAATAGACTTGTCACTATATAATACTGTATTGGTGAGCATTTTAACTCTATATAGCTGCATAACTTTTAAGGAGAATTGTCCATATGATATTATATAATGTGATTATTTCCTTGTATGTAACTTATGAACATATTGCTCATGACATTTTCCTATGCTGCATTGTACAGTCTTTGAAATGAAATAAATAAATAAATAAATAAATAAATAAATAAATAAATAAATAAATAAATAAATAAATATATAAATAAAATTAATTAAAATAATTTAAATTAATATTAATTAATTAATCAATAAATAAATTAATTAATTAATTAATTAAAATTTAAATTAATAAATTTAATTTAAATTAATAAATAAATAAAAATAAATTAAATTTAAATAAATAAATAAATAAATAAATAAAAATAAATAAATAAATAAATAAATTAAATAATTAGTAAAAATAAATAAATAAATTAATTAAATTAAATAAATAAATAAATTAATTAATTAATATAAATAAATTAATAAATTAATAAATTCATAAATTAATAAATTAATAAATTAATAAAGAATTAATAAATTAATAAATAATTAATAAATTAATAATAAATTAATAAATAAATTAATAATAAATTAATTAATAAATAAATTAAATTAATAAATAAATTAATAAATTAAATAAATTAATTAATAAATTAAATAAATAAAATTAAATTGAAATAAATAAATAAATAAATAAATAAATAAATAAATAAATGAAATTAAATATATAAATAAAAATAAATAAATAAATAAATAAATGAATGAATGAATAAATAAATAAATAAGTAAATTATAAGTAAGTAACTAAGTAAGTAAGTAAATAATTAAATAAATAAATAAATAAATAAAAATAAAAATAAATAAAAAAATAAATTAATTAATTAAAAAATAAATTAAATTAAATTAAATTGAATGAATGAATGAATGAATGAATGAATGAATGAATGAATGAATGAATGAATGAATGAATGAATAAATAAATGAATAAATAACTAATAAGTAAGTAAGTAAGTAACTAAGTAAGTAATTAAGTAAGTAAATAAGTAAATAAATAAATAAATAAATAATAAGTAAGTATGTAAGTAAATAAGTAAATAAATAAATAAATAAATAAAATTTCTTTTTCGGCTAAACCGTTATTCAAAAACCTAAATAACACCAGACTTTTATTTACTTACAACCTAAAGATTCTGTTCCTAAAATTAATACAGTTATAACCCTTTCACTCTGTATATTTAATTTTTATTTCAGCCTCCCCAACCTCCCGAACCGTGGACTGGCGTCCTGAAGGCCACTAAAGAAGGACCGGACTGTATACAAAGACCATTTCCTGCGAAGCCCACATCACCTGAAATAGTTGGAGATGAAGATTGCCTGTACCTCAATGTCTATACTCCACAGGTAAGATTGGTGTAGTAGTCTGTTTACAATAAAATTACATTTAATAAATCTTTTACATTGACGGCATCGTGAAATGATGGTGGAAAGTTTTAAGTCATGACTGTGTGTTAGATAATAAACATAATCACGGTGCTAGTTGCCACCGCCCAGTTGGCGTACACTGATACGATACTGCATGTGTTATTTCTAGTTACCAGAGGACGGAGAAGCAACAGAATTACTTCCTGTCATGTTCTGGATCCACGGTGGAGGTTGGGTGGGAGGTTCTGGCAGTACTGAACTGTACGGCCCACAGTATCTTTTGGACAAAGAAATAGTGCTGGTTACAATAAACTATCGCCTTGGACCGCTAGGTATGTCCATACTTATATATGATTTGAACTGGTAATGGAAATTACGGGAAAACGGCTGGACGGATTTTAATGAATGACCCGTTATTTTGAAGCTTGACATCCAAAGATTTTCGGAAAAATAGTAACTTTCAGTGAAAAGTTAGTTTCCCTACATAATTTTTCTATTTTTCCAAAATCCATCTTTCATCAGTTTTAAGAACTAATTGCATTTCAGAATAAAACAAAACACACACTACAATAAACAATAGGCTATTACACGAAGGCCATGACCTGCAGGATTGCTGACATATTTAGAGTTCAAATTCTATTGGTTATTAAAAACTTCAAGACTTACTAAAAAAATTTACAGGTCTGATTCTGCGGTGTGTAATTTTCTGAGTACAGCTGTGTATTCGATATTAAAATCTATAAAACTTGAGATGGTTTGATGACATTATTAAGATTAGAAATGAAATATTATTATAATTAATGCCATGATTCGACTATTTTTCATTAATCATACATATTAATGCTATACCTATTGATGATATGAAAGTGAAACGTTTTGAGGTTATATGAGTAGATGTAGAGAATATCTTAAATTAGATCTTCATTTCTATAATTTACTGAGTGGCGGCTATTATATATACCTTCAAAACTTACGCAAGATAATAATATTGTTATTAAAAATCAAATATTTTTATAGTTATTAATCAAGTGGGGTTGGGACTTTTTCATATACCTAATGGCGGTGTGGTATAGATATTTATATGCGTCATTCTCTTCAGTATTGGCTCGACAGAGCACAAAAATTACAGTTCCTAAGAAAGACCAAAAGATATTACCTACTGATAAAATAAGAGGCCTACAAAATTTTGTAGCCTCGCGATTATTTCAGCAAGATCTCTTACTTACTTACTTACTTACTTACTTATTAGCTTTTAAGGAACCCGGAGGTTCATTGCCACCCTCACATAAGCCCGCCATTGGTCCCTATCCTGAGCGAGATTAATCCAGTCTCTACCATCATATCCCACCTCCCTCAAATCCATTTTAATATTATCTTCCCATCTACGTCTCGGCCTCCCCAAAGGTCTTTTCCCCTCAGGCCTCCCAACTAACACTCTGTATGCATTTCTGGATTCGTCCATACGTGCTACATGCCCTGCTCATCTCAAACGTCTAGATTTAATGTTCCTAATTATGTCAGGTGAAGGATACAATGCGTGCAGCTCTACTTTGTGTAACTTTCTCCATTCTCCTGTAACTTCATCCCTCTTAGCCCCAAATATTTTCCTAAGAACCTTATTCTCAAAAACCCTCAATCTCTGTTCCTCTCTCAAAGTGAGAGTCCAAGTTTCACAGCCATACAGAACAACCGGTAATACAACTGTTTTATAAATTCTAACTTTCAGATTTTTTGACAGCAGACTAGATGACAAAAGCTTCTCAACCGAATAATAACAGGCATTTCCCATATTTATTCTGCATTTAATTTCCACCCGAGTGTCATTTATATTTGTTACTGTTGCTCCAAGATATTTAAATTTTTCCACCTCTTCGAAGGATAAATCTCCAACTTTTATAAGTTCCATTTCGTACAATATTCTGATCACGAGGCATAATCATATACTTAGTCTTTTCGGGATTTACTTCCAACCCTATCTCTTTACTTGCTTCAAGTAGAATTTCCGCGTTTTCCCTAATCGTTTGTGGATTTTCTCCTAACATGTTCACGTCATCCGCATAGACAAGAAGCTGATGTAACCCGTTCAATTCCAAACCCTCTGTGTTATCCTGAACTTTCCTAATGGCATATTCTAGAGCGAAGTTAAAAAGTAAAGGTGATAGTGCATCTCCCTGCTTTAGCTCACAGTGAATTGGAAAAAGCATCAGATAGAAACTGGCCTATACGGACTCTGCTGTAAGTTTCACTAAGACACATATTAATTAATCGAACTAGTTTCTTGAGAATACCAAATTCAATAAGAATATTATATAAAACTTCTCTCTTAACCGAGTCATACGCCTTTTTGAAATCTATGAATAACTGCCGTACTGTACCCTTATACTCCCATTTTTTCTCCAATATCTGTTGAATACAAAAAATCTGATCAATAGTCGATCTATTACGCCTGAAACCACACTGATGATCCGCAATAATTTCATCTACATATGGAGTTAATCTTCTCAAAAGGATATTCGACAAAATTTTGTACGACGTCAAAAAAAGTGATATTCCTCGAAAGTTACTACAGTTAGTCTCGTCCCCTTCTTAAAAATAGGTACGATTAGTACTTATATAATCGATATCTGGAAAACTAGGGACATTAAGTTCATAAACTAATATGCAGTATTTATTTTTTCATAGCCACATGTATGCTAGAACTGCGATGTCTGATATTAGCGTTACGTGGAAGATAAAACTGTGTATTCAGCTCCTGATGTTAGTTTGTTTTCAGCATGATATGCTATGTTGTCCTAATACATGGCAAAGTCATCCTAATATGCCATGGGATCGATGCCAGTGTTCTATCTGAAATTTTTGTAGGTCTGACATAAATTACGGCATGATTTCTGGAGAGTTTGTATTCCTGAACTGTTAATAAAAAGTCATGGATGTAAAATGCTTTGGTCCTGTAAAATTGAAGGCATGTTGTTTTCTTATTTTATTGAATCTCCATAATATTCTGTTAAGATTAAGAATATTGATACATTTTTCATTTTCTTTTGTGGACTTGCACCTCAAGTATGTGTTATATCGAATTTCTTCTCTCTCTCTCCTTTTTTTCTCCCTCTCTCTCTCCCTCTCTTCCCTCTCCCTCTCTCCCTCTCCCTCTCTCCTCTTTCTCTCTCTTTTTTAGCAAATCTTTCGGTTGAAGATTATTCATTACCATGTGCGTAAACGTGTTAGAAAATAAAGAAAAACAATTGCACCAGATTTTATCACAAGATTCTCTCCCTTCCTCAGTCTAGCATTTTCGGCTTAAATGTGAGAAAACATAAGTAGTATATTTCTTGTAGTAGCGTTGGTAATGAGATTATGTCACAGAATAGTTGGAATTATCAATCCGCTATATCGTCCTGCAAACGATGAGCCAACCGTAAGATTACTGAAATATATAAGTGTATAGTGATAATAAATGATTAAAAGAATTTTAGTTTTGTCCTTGAAATGTGCAGAAATTTGATCCGACCAAATGTAACTTTTCCTTCTGCAAAGGAATTTAACAATGTTACATTTGTTGTAATCAAATTTCTTCACATTTTAATAACAAAACTAAAATTGAATAATTTCAAGGGAAAAATTGTTCCGGGGCAGGGTATCGATCCCGGGACCTCTGGTTGAACGTACCAGTGCTCTACCACTGAGTTAACCGGGAACTCCACCCGACACCGTCTCAACTTTTCCTTTATATCCACACAACTCGCGTGGGCTGACGAAACGCCAGAGACCCACAACGAGTGCACACAATCTCTGTGTGACTTGGAATTGTGGTTTTCTGTTAACGTACACAGTAACGTATATATTATGCAAATCTAGTCTTTCAGGTGAGCTCCCTGTAAAGCAGATTTGAATAATTTCAAGGGAAAAATTGTTCCGGGGCCGGGTCGGGTGGAGTTCCCGGTTAGCTCAGTGGTAGAGCGCTGGTACGTTCAACCAGAGGTCCCGGGATCGATACCCGGCCCCGGAACAATTTTTCCTTGAAATTATTCAATCTGCTTTACAGGGAGCTTCACCTGAAAGACTAGATTTGCAAAACTAAAATTCTTTCAATTATTTGTCTTCACAACAAACTGCTTTCTTAAATTGACTGAGCATATTGGGAATTAAATCAATGCCTTTCACAAAACACGCTATGAAATATTTCATATAAAACAGTTTTTATTTCGTAAGGAGATAAGAACAAGCAAAATTATATTACATTCTTTGTTCGAAATATCTCAAAGAATAACTCCTTTAAATTAATGACATTGTTTGCAGGTTCACACACACATACAGATATATATATATATAAATATATATATATATATATATATTTTCCATCTTGATCATAATACATCAGTGCGAATTGACATTTCTGATGAGGGTCTTAATAAATTCTGGATCGAGAACATCGAATACACCAATACATAAAATTATTATTATTTTCACGGTTTACATTCTCTAACAAATACAAGTGCTATAACAACACTCCCTGTCATACTGAACAATATTAGTATCATTGAGTTGCTTGTCTTCCATCTTGATCATAAATAATAATTATAAATCCATGAGCAGGCTTAAGATAAGATGTAACTCGGAAACTACTAATTTAAAGCTAAGTTATTGATTGTTGTTAGCTTGCTGGTGAAGATAACACAAATCCAATATTTATTATTTTCTTTAAAATTGTTTTTTCTTCACTTTATACTTTATAAAAGCTAAGCATATTGACTGCCACTGAAATTAAAACAGTTATATTTTGTGAGGATGGCAGGGATGTTAATATGAATTTATGAGAGGGGGATAACTTTCCAACAGGGGGAAAGCCCCCCATCCCTCAGTAAGCCTGAGTATGATTAGTTTCTGTATGATATGTGTGCAGGATTTCTGAGCACTGGAGATGAAGTGTGTCCTGGTAACAATGGCTTCAAGGATCAGGTGGCAGCACTGCGCTGGGTGAGAGATAATATCGCAGCTTTTGGCGGCAACCCTGGCAGTGTGACGATATTTGGTGAGAGTGCTGGTGGCGCTAGTGTGCACTATCTTGTGCTGTCGGAAGTCAGCAGAGGTGAGCATTCTAGTTCTTCCGTTCGCTTATAAGAAGTTTTCTCATCAGTTACGTTTGAATATTAGATCGAGTGGTTCTCGAAAATGTCTCGATACTTGCTGATATTATTTATTATAATAATGCTGATTAATATGGAGTAATTCTTCTCGTAATTTCAGCCAGAGTTGGATTGTTCCTTCCAAGCTTTCGACAAACGTAATATTTTAAAATTCCTTTGCAGAACTAAAAGTTACATTTGATGGGATTAAGTTTCTGCACATTTAAAGGACAAAACTATAATTATTTCAATTTTATTATCATAATACACTGCAGTCTTAAATTTATTTAGCATGTTGAGAATTAAATCAATGGCTTTCCCAAAACACGCAATGAAATATTGCATGTAAAACAATTTTTATGTCAAAAAGGAAGCAAATGCAAGCAAAACTGTGTTAAACTTTCTTGTTTCAAATATCTCAAAGCATAACCGTCTGAGTACTATAATTTTACTAGTGGTTATCATTTTTAAATTGGGTATTTTATTTTCTAATTTTGAGCGATTTCTTGTAATATCTCTTTATTACTATTTATTGTTAGTAAGTAATGTATTTAATTCGCAAATTTCAAGTCATCTCTTAATGTAGCTAATTATTGCTTTTAAAATAATGTGTTTAATCTGTAACTGTAGTCAATGTGTTGTTATTATTATCTCTTTACTGTTAACTATTGATTTTAAAGCATGTGTTTAATTTCTAATTTACGTCACTTCTTCTATTATTCCTTTACTGTTTACTTTTGTTTCTAAACCTTTTATAGTGTCTCTACTATTGTATATTGCCCTTCAAAAATTTCGTTATTCGTTAGTTGTAAGTCATTACTTGTGTTATATTTTAATTATTGTAGTTGTTCCTGAATCATGTATGTAATTTATAACCGTAAATCAACGCTTCTAATATCCTTTTACTACTCTTAATTGTTTCATTGTTTATGAATTAAGTATTAATTTGAAACTGAAAGCCAAACTTTTTTTATCAATCTACTATTGATTATCTAGAGAATATCTAGGGGTGACCCTGCAAGTAACCGGATTCACGTTCACAAGGCATATTGAGGACAGAACAGTCGCGGCAATCAAGACCACAATGGGGATACGAAACCTCAAGTGCCTGTCACTCGGAACCTCAATTGCATTGTTCAAACTCAAAGTTTCACCAGTAGCATCATATGCCATTGAGATAATATGGACGTACCTGAGCTACCAAAACCTGAAAACTTTGGACAGGGCTAAGTCCAGATATATAAAAAGAACACTCTGCATCTCCAAGTTCGCTCCAACCCGACTCGTGTACCAGCTGGCAGGAACAACGTCCTTCATAGAAGATTTAATGGCCACCTACAACCTGACACCAACCCCAGCCAGTACGAAGTTTTTTGACGAACGACGACAGAAAGCCGCAGAAATTGACCCGGCATTTTTCCGCGCCCCAGCGATGAACAACGAGGAATGGAAAGCAGCCAACTTCGAGCTACGTCACCATTACACAAGGGGAGCAATCCATGGTTTTCACTACCGCATCTGTACTAGAAAAGGTTTTCACCAGGTGACCAGTGATTGTGCGTGTATAATCTGTGGACTGCATTGCCCGCTATATCACCTCTTTGAGTGCTCACTAAGAACATTGCCGCTGTCATATTACGCTAAAGATGAATGACAAAGAACTGTGTACGACATATTCACAATGCTCGATATACACAATGTGTTTATTAAATATTTTGTAATAGTTACTATTGATTATCTTTTTAAAGTCCTGTAGACCTATTTACTTTGAAATGGTTAGAAGTTTTTGTATATCTTTCGCATTGATTATTCCTCAAACATCTAATTAGTCTTTAACAGGATTCATTCTTTCACCAATGTGCATGCTTCTACTTAATCCATGTAATTTGGAACAGTGACCACTATTTTGTATTATGACTTTACTAGTGTTTATTGGTTATAAAAATAAGTATCTTGAGGCCAACTATAATCCTAATATACCTCAGGCTGAAATAAGATTTACTGTTCTCCAACCAGGAGATCAACCGTGAAAGGAATGTGCTTACTATTGCGTCATCTATTGGAGCGAAGTAGATAGATAATATTATCGTTATAACGTCAGTTTAAAAACCATGCGCTCTCCTGCATATGTTATTTCCTGTATGGAAAGATTAAAAGACCAGGAGATTAACAGTGATCTAATTTTGTAACTAGGGTAGTATAAACATGTGTGTATCAATGTTATTGTTTGTGCTGTGACAGCGAGCCAATAGAGATAGGAGTACCCACGTGTGTGACCTTATGACATTTTATGACATCAACATTCATTCACAGCATTACTCCGCTTCGTTTCATTCCGCAGAGACTTTCTCGTGGTTGGAGCACAGCATTACATTGGATAATAAAAAAAAGCCTGATTCACAGTATGACGTTTGAATTTTTACGAATAAATTTCAAACTAATGGTAATCGGATCCATGTTCATATGACATTTTATATTCAAAATGGCCTGTAGGACTGATTCCTAAAACGCAGGTCATTAGTCTTGATTCTATCTGTATACAGTATTGATGGGGTCGTCCTATAAAGGCCCTAAATATTTATGAAGGGAATAGAACTGGCCAAACAATCTAGCAGCAGACCTATACAAACATTCAAGGAATCACTCCAATCTTAATAATTGTGTAGGCGCTTACCAACATGATCAACTTTCTCACAGGGTTGATTCACCGCGGTATATCTCAAAGTGGCGCCGCCACGTGCATGTGGGCACTCACTTCACAGAGCGCACACAAGAAAAGCAGGAGATACTCGCAGCTGATGTGGGCTGCCCCACTCAACCCAGTTCTGAGTTGATTTCCTGCCTCAGGAACGTCGATGCCGACAAAATCGTCAGAAGTACTCCGGAACTTATAGTGAGTATTATGTGATAATTTGTGAATATGTAATTTTTCTCTTCCACATTTCAGGTAATGGACATTACTTCCTATTTGGACTTCATAAATTTTCATAATTTTCCATTACATTTGTAATGAAACGTATTTTAGTGAAGCTCATTTTATTCTTAGCTTTTCTGCAGACACTCTAAATTTTCCTAATTGTTTAATAGGGATATCTTACGCGAAGTTTTACCGCTAGATGGCAGAAGCGTTCCATGCGGTGCAACATGTTGTAGGGCTATGTTATGTCATATGCTACAGTTGATTACGTTTTCCCGCTTTTCGTTTTCTGTGCGTGTCAAAATTATATTTATAATTATTTTGTATAACCTAGTATAATTTAATATAATTCAGCATTTTCTTACCTCATAATTTAATTTAATTTACAATAAATAATAACGTAAACCTGTATAATATTGAGCGATTCCCCGAGATGAGTGGGGAAATCTGCAGTATGCAGAGTATAGATACGAGTAAATTGAATGTTCATGAACCTAAACGAGAACTCTGAGAACGAGGTGCACGAATAAAAAAATAGGAACTATGTCGAAGGTGAATATTGACATCTTTAATCATTAGTATTTACGAACGGTACGCTAAAAACAGGATATGCAGCCACCAATGTGTGTGTATGTTTTTTTTTTTTTTAGGGAAGGGACTATCGAGATTGAATTCCTCGTATTTTTTCTGTAGTTTCAGAAAGATCAATTAATGCAATTTTTAATAGGATGATATAATATGATCACAGTAGTATCACGATTAGTCGTGCTTTTTGTAGGTTAAGGACATGCAGTTTTGAATACTGTGTCGGATGATTTTGAAAATTTGAAGTTAAAAATGGTTTTAATAATTAGGGTAGGCCTACAGTACATTAAAAACATTATTCATGAAATGGATTTCACTAGGGATCGTCCTGGATAATAAACATCCCGTTTATCAAGAGTTTACTGCAGGCGTAAACTTCGGAGACTCCTACAATCTAAGCTAACATAGATCGCTGTCGAGGTTGCATATGTTTTTATTAATTTTTCTTTTTCCTCTTCCAAAATGAAACTGTAGTCAACAATTCCTTACTTAAAGTAGTTACTTTTATTTAATAACTAGCACTTTCGAGGCGCAATTTAATTACTTATATTTTTTAAGGTTTAAAGCATATTCGGAATATTTCGGAACCTGATTGAAGACAAAAAAGCTTTCCCTGGTTTTTACATATAGGGACATAAAAAATTTGCCATTTTTAGTTGTTTTTAAGAGTATTTAATATACTAATACACTACGTATACCGAAAAACAAATGCACACGCAAAGCGCATCCCTCAAAGTACACGTGCGCTATCTGTTGGTGCTAGTTCAGGATATCTCTATTATTTAGAAACTCATTTCTCATCCGGATTTCTGTAGGCTAGTCTTTCATTTTATGCAAGAATTCAGTTTTAGCTGTCAATAGTCCGCTCCATAGCATCATGGTCTAGGACTCTAGGGCAATGGTATTGAATCGTTTTTTGCTAGCTTACCCTAAAATACATTTTTTTTTACCTTCGTATCCCAAACATGATCAAGCATCATGTCTATACATTGCATAACAGGCTGATAAACGCTCTTACAGGCTGTAAAATGATTAGTAGTGACATAATGGCGACGGCTGTATGATTACGTTATTGCTAGAGATAAGATATCTCCTTTTAAGTACAGTAATCTTACCATGAACAAGCAATCTCTCCAAGTCAAAGATCTTTTCACTTGAAGGGTAACATTACTAGGCTGTATATCAATTTGAAGCTTTTTAATCTTTAGACAAGTGTAACCATTATCAGTTATATACTTACTAGTTATTCATTTAATAATGATATTACAAAACATCTGTTTATTGTTTATTGTGTATTATTAAATTTTATTGTGTATTGTTTATGATTTTATTGTGTATTGTTTATCATTTTATTTTGTATTGTTTATATTGTATATACCACTGCCACCGGGTGCTTGCCCACTTGCAGTGTAAATAAATACATACAATATTATGTGCTATTGTAGGAATGGAACGAGCTATTAAACTCCATTACCAGTGTCCCATGCTTAAAACTTTTCCTGCTAAGATATTAGCGTAATTATTCTTTTAGTTATATGAACAGTAGGTTACACTTATCAAACACAAAAATAGGTCCCGCCTTACGGACGAAAAACCTAACGGCGCAATTGAGAATTACTGTGTCCAACATTCAACAGGACTTTGTTTCGTTTTCAGAAAACCGCAAATTTAAGTCACGCAGAAAGGGACACTGACGTTCTGTCAACCCACTCGAGGTATGTGGATATAAGGTGAATAATTGAGCCAGGGTCTGGTACAGTTCGTGAGTAGCTCGGTTGCTAGAGCGTTGGCGCGCTCAGCCAAAGGTCCCGGGGTTGGATACCCAGCTCTGGAAAAATGTTTCACTGGAAATTATTAAGTTGATATATTTATCTGCTTCAAAACTATTTTTATTTTTAACTAATCGTACAAATGAAATCTGTTTGTTTTTCTTATTAATTATTCATGCATTAACATGGGACGATAAAGCTGCTGAGAGTAGACCCTAATGAATATACTGCATGTTTACAAAAAAACACATTCTACCTAGAGATACATAGAGAATTAGCTGCGGAATGATCAATCCAGTGTGTGTACAAATAACTACTGGTTATAGTTTTCATGCCAAATATCCAGTGCTGCTCATCGGAGCGACTACTACCGCGGAGGAATCGGAGATTACGAATAAAGCTCGCCACCGGTGATCTCCGGTATTACCGTAGGTGGAACAGGGGACATACGGAGGGATGCGGGGGTTCGGAGCGAAGCGACAGTTAGCTCAAGTACGACCGGCGCGTACGGACTGACGGTAGTTGTGAGTGGAATAAAATGACACCAAATCGGATATCCGTCGCATGGAAATTCTTTAATTTAGTTGAAGGTAATAATAAAGTCGTACTCTGTAAACTTTGTGGGCGAATTAACTCTAGGGGTGGTGGAACTTCGAATTTGTTAGACAATTTGAAGCGATCGCACATATCGTGAACTTGATGAAAGCGTCGACAAAAACAATTACGTAAAATATATGATACGATTTCTTTTTAAATTGTTTTAGTGCTATTGTTTCCAAAGGCCCACAGTATAGGAAAAAGTCTTGACATTTCTCTAAAACGTAACTTTCGAGGCAATAAAAAACATATGAAATATTTAAAAGACTACTTGAGTTATATTTTAGTGTTTGGATTAAAATATTGAGTTTCTGAATGAAACCAAAGAAACATGTGGTAATAATATAATTACAATTATCCTTAAGTTGATATCCGCTTATATTTTTATTACAGAGCAAGAGTGGCGCGTTTTAGAAGAGGCAGTTCAAATACTGACACCCTTTAACACAATAATCACAATCCTGTCCGGTGAAGAATCTGAATAAATTATGTTGGACAGTAAACTTTATCCCATTGATAGCCCACGTTTCTTTTGTTTCATTCTGAAGCTCCCTTAATATATTTTACGTTAAACTAAACCGTTTAGAATAATAATAGACAAACACTATTTACCATTAAACGAGAGTTTCTAGGAGAACTACAGTACAGGGTGCGTCAGAAAGAACGGATGGATTTCACATGGCAAGAAAATTGTAAAGATTCATCAAATCAAAAATTTATTGTTATCAACATATTCACCAATACATGCAGTTTATTTATGTAAAACAACATTATCCATATGATGTCCTTGGCTTTCAATACAGGCATCGAGGCGTTTTCTGATGTTCGCCATCACTTTCACAGTCATAGCTGGTGCAATTGCCACGATTTCTTCACGAATCGCTGTCTTCAGTTCGTCCAGTGTATGTGATCGATGTTTACAAACTTACGCCTTCAAATGGTCCCAAAGAAAGAAGTCGCAGGGCGCGAGATCTTACCGTAGCCTCGGACAATCTCAGTGCAATAGAATTTCATCCAGGTGATTTCTTCTTTAATGTTGAACCTGTGATACGAAATGAAGCCACCCACCGCAAAATTGTATTCCGAGTTGGAATCCTAGCGTGACATCCGATGTCGAAATGAGTCCTGAGTGGCGATCACAGACTCTTCATTTTTCAAAAATGTCTCTACGATGAAAGCACGTTGTACACCAGACCAACACCATATTCTCAACTGAAACTGCATTCTATGGCTGACCCAACAGTCGTGGTCCCCCTCACTATATCTCTCTCCTCGTTGCGTATCGATAGTTTGAAATCCATCCGTTCTTTCTGACGCACCCTTTATAAATGTTTACATTAGCTACTGAAAAGCTTTACTTCCGCGTTAGTTTTGCAGTTAGATTGAATGTTATTAATTTGATAAATGACATAAAACTAATACGCTTTTCCACATACATTATGAATTTCAAAACTAGAAAAAAAATATGTCAGCTAACGTAGCACTTTAAGCAAAACAAAAAAAAAAAAAGAGCCGAAGAAAGAGAGAGTGATTAACATAAAAAAGAGATTAAACAACAACAAATTAGAACTTATTTTAAAAGATATGCGGACGTCAGCGGACTCGAATCACTACCTGATCCGATTAAAGGAATGCTCAGCGGAAAGTGTATGTCTGCGCCGCAGCACATATACAACCTGCTCGGCATCAATCGGAGATAACCGGAGGTCTCCGATTGAAAGCGCGCAAACAACCGCTCCGGAGAAAACCTAATCATAAGCAGCACTACAAGTATCTCTCCCCCTTCTCCACAGCTATTAGGATGTCACGAGCGTAATCACTGCCGTTCGAGGTTCGGTCACCGCTGTACAGTGGGACGGACTGCGATTCTAGCCGGAACAAAATCTAATATTGATAAATTCCTTTCGAATCGTTGAAAATAGCAAAATGAAGTTAAATTATTGTGACATTTGATGAAATATTTGTATGAGAATTATTGTTTTAGTATAGAATGCCTATTTATTAAAAAGAATCGTACAGTAATAGAAATTGCACACAACTAATGCAAATAAAAAATTGAAGTAAATAGAAATTATTTTACAGATTACTGCGAAGAGAAAAGAAATATATGTAGTAAATTTTATGACACGTGTTTAGAAATCTGAAGCGTCTGTTGTATCTCCAGAAGTGTCGGATCCGCTAGCGCTACTGTCGTCCTCATCTTGGGGTTGCAGTTGAGCAGTGCTGTTGTTGGCACTCGCAGCTGGTACTTGTAGAAGTTTAATTACCTCAAATTACATTTTTGATTTTCTTGTATTTGGATGTCGATTGATCTGGGATATGATGGGATCAGAAGATACTAACAACATGTGTAGGACATCTTCTAAGTTTCTCTCACGAGGACACTTCCTAGTGTGGTCTACCCTGCACTTTTGTAAATGTTTGTGTCTTGCCTCTTGAGCATCTTCAGATAACATCCCAATAGGAAGTATCGCAGTTTCTGCAATTTTTCCTACATGTATAAGTATCTTCTGCACGCTAGATGGCATGGATATATCTATTGTACATATAAATGGGCTGTATCATTGGTGTACTTCTCAAACGCTTCAATATACTGTATATTGAATATCTACATGAAATGGTGCATAAAATTACAGAAAATCTGTGAATGAGGTCTTACTAATGCCCGTAATATTGGCTGTAATTTGTGGGTTTTCAAAAAAACCAACGTGCTATATTGC
The DNA here is from genome assembly GCA_025594305.2 of Periplaneta americana. Lineage (NCBI taxonomy): Eukaryota > Metazoa > Arthropoda > Insecta > Blattodea > Blattidae > Periplaneta > Periplaneta americana. The sequence goes on from JAJSOF020000009.1 coordinate 168,925,421, forward strand.
CATCATTTGATGTCCCAGATTTTCGGTTTGTCAATAAGAAGATCTAATTGTGAGCGAAATCTAGAAATAAGCCCCTGTTTTCTAGCTTCAAAAATATCTTTGTTGTTGCCTCTGACCTGCTAAGAACAATGTTTTTTAGACAATAATCCTTTTTACGATGACACTGCATCCAACGTCTGTTAAAATTACTTCGAATATTTTTCAAAATATTATGAATGCACTTCCCAGTATTAGAATCACATGTTTCAATACATAATTTGTTCAAAACATATCTATATAGTTAATCCAAGTCGCCACTTTTATTGGCAAGTATTGGAAATAGATCACGGAGCGAAATCACCGGTAGCGGTTCCGAGTCTGAAAAAAATTAACCACATGCAGAGCGGTCAGTAGGAGCAAATGAAACTAGGTTAGTCTTAAAGTGCACACTTAAACCTACATTCTGACATAAAAATAAATGTGACTCTGCGTGTCTCTCCTATTATAAGTCAACATTTACTTTGAGAAATAGTTTAAAAAAAAAATCGCATTTACCGCCGTTGAGTTAGCATGCCATTTCTAAAAATGAAAGTTATTATGAACATAAAATTTATATAATAATTATCTACCAACCTTGTTCTTCATTTTCCATTTCAGAATCACAAAATATTTCACTCCCAGATCACAGAAAACAAGCTTGCTTCTTACACTATTTCAGCGTGGCTGAGCAATAAAACTGGTTACGGAGGGGAATCCTCGTCCTCATCATTGTGTGACGTCCATATGTTTAGTGTCAAAGCTTCTCTCTCATAGATAAGCATTCTGTGATTCATTAGCAACAACTTGAGATAGGACACGCGTAAAAATGAGAACATGTGAAAATTGATTTTGTTCCGGCTAGAATCGCAATCCGTCCCACTGTGCCCTGCCCCGTATCAACGTTAAAACGCTACAAACTATACATTGCAGTTTAAATTACTTCATGTAACTGTTTTAGGGCGCAGATGGTAACCCTAAAATTCGTTTTGGACCTGTGATCGAGAACGTGGTTGGAGAAGGAGACGAAAAGTTCATTTCGAAGTCTGCATTGGAAACAATTCTGTCAACTCCCGGTGAACATCTCGTTCCCTGGATGGCTGGATTTACTTCAGGGGACGGCGCCATCCTTGTTGCAAGTATGCTCAGAACTGAAGGATGTCTGTTGTGTGCAAGTGGGAGTAGGCCTATGTATGATTCGATGAAAGAGTGATGGAACGGAGAAAAATTCTCTCCGGCACCGGGATTTGAACCCGGGTTTTCAGCTCTACGTGCTGATGCTTTATCCACTAAGCCACACCGGATACCCACCCCGTCGTTGGACAGAATCGTCTCAGACTAAGTTCCAACTCTTGGGTTCCCTCTAGTGGCCGCCCTCTGCACTACGTCATAGATGTCTATGAACATAGGACCGAAGTCCACACATGTGCTGAGGTGCACTCGTTATGAGTGACTAGTTGGCCGGGATCCGACGAAATAAGCGCCGTCTTAAATCACGAAGTGATTTACGCATATCATATATATTATTTTAATGTACCGAAGTACATATGATATTTCCATGCAGATGTTCTGCGTCATCATACGATGAAAGAGTAATGGAACGGAGAAAAACGAGTGCACCTCATCACATGTGTGTGGACTTCAGTCCTACGTTCATAGACATCTAAGACGTAGTGCAGAGGGCGGCCACTAGAGGGAACCCAAGAGTTGGAACTTAAACTGAGACGATTCTGTCCGACACCGAGATGGGTATCCGGTGTGGCTTAGTGGAAACCCGGGTTCAAATCCTGGTGCCGGAGAGAATTTTTCTCCGTTCCATCACTCTTTCATCGTATGATGACGCAGAGTATCTGCATGGAAATATCATACGTACTTCGGTACATTAAAATAATATCTAAGTATGATTACCAAATTGGAGAATTCGTTCAAATTCTCGACAGGGATTTGAAGTGTGCCTCCCTACAAGAAGAACTGATCTTGCAGCTTCTGTTTCTTGCGACTTTTGACCACATAACCACAAGACTTTAACTGCCAAAAATAAAATTGAAAACCTCCCCGGAATTAGTATGTAAAGAACAAAACTATTATTCATGTTTCAGAAGAAAGGAAAATGATTTCAGGAACACATTTTATTAAGCCTATATTTACTAACAGAACCATTTGACTAACGAAGGATACAATCATTTCCTGATTATTCATTGTTATAAATGAATGTTTCAAATGTACGTTTTCTACCAAAGCCACACATTTCAATAATTTGATGTTACATCCTTTTTCCGAGGTCTTCAACTATGTATTTCTTCCAAGACAGGAAAAGCGAGAAGATCGATTTGGTGCAGTAAGGGAAATGGAGGGAATAGAATTTTAGCGAGACAGGTCCATCACATCATAATTGAATTTATCTTAAAAGAATATTCACACAATTTTTTTTTATTTTTGTGATTGTACACCTATCTCATTTTGCACCACATCAATAGTGACAAACGTGAAGTGCTGTTGAAGTGGCCATGAAGTCATTAAAATATGCGCTCCTGTGTACATAACATTTCACGGGATTTTTTGCGTTTTGTTCGGAGAATCTTTTTGAATTACTGAATTTAATTCACCGGAAACAACATTTCACGGGATTGTTTGTTTTTTTTCGGAGAATCTTTTTGAAGTAATGAATTTAATTCACCGGAAACAACATTTCACGGGATTTTTTGTGTTTTTTTTTTCTGAGAATCTTTTTGAAGTACTGAATTTAATTCACCAGAAACAACATTTCACTGGATTGTTTGTGTTTTGTTCGGAGAATCTTTTTGAAGTACTGAATTTAATTCACCAGAAACAACATTTCACGGGATTGTTTGTGTTTTGTTCGGAGAATCTTTTTGAATTACTGAATTTAATTCACCAGAAACAACATTTCACAGGATTGTTTGTGTTTTGTTCGGAGAATCTTTTTGAAGTACTGAATTTAATTCACCAGAAACAACATTTCACGGGATTGTTTGTGTTTTTTTTTCGGAGAATCTTTTTGAAGTAATTAATATAATTAACCAGAAACAACATTTCACGGGATTGTTTGCGTTTTTTTCGGAGAATCTTTTTGAAGTACTGAATTTAATTCACCAGATACAATATTTTACGGGATTGTTGCGTTTTGTTCGGAGAATCTTTTTGAAGTAATGAATATAATTCACCAGAAACAACATTTCACGGGATTGTTTGTTTGTTTTTTTTTACGGAGAATCTTTTTGAAGTAATGAATTTAATTCACCAGAAACAATATTTCACGGGATTGTTTGTGTTTTTTTTTTCGGAGAATCTTTTTGAAGTACTGAATTTAATTCACCGGAAACAACATTTCACAGGATTGTTTGTGTTTTGTTCGGAGAATCTTTTTTGAAGTACTGAATTTAATTCACCGGAAACAACATTTCACGGGACTGTTTGTGTTTTTTTTTCGGAGAATCTTTTTGAAGTAATGAATTTAATTCACCAGAAACAATATTTCACAGGATTGTTTGTGTATAACTTAAATATTTATTTCCTTTGTGCATGTCATAAAATATATGTTTTTTTCTCTTTCCTTACAATAGCTATGTTTCAAAGCGAAGCTGCAATCCAGAAGCTAGACGAAGACTTCGAAAACGTTGTGAATAACTTCCTTTCCAGCAGCAAGGAGACAAGCAAAGAAAGGAAAAAGACTGTCAGACGGATCCGGGAATTCTATTTTGGGAACAAGCCTATCAACAAGGACGCACGGAAAGCTGTGGTTGATGTAATGCATAACTTCTTACAAATTATATGAATAATTGGCACAGATGCATTATAGCGGCCAATCTCCTTATTGGTTGAATAGTATGAATGCTACTATCGATATGGACTATTCCATATGAAATCGATCAGTAAAAAACCTCGCATTTTTTAATACTCTAATTTTTCCCTATTTATACAAAGTGCTAAGGAGAGTGCATTTTCAAAAATATACTATCGAAAGTCAAACGGTTTTCGTACTATTGAGCGACTTATTTTATAAAAAACAAGCATCTTTCAGCGCTCAGAATTCTGGGACCATTTACTGCAGAACATTGAACGGGAGCTTATTTTGAAGCTGACATTTGGTAGGTTATGTTAAGAAGTAATCCTTATTTTTATTATATACAGAGCGACAGATAATCTGATTTTACTTACTTTTAGGCTTTTTGCCAATTTGTGAAAACGTAAAAAATTTGAGAAAAAACCTTGCATTATTAAGAGGGATTCGGCATTGTTTGGTTAGTGGTACGGCAATAAGTTTCGAGAGTATTAAATAAATTATTTTCATACGCCTAGACTTGAACGGCCCAGTACCGCACGCACTGGCCGAGAGCTGAAGATAAGCGAGCGTTGGGCGTCATTTTACTCCTGTGTTTATGAAAACTTGTGATAAAGCTAGCCCAGGCATGACTGCTAGACGACACATCACGTGTTTGTCTCCTGGCCTTGCTTGTCTCGACTATCTCCCGTCTCACAGTCAGCTGGTTAGTTCACACGCGTACTATTTATTTTATTTATTTGAAATTTTCAATACTTTCTTATCAACGTACCACCAGTAACCAATATGTGTTTATTTGATTTGTACTTTCAATGCGGAATCTAATCATATATTTTAAAAATATTGTTTCCTGGTCAAAGGCGTCTTAATGAAGAAAAATCTGAATTTCTCCATTTCCATAAAGAGTAAGAAAAACTGTTTACATGTCAATATAAACTTTAATTTCTCAGCATCAAAATAAACCATGATTTTGATCATTGGGTGAAAGGGTTTCGGAGCCACAACAGTTTAAAGTTGCAAATTTTATGAAAATACGATAAATTAAAATATTATTAATTTAAACACTATGAAGTTCTGATGCCTCAAACTCTGCACAAAGCATTGTATCACAGTTGTCTACGGACAGAAAAAGTTTCATTGTATTTAAAAATTGCAAGGTCAGTTTTCTCTATATTTCGGTCGATTTGAGACGGAATAGCCCATATGTATTGTTGTTATAATCGACATAAAATATGTTGCCAACTTCTAAATTAAGTCAGTTTTATATTGTTGACTTGTAGCCTACTTCAAAATGGAAATAACGGTAGTAATAGTAAAATATATTTTTTCCATGGACCAAAAATATAATACTAAGTGACTAAAATCACAATAGTAGTAACAAACTGTTTACATTTTTTATTTAATTTTTTTAATTTTGTATGATTAGGCCTAAGTGCAGCGTTACTGATGTTACTTTGTCTAATCCGTTATTGTTAGTTTACCGTATTTGTTTTATTAAATTTAAATTATTGCGCCCTTATTATGTTAATCTACATTATAAATAATACGACGTTTGATAATACACACAATTTGAACTAAAAGCGAGATACATATAGTATATTATGAAAAATTATACTTACCTTATAGTTTTCATTACTGTTAATCTAGTATTGTAATTAATTGAAATAAAGCACGCTCGCTTCATTACGAAATTCTTGCACATTCATTTAAGCACGTTTCAACAATTTTCAGTTGCATTGCACGCATATTTTGATGTGTCGACATTATAGGTTATGTTTACTCTATCAGCGTAAGGTATAATATTATTTTTGGTGTGAAAATTACGTTGTTGCAGGCAAAGTTCGTATGTGTAATACCTGTCTTTATTTCGATTAAATATTGCGCCCTTATGTGGTTAAGTGAATTTTTGGTGTTATAAACAGTAAATATGTGTAATAATATACACATGAAAGTGAAACATTGACTGGAATGTAAGGTAAATTACGATTAGGCCTAAGTGCAGCGTTACTGATGTTACTCTTGTCTAATCCATTATTGTTAGTTTACATTTGTTTTATTAAATTTAAATTATTGCGCCCTTCTTATGTGTGAATAATCTACATTATAAATAATACGACGTTTGATAATATGCACAATTTGAACTAAACGCGAGATACATATAGTATTTAACTTACCTTAAGTTTTCATTACTGTTACAGTATCTAGTATTGTAATTAATTGAAATAAAGCACGCTTTCATTACGAAATTCTTGCACATTCATTTACGCACGTTTCAACAATTTTAAGTTGCATTGCACGCATATTTTGATGTGTCGACATTATAGGTTATGTTTACTCTATCAGTAGGCCTACTTGCATTATTTCTATATTCGCAATTATGCATCATAATTAAGCATAACGCTACGTATAACTTGTAAATGCAATTTGTCTACACTTCAATTGTATTTATTCGTTTCATACGGTACTTCAGTCTGATTAGTTTAATTTACCAGGGCTAAACTAGCGCTGAGGTATACACCTTGCATATACTAATTAGTTCGGTTAGTTCAGGCTTTTATTATGCCTTGCTTAGAGGATGAAATGCATCTCCACAAAAATAAATTCAACTGAGTTCAGAAGTTAAAATACCTCAGCGCTCGTTTAACCCTAGTTAAATTGTAAGTACATTTCATAGGAGGGACTGTGGTGAATTTTCTACCTATAAGTAAGGAAGATAACCGTGTTCTGAAGTTTATCCTAATTATATTCTTCTTTATTAAATCTCAAAATAGCTTTCGTTCTCAACTTAAAATGTTGGCGCAAATAGGTTATGTTAACATGGTGAATTCTCTTCACATAAAAATAACACAGTTTTATAATTATTCCTGCCACATTATGCAACAAATGAATGGAACTAGCCGGAACTTATGCACACTTGCAAATAACAATTTAATTGTATTATTTATTTGTTCCCTAATACTGGATAAAATATATTTATCTAACCTACCAGATGAAGTAACACACAACCGTACGTACCTACACTTATTTCATAGGAGGGACTGTGGTAAATTTTCTACCTACAAGTAAGGAAGATAGATGTGCTAAATTAAAATCACAATATAAATAATTCTTCTTTATTAAATCTCAAAATAGCTTCCATTCCAAACTTAAAATGTTGATGCAAACAGGTTATGTTAACAAAAACTGTTTACATTAAAATAACACAGTTTTGTAATTATTTCTTTATTTTGCAGTAAGAAGTGAACATTTATATACACATTACACTAAATAAAATTGAGCGCCGACACGCTATAAAGTAATACATTTCACTCAGCTCCGTATACTCAAATAGAAAAGCCCAACTCATCGAGTGACGTCACACATCCTGCATTACGGCCTGGTCTAGATCACGATGGCAGTGCTTCCGCTAATCTTTTTTTGCGTATAATGTCTGATGGGTAGCCCCTATATCAAATACCTTACTATAATAATACCAAAGAGCTAGAAGTTTTTTTTTATTAACAGGAACATGTATGCAAATCAAGATTTCAGGTATAACTCCCTGTAAAGTTGATTTGAATAATTTCGAGGGAAAAATTGTTCCGGAGCCGGGTATCGAACCCGGGCCCTTTGGTTTAACGTACCAACGCTCTACCAACTGAGCTCGAAATTATTCAAATTAACTTTACAGGCAGTTATACCTGAAAGCTTGATTTGCATAATACACGTCACTGTTCGTTAACAGAAAACAACAATTTAAGTCACACGGAGTTAGTGTGCACTCGAAGTTGGTTGCTTGACGGTTGTCAGCCCACTTTGAGGTCTGTGGATATAGAGGGAAAAATTGGATCGGTGTCGGTTAGAGTTCCCGGGTAGCTCAGTGGTAGAGCGTTGGTACGTTAAACCAAAGGTCCCGGGTTCGATACCCGGCTCCGGAACAATTTTTCCCTCGAAATTATTCAGGAACATGTATGGTACATAAGTGTCAGCCTTAAAAGGCTTTTACTTTAACAGAGATGGTTAACAAACAGGAACATTTATATTTTTAGTTGAGGTGACCGATCTTGACAATAGTTGTTATTTTATACTCTTATTGCCAGGCTCTTATCAGAGGATTGGGGTGGTACAGCAAGGCCTTATGAAAGTTTTCTGTAAATTTCTGTATAATGTCGTAGAATGATTCTATTTCAAGCATGTCTTGTAGTTGTTTATACTCGTAGAAAAATACAAATTAGTTTTTTTTTATTTAGATCTAATAAATAAACAGAAGTTAAAATGTATTGGATATTAAGGTTTTATCAAATTAAGTTTTATTGTTGTCCACATGCCTTTACTAATTATTATTACAAACATCAGATTACTATCAATTTTATCTTTGCAGTTGCCAGCAATGCGTATATAAAACATTACTGTAAATTCATTCCTAATATCAGATTGATTTTATCTCGGTAAACCAAAGAAAAAAAATATGTAACAATTAATGACGGAAATATGAAGTATGCAATATTTGTCATAAAATGCAGCTTTGATATAAAATAATAATTTTACATTAAATATTATTCAACATTTCTTAAGTGTTTCATATATAATTCCACATTAGTAACTCACGTTTTAAACAATAGTCCGAATCTCGCTATGTTAATATTTGTATATGTGGTCGTACTCCATCCCTCTGCGCTAGATGTCAGGTCCGCGATTTTTCGCACTCACGTTAATGCTGCTAGTATACATCTGCCGCATTAAGAACTAAGGGCTGGATAGTAGAAGAAGAAATCTCCTGCCTAGCTGAAAATGGGTCAATGAGACGAGTAAATATTTTAGCGTACAATGCTGACACTAAACAGGGCATCATTGTGGACCCCACGATACGTTTTGAAGTAGAATGTCATCAGTCAGCCGAGGTCCACCTTGAGAAGAACTCGATCTATGAGCCTACAGTCAACTATTTCAAGCTGAAATATGCCTTAATTCACGTTGAGGTATTCGGCTTGCTCATAGGTGCTCGAGGGGCTATACACTACCAGCTTTTTTCGAAGATTTTCGGCGGCAGTTTGCTCTGCCAACATCTCTGAGGGATGACATTGTGATAATTGTGTTAAAAAAATCCTGCCAAATCCTAATCACATGGTGCCACATTAATAGCAATTGTAATGTTCCATACCTTTTTCTTTGTTTCCAAATTTAATATACCTCAATGGGTTAGTAGAAGCTTTATCATCCAGTCTACTGTCCAAAAATCTTTAAATTTATAAAACAGTTATATTGCCGGTTCTTCTGTATGGTTGTGAAACTTGGACTCTCACTCTGAGAGGGGGTTCAGGGTGTTTGAGAATAAGGTGCTTATATTTGGGGCTAAGCGGGATGAAGTTACAGGAGAATGGAGGAAGTTACACAACACAGAACTGCATTGTATTCTTCACCTGACATAATTAGGATCTGGGCCATGTAGCACGTATGGCGAATCCAGAAATGCATATAGAGTTTGGGAGACCGGAGGGAAAAAGACCTTTAGGGAGGCCGAGACGTAGATGGGAATAATATTAAAATGGATTTGAGGGAGGTGGGGTATGATGATAGAGACTGGATTAATCTTGCACAGGATAGGGACCGCTGGCGGGCTTATGTGAGGGCGGCAATGAACCTTCGGGTTCCTTAAAAGCCATCTGTTTTTTAGTATTTATTATTATTATTATTATTATTATTACTATTATTATTATTAATTATTATTATTATAGTAAGGTATTTCCCTATAATGCATCTGTTCCCATTGTTGCGTGATAGAAAAGTTATTTAATCAGCGATCTGCCACACCACGCAAGCATTTTACTGTGATTGAGGTAGAAACACCTTCAATGTAATTAGTGATGCTCGCAGTATGGTTGAGTTTTTGTAGAGAATATAATGAATTATTTTGTGATAATGATTTAAAATAGTTTACTCCAGTCTTGACCTATGGGTTTTTTATTCTATTGAACCAGATGTACACAGACCTGTATTTTTCCATTGACACGGACTCTGGTGTGAAACTTCATTCCAAGGCGGGCGCCACTGTGTACTACTACTACTTCGACTACAGAGGCGAGAACAGCTTCAGCTCAATTTTTGGAGGCACGAACGAGGATTACGGTGAGTTAGAAAACAGAACATGGGAAATTTAAAGTGAAACATAAGCTCAGCACCCCGCAAGGAACGTAGAAACTCAATATGCAAGAGTATTTTTCTTAGGCCGAGTAGAATATTATACGACTTCATGAGTTCGTAACATGAGGAGTAATTTATCGAACTGTATCTTGTTCGTTTGGAAAATAAATGAATTATTTTTACACTATTTTATACCCTCTAGTCCACACCTTTGGAGTAACGGTCAGCGCGTCTGGCCGCGAAACCAGGTGGCCCGGGTTCGAATTCCGGTCGGGGCAAGTTACCTGGTTGAGGTTTTTTCCGGGGTTTTCCCTCAACCCAATACGAGCAAATGCTGGGTAACTTTCGGTGCTGGACCCCGGACTCATTTCACCGGCATTATCACCTTCATTTCATTCAGACGCTAAATAACCTAGATGTTGATACAGCGTCGTAAAATAACTCAATAAAATAAAAAATATACCCTCTACCCAGGCGTCTCAAGACCAAAGCATGAAAGTTGTTACAGAGAGCAAATGTAGATAGCGTAGTCAGCTAAAGAGATAAGCGCAATTCACGAAGATAGCCGATCGCTGATTCATGTTACAAGCATGAGCGAGCTAAGTTGTAACTGTCGCGGGAGAAATGCCACAAAGCTGCACTTTTGAGTTCAACTGTCACAATAGACGGTTATTTTCGGAAGGAATAAAATTTCTTAAGTAGTTTGCAATAATAATAATAATAATAATAATAATAATAATAATAATAATAATAATAATTTTATTTTCTAATGATATATCAATGAGTAAAAATAAGATATCTGAAGCATAAAGAACCATACATGTTACGTAATTATTTAAGCACAAGGAACTGGCCATCTTACCCCATTATCTTCTGGCCTAGTTTTCTTTAAGTGGTGCTTTGTTGGTATCACTTGTGAGGTTCAGACCTTTCTTCGGATAGTTGACTAAATAACAACAATACTTCATTTCTAGTAAATGGTTTTTGGTATCTCTCTTTTTTTTTAAGTTTACACTAGGTATATTTAATGAAATAAAATTCAATTAAACAATAATACAATTACAATTAAAGTTGTTGCTTGTTAAATTACGTATTTTTATGATACGTCAATATTAATATATCATCATCATATCCCTCACGTATTAGACCCTACAGGATCTGTTACGGTCTCATGCCAGCGCTTGCGTGGTCTTCCCAATTTCCTCTTTCCTCTTGGTACATAAGTAAGAATCTGTTTAGGCCATCTAGTGCGATCCATCCTTTCGACATGTTTTTTCCACTGAAGTCGATATTGTTGAACAAAATTAACTATAGGATCCATTTTGAGTTCCTGCAATATGTCCACATTTTTACGGTGTTCCAGCAAAGAGCATCCCGCTGTTCGTCTCATGAACCTTATTTCAGCTGTCGTCAGCCTTTGCTCATCAGCAAAGCTCGGAACTTGGGGACTTGTCCATGTCGTGTATGAGGAAGGTCGAGCAGGTTTTATATACCTTTAGGGCGGAATTCAAGCTCACGCTGCAAGTGCTCAGGGACAGTCTTATACTCATTTCTAGAAAGTTGCCCTCAACTAATGACAGGAAGACGGACGAAGAAACTGTTATGTCGAAGCCAATGACATTCAGAAATTAAAGGTAAACGGTCTGTGGAGTTTGAGGAAATAGAAAATATGTGTATTTCAAATGGTATTATAGAAGTTTGAAAATACATTTTGTTTTAAATTTAAGATACAGAATTTCGTGGATAATTCGGAGGAGATACATTATTTTTTCGAATGGAGAGTTTATTTTTTATTTATAGAAACTAGAGGCTGTAAACGAAATTCATTAAAAGGCATTGCAGTCCCAAATTGTTAAAAAATCTGTCCATAGCTATGGATCGAAAAGAGGGATTGCCCTAGTAGTGATACAAATTGAAAACTATTTTCGAAAAACATTTAGGATATACTTATCTTTCTCAGATACGAGATCAGATATAAACTGCTGAAAATCGAAAAAAAAGTAACAGTGAAAAATCATTCAGTATTTTAAGTCTGCTTATAGAAAATATCTTCGAATGTAGATAGTCATACACTGTAATAAAATGTACACAGCAGAACAGTAAATTTGATATATTTCTCATGTTTATTTTTATTATTATATGCTATGAAATTACGTGTTTCAACATACCATAATATTATCAATATGTATTGCAGCCAGAAACCACTTTTGTCAGCAGACCTGACAGTGCCTCCGTGCTGAAGTGGGATTTTGTTGACGTTGAAGTCCGGTCGCTTAGTCACGTGCAAAGAAAATAAGTCCCCAAGTTCCGAGCTTTGCTCATGAGCTTTTCTGATTGTCCATGCCTCGCTACCGTAAGTGAGGACCGGTCGAGCTAGTGTTTTATATACCTTTAGCCTTGTATGTTTCTGAACATGGGAGGATTTGAAGACGGCGTTAATGACGCCAGTAATTTTTATAAATTTAGATATTTTGTTTGACATATCTTCATCAGTGATGTAAGAGAGGTTATAACCTAAATAGTTAAATGAATTAACACGTTCAATTAAAGTATTATTTATCATGATCTTACTTGGAATTGGTAATAGTTAAATAATATAGTTCGTGATCCTTTCAATAATTTAAAATAACCAAAACATCTTAGTCATTCACAAATACTCTTAAATCTGGTCTCAGATTATTTTCTCAAGTCCTTCAGTACTTCATTATATTTGTTGCACTGGTCTTGATTCAAATTAGGTAACAATTTTAGATTAATAAAGTGGTAACAGTTAGCCACTGAAACTTGCGACTCCCACAATTTCACTTTCCCTACGAAAGCTTTTATTTCTTCATACATTTGCGGTAATAAGGACATCCTTTCCTCGGAGATGGACACAACATCGTAGCGGTTGCAGATGTTTATTCAAACGTCGCGGTCAATGACGTCATCCGGAGATACACGAACTGCTCCCGCATCTTGTTCCACTCTTACATTAAAAAAATAGAGAGAGGAGGAAGTGCTCCGAGGAGGCCTTATTGAGACGTCTGCTACATCTTTCACAATTGAAATTGCTTCAAAATGCGTATTCTCCTATTCAGAAAGGATTGTAACAATAACAAGTTGCACCAAATCGTATTTTGTCATTCTTTCAAGTATTAAATTTTACATTTTCTGTGTCAGAAATTCCTTGCAATGGGTATCATATGATTGATTAATTGCTCCTCACATACATTTACGGTATAACGTATTAAATACAGACATTTTACGGGAAACTATACGTCTTCAGCTCAATGAATTCACAGAATGTTGCAAGTACAGATTCGTCTATTTGTACTCGCAAGTTTCCCTGAAAAATAAATGAAGAGTCCACTGCAAGAATGATGGATGTCACTTTGTTGTCGGAAATGAACCAAGACTGTCAATGCATAGCTTAAGACATATAGAATGTACATAGAGAGTTATATGGCGTTAACACTGATAGTCATTGTCCAGTAATGATCGGAAAATCACAGTTAAGCTTTGAGCGCTAAGCATTTCAAACTTTCAATTGCTTCTCCTGCAAAATGTATTCCAAATGACATCCATCATTTTCGCAGTGGACTCTTCAAATAAATATCAAATCTTCCTCAACTTGATGAGATTGCCAAAGACAAAGAATGTTAAACAGTAACATTTAAAAATGTCTTACAAGAAGTTTGTTTACAATAACCTAAAATTTACAGTAGGTAATGTTTTACAATAATGAAAATTTGCAGTAAAATGAAAAACAGATAAAAAATAAAATAGAATGAGAAAATTCAACTGTAATTTGAATTGAAGTACAAGTGTCGCCGTAAAATCTACAGAGAACCCTTCAAAGCTATCACAGAAATTTCCTTAATTGAAGACCTCCCTCAAAGAAGGTTGTATATCATATGGAAAAGTGTATGATATACAACCTTCTTTGAGGGAGGTCTTCAATTGTTGTTGTTGGGACTCCAAATTTATGACAGAATGACACGAATTATTTTGTTATGGTCCCTCTAGCGCCCACCATTAATCCGATGACTTCTATATCCCTGAGTTTATATGATGTTTAGTAATAAGGATAGTTAGATCATAAATTGTCCTTTAGATTAACTTCCTTGGGTTGATTCTGATACGTCTCGAATCTGATGGTCGGATCCAGAATATAACATTTTGTCTCTCCAGATTTAAATGTTATAATATCAATACGCCGAAAACTTCCGGTATCCGGTATTCCATGGACTTCGCCGGGCTGATAAGCATGAAGTGTACGAGGAAATTGTGTGCCTTTCCGCTGACGTATCGAAGAGCAGATATCACTGTTATAGACAAAAAAAAAATTGTAGACTCATTCTAGATCTCACAGTCCGTTTTGAGAACAGCGAGGAACAATCTAGAAAAGTCTGCAAAGAAAAATGTACCGGTACAATTCTGTCTCCAGTTCTACCACCGCGAAAAGTCGAAATCTCCCTACAATCGTTACGAAATTCCGCTCTACACTTGTAAAATTAATGTTGTTGTTTTCTAATGCCAGGCGTTTGACAATAAAGTCATTTGACTCTTGCACTCCAATATTTTTCAAACATATTATCATGGTCAGCCACTGAAGCACAGATTTTGAGGTGTTCCGAATCCATTTCTTGGTTTGAGTTGCACAATGGGCAGTTAGGGGACTGATATATTCCAATTCTATACAGGTGTTTGGCCAAACAATCATGGCCTGTTGCCAATCTAAATTCGTGGTAAATCGGGAGTCAACTGTGGATTATGATGCAGAGAGTTCCATTGTTTCCCTTGAGATTGTGTTATCAAATTTTGTTTGTTGAAGTCTAAGTATGTAGATTTAATAAATCTTTTCACAGAGTAATACGTAGATTTAGTAACAGGTCTGTAAGTAGCAATGCTCCCCTTCTTTGCTAATGCATCCGCATTCTCGTTTCCCAGGATTCCACAATGGGATGGTATCCATTGGAATACAATTCTTTTATCGAGTGATATTAATTGAAAGAGCATTTTCGTTATTTCTGCTGTTTGAGATGAAGGTGTGTGTTTAGATACTATTGATAGAATAGCTGCTTTGGAGTCTGCCAATATAACTGCATTCTTAAATTTATTGATGTGGCATAGAAGATTCCTGAGACTTTCACTTATTGCAATGATTTCTCCATTAAAACTTGTTGTTCCATATCCAAGAGATCTATAAAGTGAGAAGAGACAGCACGTAACACCTGCACCGGCACCTTGATCTCTGGTATTTCTTCTGTTAAATTGAAAGATTATATTTCTGTTTACTTCTGTTTTCATTTAATTTAGAGTTAAATAGAGTTAAAGGTAAAATTATTGTACGAAGTAGTTGGTGTTCATCCGCATTCATAGTACATAACAAAATATAAAAGTAGTTTTTCTTTTACATAGCGTTTTACATATGAGTGAAGTTGTATGTTTTATCGTATTTAACAACTAGAATTGAATTTTTTATTTTCAAATATTACAAGATTATGGTTTCCAAATACGAACTATATTTTCCTGCGTCATGTGAGTGTCTCAACTGGGAGCCAATCACGGGTATGACAGCAACGTGGTTATGTTTACATTATGATTTTTCTTACAGCGAAAACAGTATAACTGCATTTCTTCTAAATACAGTAGCCTACATAACATAACAAGACATCGTGCATTATTTCAGGGGTCTGCCATATGGACGAGTTGATGTACCTGTTTCCGCAAGATCACATGTTTTCTAATTCGACCAAAACTGCGGAAGATGACGAAATGGTGGACATAATGACAACAATCTGGACCAATTTTGCACGTACAGGGTAAGTAATTAGAAATTAATATGTTGATTTTGTATTACTTTAAAGAGATGCATAATATTTCTCAACGTTACTCTTACAAAATTCCTCACATTGTTACCAGACATGTGGGTAAGTTGAAACCTGTCTAATTAAAGACATGTCGAGTTCAATACTTGTAATCCTGTAGGTAGGATAAAGGTTGGTAATACTGTGATGCGAGTAATATGTTAAGTTATCTATTCTCTATTTCTATTAGAGTTTGCAATTATTGAAGTACAATAAATGCAAAGGGAAGATATGATTTAAGAAACTGTGATATAACTGATGAAAAAATATATTATATCCTTCAATAAACCAGTTTGTCGGGGTTTACAAATTTGTTAACCATATTAATTACAAATAACGTTGTTGTCGAAAAAAGGGCGTACAAAAAGTTTCACAAAGTTATTACAAAAACGCAATGCTGTTTCTCAGCAGTTTCCTGTATTACATTTACTTCTTTCCTGAATGTTTGTTTAACTTGAAGTCGATCGACGTAGCAAGCTCCTTAACATGTAAATTACGTTTATTTGAAAACACCATTTTTCATTATACGCCCTTATTCGGGCCATGCCCTCAATTGCAGCTCATATTTTAATTTGTAAGAAATCTGGATGTAAAAATCCCATTACCACTATCCACACCATCATTATAATCATTTTTGTTACCGGTACACTGACGTTCAAAGATACGTGACCCCACTCATCGATAGTGTTTGATAATTCGTTCATGTAAGTGTCGCGTCTTTAGTTATTACAATGGATAAACATAATAGGATGCGAAACTGCGGCCAGCACCATCTGGCGGCGGGGGGCTGAAATAAGATGATCAGCGCCCAACGACGTAGGTGGTGAACATTAGAACTACGTGTTGGGTACATTACCCAGAGTTCTCTATTTATCCGTTCGAGAGATTGCTCGATTTGCTCGAAGAGACAAGATGGCAGACAGAAACTTGCTAATAAGTGAACATAAAGTGATATTACGTGTGTATAAGCAGTGTATAAACAGTGATGTTTATGGACGTTATAAAAATAGTGTTGAATGTATTGTAAAATAATAGTAATATAATAAATTGAACTATCTAAGTAGTTCTTGCAGACTTTTCCATTGCGCTGTACAATAAATACCCAAAGAATACAATCCCAATTATCTAACCTCTTGCTTTATTTTTTTGTTTGTCTGGTTATATTTTAATTGGGTAGTGTAAAATAGATCGTCTCTTATATCTTCCTGGTGGCTCCTGTAAGAATTTTCAGTAGAAGATGTGAGGAATAAAACTGTAAATGTTTTATTTTAAGTTAGGTTCGTTTTGAATATCGATGAGGGTGGGAGGGAATACTTTCTGCACAGTTTAACATTTTCGTCACCAGGTGCGCTGCTAAATGCATGGGATAATTAGTTACTCTTTTGGCTACTTGGTGCGCTGCTAGATGTAATAACGCCCCTCCTCCCAACAGGTGGCAGCAAGATCAATTTCTACAACAGCGTCTCTAGTATGTGTTACGGGAAACTCAGTAAGTTTCGCATCCTATTATATATTCATCCATGTTATTACTTCTATGAATAGACAGCTAAGATAACAGGCATTGTCACCAATACTATATACTGTAAATATATCCTTATTATAAAATATAAAATTACATCCCCTCTAATGATTGTGAAAAAGCACTAGATGTAGCGGGAAACCGCTGACTCTGTCAATTGTGATAATAATTTATACCTAGTCTACATCGTCATTTTCCCGAATACTTTTTTACCCGTCGAAATAATAGTGTCACCTATTGAGAACTAACGCAACTATTTCAAAGTTTGTCAATTTTTTTATATCTTTGGTTCTGACTTATCCCGTAGTTAGAAAGTCCGCTTACACGTTCAGAAAATTGTAGGTTAATTATATTTGAATACCAATGTACCACAATTAATGCATCTGCCTTATTATTTATATATATATATATATATATATATATATATACAGAGCGTTCGCCTACGGGTGGGGCCAGGAAAGCGGCCTGCCTGCGGTGTCGCTTGCGGGAATCGTCTATCCGTAAGCTTCCGCTTTCTATACTATACTCTGTAGGGTTTTAATTTTAAAAGTTTAGCAGCAGTAAAGACTGATGTTTTTGAAACACTAACTTCCTGTGAAACACGTCTTGGAGATTTATTAGGAGAGCGTGTAAATGATGCACTGATTTCATCAATTTTTTCTCCCGTCAATACGCTTTGTTTTCGCTTAGGAATTGTAGCATTTATCGACCCTGTTGTCCTTAATTTGTTAAGAAGACGTCTAACAGTTTCTCTACCCTGAATTGGAGCACCCGGATATTTCACTTCAAATTGCCTACGCACCTCTCTACATGACTCTGTTTTCACATATGCATCATACATAAAAACTCTCTGTTCAAGCGTGGATTTTGCGTTTTGCACTGTTAACAAATTTTACACACACGCTGAATATTTAAGCAACTGTGTCAAGAAACTGCGCTGTATGTGTTAAATACTGCAACATCTGGCTCACAACTGATAACTTCTCGACCTTGATTGTCCAGCGTGTCTCAACAACTGCGTGCACAAAGCGGCGTATCAGTACATGCCGCTTTCCTGGCCCCACCCGTAGGCGAACGCTCTGTATAATATTATTAGAAATGTGTTACATTATTTTTCCTTAAAACCTTCAACTTTCTTCTGATTTTATACTTATTATAATTAATCTACTATTATTTCTGCAAATTGTTGTTACCAGAAATCCTACTTCTGAGGCGTGCAACTTAGTAAAATGGCGGCCAGTTTCTTCGCCCAAATCTGTGGAGTACGGTCACATTGATTCCAGAGGACTGCGCGTGAAAAGTAATCTGCTGAAGGAGAATTTGAAGCTGTGGTCATCTATAGCGCTCACAGCAGATGGCCATAAGAAAAAGGACGAACTTTAAGAACTATTATTATGTACAATTATCAGAGATAATTATCCAAAACAAAATAAGAGCTGACAATTCTAATCAAATTGTTAATAATTTTAACAAATGTTACAATTTTCAGCCTTCACTAACCTGTAATTTAATTTAAATTAAATCCGTTACAAGTTTTTATGAATCGTTGCTATATTCCTGTAAAGATAAGCCTATTTTCTGTTTCAAAGCGTAGCAACTTTTATACACATTAGTCTCTAGGTATTCTCTGTTAGGAAAGTCAAATGAAACAGTCAAGAATGAAGCAATCGTGTGAAATATTAATTTTGTAAGGCATAGTTACGGCGTCATAAAAGGTTACAAATGTTAATAAATTATATTATTACATTGTTACTTTTGTGTTGATTTCTTTATGATGTCCTATTCAACGGTGCTACTCTGGGGCTACGCATTGAAAACGCACCCAGATACCCTTTTATGCAGCATCTATTGCAGAATATAGTTGTAATGGGACTTTCCCATTAATTTAAAGTAGGTACAGAATACTTACTTTTTTTTTTTAAGATTTTGCAAGTTTTTATTGCAAGCAAAAAATTAAATATAATAACAAATATTTTACAATATTATTTTAATACTCGTATATGAATATTCTTCAAAATTGGAAATTGATTACCAATGTCATAGTAAAATAGCCTACATATTACAATTTATTGTATAAATACAAGGTAACTGTGTCACACCGGAAAAAGCAAGCTGCTTGAGATCGGGTGTAGCCAAGAATGAAAACTGGATAGAACAAAAAAAAATAAATAAAATAATAGGCTAATAATAGTAATTTATTTACTTACTTATTTACTTATCTATCTATCTATCTATCTATCTATCTATCTATCTATCTATCTATCTATCTATCTATCTATCTATCTATCTATCTATCTATCTGTCTGTCTGTCTGTCTGTCTGTCTGTCTGTCTGTCTGTCTGTCTGTCTGTCTGTCTGTCTGTCTGTCTGTCTGTCTGTCTGTCTGTCTGTCTGTCTGTCTGTCTGTCTGTCTGTCTGTCTGTCTATCTATCTATCTATCTATCTATCTATCTATCTATCTATCTATCTATCTATCTATCTACCTATCTATCTATCTATCTATCTATCTATCTATCTATCTATCTATCTATCTATCTATCTATCTATCTATCTATCTATCTATTTATATATCTATTTATTTATCTATTTATTTATCTATTGATTGATTTATTTATTTATTTACCTATTTATTTATCTATTTATCTATTTATCTATTTATTTATTTATTTATCTATTTATTGATTGATTGATTTATTTATTTATCTAATTATTTATCTATTTATTGATTTATCTATTTATTTATTGATTTATTGATTGATTTATTTATTTATTTATTTATCTATTTATTTATCTATTTATTTGTCTATTTATTTATCTATTTATTGATTTATTGATTTATTTATTGATTTATTTATTTATTTATTTATTTATTTATTTATTTATTTATTTATTTATTTATTTATTTATCTATTTATTGATTTATTTATTTATTTATTTATCTATTTATTTATCTATTTATTTATCTATCGATTTATTTATCGATTTATTTATCTATTTATTTATCTATTTATTTATCTATCGATTTATTTATCGATTTATTTATCTATTTATTTATATATTTATGTATTTATTTATCTATTTATTTATATATTTATCTATCTATTTATCTATGTATTTATCTATCTATTTATCTATCTATTTATCTATTTATTTATTTATTTATTCATTCATTCATTTATTTATTAATTCATCCATTTATTTATTTATTTATTTATTTATTTATTTATAATATTAATGTGCAAAACAACAGCACAAGGCCAATTACAGTTTAGCACAAGATACAAAACAAAACAAAACAACAAATGATGATGAGAATGAATGATAGAAATGGCAGTGAGATGGAATACAATTAATATAATAGTCATAATTAATCTTTGACCAAATGCAACAAAATAAATAGCAATATCTGACAATAATAACAGTAAGGATATATCATGATAAACTCAAAAAGTATATACTACATATTAAATGAATCCAAGCTTAATCCATGCTAATTAGCATATTTTATACATCTGCAGACTGGAGAGAGAGATTTTGAATTTCTATTATGAAAAATGTTATGAAATCTTAAACCCTTAGCAGGAATACGAAGACTGATATTGCTTATGAATGAATCACAATCAATATCACCCTTGATGACTTTACAAAAATATAAGTAATCAAGATCTTGACGTCTGGCAAATAAACTACAGCAGTTAAAATATTTGCAGTTAATGTCATATTTATAGTCATCGGAATTTGGCAAAAATCTATAAGAACACATGGAAATAATAATAATAATAATAATAATAATAATAATAATAATAATAATAATAACAATAATAGTAATCACAACTGTGATTAAACTGTTAAATATAATTACACATAAAGTTTAAAAAGAATAAGAATAAAAACAAAAACAAACAAACAAACCAACGGTACCATAGCCTACATTATACATAAAGATACTAAGTTAAGAATACAACATTGTTAAGGTGACAGAAAAAAAATAAATAAAGAATAAGAATTTACATGATTATAATTTAAAAAATAGTTACTTACAAATGGCTTTTAGAGAACTCGGAGGTTCATTGTCGCCCTCACATAAGCCCGCCATCGGTCCCTATCCTGAGCAAGATTAATCCAGTCCCTGCCATCATAACCTACCTTCCTCAAATCTATTTTTATATTATCCTCCCATTCACGTCTTGGCCTCCCCAAAGGTATTTTCCCCACAGGTCTTCCAACTAACACTCTATAGCCTATTTATTATTCCAACACCATTGCAATAGCGAGATTTGGACAATTTCGTACCAGTTCAGTTGAATTATGTGTGACGAAAAGTCTCTAAATATACCGTAAAGTGGGGTTACTTGGACATCTTTTTAGCACACTTTTCGATGTAAAATATGGGATTTTTATAATAGAGCGATTAAAAAATATACACTGAACCTACTTGGCATACAAGATTACAGGGCTGTTATAAAAATTGAAAAATATCTTTCACAAACTTAAACAAAAAAAATTTTATTAGGTGTCCCAATAGCCCCGATTTTGAGGTTACTTGGACACCTAACTGTTTATAGGCATAAAACGTTTGTTATGCTTGTTAGGTGCTCGTGTCACCCCTTAATTTGTGGCAGCAGTTTTTAGAACTGTATCATCTTTGTGAATATATGTATAATATAACTAGAGTTATATGTTAAAGGAGTAGTAAGCCTAAGGTTTATTGAAATGTTATTTATTCTCGCAATATTTTAAAGGAAAATTAAAATTTATTGAACTTTCATTCATTCTCACAAATCTTTTATTACAAAACTTTAAAAGTGGCCTTAACAATCATATAATTAAAAGTAAAACTAAGTTGAAGTAAAATAGGCACCACTCAGGGTTTCTCCGTTAACTTCCTCTTCAGTCTGTATTTATTTATTTATTTATTTATTTATGTCTTTATTTATTTATTTATTTATTTATTTATTTATTTATTTATTTATTTTTTATTTTTCTTTCTTTATTCTTTCTTTCTTTATTCATTTCTTTCTTTATTCATTCCTTTCTTTATTCATTTCTTTCTTTATTCATTTCTTTCTTTATTCATTTCCTTCTTTATTCATTTCCTTCTTTATTCATTTCCTTCTTTATTCATTTCGGTTTATTCATTTCCTTCTTTATTTATTTATTTCTTTATTCATTTCTTTCTTTATTCATTTCTTTCTTTATTCATTTCTTTCTTTATTCATTTCTTTCTTTATTCATTTCTTTCTTTATTCATTTCTTTCTTTATTCATTTCTTTCTTTATTCATTTCTTTCTTTATTCATTTCTTTTTTATTCAAATTTCTTTTTATTCATTTATTTCTTTGTTCATTTATTTCTTCATTCATTTCATTTCTGCATTCATTTATTTCTTCATTCATTTATTTCTGCATTCATTTATTTCTTCATTCATTTATTTCTGCATTCATTTATTTCTTCATTCATTTATTTCTTCATTCATTTATTTCTTCATTCATTTATTTCTTTATTCAATTTCTTTATTCATTTATTTCTTTATTCATTTATTTATTTATTGATTTATTGATTTAATGATTTATTGTTTTATTGATTGATTTATTTATTTATTTATTTTATTGTAAATTATGAAATGAATACAAATTAATAAGTACAATGAAAGATAAACTAGCTCACTTCTGAATGAGTAAGACTCGTGCTCAGGAGGGGATTCCAATACAGACAAAAACAAAATTAAAATTGAGAGTGAATACAGATTAAATAGTGTTTAATATGTTTAAACACAAACTATAAATTTAGAAATTGTTTTATTGTTTTATTAATTTGGAGATGATTCGTGGTTGAAATATTATTGGAATAAAATTCGTTTAATAATCTGGGACCTTGACTCATGCTATGATAAAAAGCTGCAGTGGTTTTACATTTTGGTTCAGACAAATGCAGAAAATTTATTTTTAGTTCTATATTTATGTATATGGCTTTCAAAGGTATTAAAATTTCTATGAAAATATTTTAATAAACTAAAATAATACATTTGTTTAATGTTGAAAATTTTGAGATGTTTAAACAACAATTCAGTTGGGTAAGCTTTCTGCTTTTTTAAACAAGTTTTTAATACTTTTTTCTGTAGTGAAATTAACGGATAAAGGTTGGATTTATAAGTTCCACCCCAACCTATAACACCATACATAAATATAGATTGAAATAATGCTAAATAAATTACACATAAACAGTTAATTGACAAAATATTTCTTAGATAACAAAGTAACATAATGTTTTACGTAATTTATTACAAATATAATGAATATGATTATTCCATTTTAAATGATTGTCAATAATATTATACCAAAGTATTTAATCTCATTAACTTCATTAATAACTGAACAATTGCAATTTACATCGGAACAATCAGAATTATGCATTTTAATTTGTAGTATAGATGAGAAAAAATATGTGAAATATTAATTTTATAATGCACAGTTACGTGTGTCATAAAAGGTTACAAATGTTAATAAATTATATTATTACATTGTTTTACTTAGAACAGTTGGATGTCCAACAGGTCCTAGATTCTTTCCAAGTATTTTCCGTACTAACGTCGCCCGAGGTACTTTAAATTTTTCTGCTGCCCCTTTCTTCGACAACCCGGCTCTAACTGCCTCTATCCCTTATTCTTCTCTTTGTAATTGATGAAGGGTTTCGACCCTGTGGTCTTTTTATAAGTTCGCACCATTTTTAATCATTAACTACTTGTAACAAAGGAAAATAAAACACAATAATAAAAAATTAACTGAAAATGTAGATATTAAATATAATGTCTCAACATGTCACGTTGTGTCCAAGTAGCCCCGACATAGTCAAATAGCCCCACTTTAAGATATTACGTTTCCTGCGTTTATTCGCAATTTAGTGCCAAGCTAGCTGTGATCCGATGACTCAGTAGTAGAGGTCTGGCATTGAAGAATCTATATCCGACGTAATATGAAAAAACTGGCCGTCATTGTGTTACATAATACCTAACCAATTATTGTACTCAAAACTCCAAGGAAGACTCTATATTGAAGTTTTCCATATAGGTCCCAAACTTGTTGCTAAAAATTATTAAATTGCAAACTTTATTATAGGATGTAAGAGGTATCAGGTCACGACCTAGACCTCTGAAGTCGTCGGAGAAGTAGTCTTTCAGTTCTTCAAAAATGTCCATATTACATCGGTCAAAACTTGAACGTAGTTTTTCCAAAAAAAATATTTCTTGACTCTTATATATTCGGTTATGCTTTATACCGTTAGTAAAATTACGAAAACGATTACATCAGTTAGGTACATCTTAAATTTTAAGAGTTAATATTATTTAAATAAAATTTGTGTTTTGTTTAGACATTTTCGCTAAATCAAATAAATATTACATGCTTAAATTTGTTAATATTCTGGCGTGAGAGACGTGGCAACGTGTTCAGCAAGCAGTTTGTCTGCACAGACTCAAGTCGAGTCAGCGAGTTCAAGCTTCTCGTCCATAGCTGTAGGTCTATTCATTAAGATGAACAATTCAGTACAGGGTATTCGAAAACAAATTATGTCATTTTAATTTGTAGTTTAAGAATAATATGTTATTAATTTTGTAATGGAGAAAGTCGTCATAAAAGGTTACAAATGTTAAAAATTAAGATTACATTGTTTTCCGAATGAAAGTTACCAACAGCGAACTTTCTTTCCAAGTTTTCCGTACAACGTTATTAGCCCAGGAGTATCTTAAATTTTTCTGTGATTTTTCGACATCCCTCCCCTATTGTTTATTTTATTCCATATCTTCAATTAAAAATAGACCAATTTTTATATTTCGCCCATTTTTAATCATTAAATAAAATGGAAAATAAAAAACAATAATTTGTTAATGAAGATTGAAATTTGTATTTTCAACATGTTTTTGTGTCCAAGTAACCCCGCCCTAGCATTAAACAGAGCATTTAAGATTTGTTTCCGCGTTTATTCTGTAACCAAGATGAGCTGTATCCGATGACTTAGTAGTAAGGTCTCCTTCTCTATATCCAGCAACGTTGAAAAACTGGCTGTCATTTGTTAACTTAATAAACCAGTTATTGTACTCAAACTAGAGGAAGACTTATAATGAATTTTTTCTCCATATAACATGAACAATCATCAGTTAAAATAATGGCATTAAATTGCAAACTTTGTATTTATGAAGAATCTAACTTAAAGCAACTGCCGACGGATTGAATGCTCCTGAGTTCAATCCCGGATTGTGACGGGATTTTCTTTTTGCCGAAACTTCCAGAATGACTCCGATGTTGATTCAGCCTCCTATATAACTGAATATCTGATGTTTACAGGGGTAAAATGCGGCCGTAGCGTGATGCCGATTACTCAACCACATTCCAGTGCAGAGGAACTAGCTTCATGCCCCCAAGCGTATAGATAACGTGCCCTTACATTTATCTAGCTTAAATCGCGAGATTATTCAGCATAAAATGTACTATATAGAAGTGGCGGTACCGAGTTAAGATTAAGGTCTAAATAAACAGATAAGAACATATAGCAAATACCGCTCAAGGCCGAGAAGTGTTCGCAGTTCGCATCGAACTACACGACCAGACAGCTGGGCAGAATCGGTCCCCAACGGAAAGCAGTTTCTCTCTGTGGCAATGCTGACGTTACAGCTGATTTGTTTTTGCCTTCTGGCGGCAGTCTGGGCAGACTATGTAGATCTGCCACACGGGCGATTACAAGGACATCGTTTGCTGTCGAGGAAAGGTCGTGAAATATTCTCCTTTCAGGGAATCCCTTATGCAAAACCACCAGTTGGGGAGCTACGATTTCAGGTAAGTCAATAGAAGTTACTTATGTACTATAATACTCTACGGAATAAACTGAAAGTAATGTCATTAATTTCAGACGA
Organism: Periplaneta americana; assembly: GCA_025594305.2. NCBI lineage: Eukaryota > Metazoa > Arthropoda > Insecta > Blattodea > Blattidae > Periplaneta > Periplaneta americana. The sequence continues at coordinate 168,951,633 of JAJSOF020000009.1, forward strand.
GTTATTCTTTGAGATATAAGGCTAAGAAAAGAAATTTAATCCAATTTTGCTCATTTTTGCTTCCTTTTCGAGTTGAAAATTGTTTGATATGAAACATTTCGTAGTGTGTTTTGAAAAAACTATTAATTTAATTCCGAATATGTTCAGTCAGTTTAAGAGAACAGTGTATTATGATAATAATTGATTGAAAGCATTTCAGTTTTGCTCTGCAAATGTGGAGAAATTTTATCGGAAGTAAAGTAACTTTTTGTTTTGAAAGGAATTTTAAAATGTTACATTTGTTTGGATAATATTTTTGCATATTTAAAGTGGAAAACTAGAATTCTTTCAATTACATATTATCATAATACACTGCTCTCTGAAATGACTGAGTAACATATTAGGAATTAAATCGATTACTTTACCAAAACACAGTGTGAAATATTTCATATGAAACAATTTTTATCTCGGGAAGGAAGCAAAAAACGAGGAAAATTGTATTGAAATTATTTGTATTAATATCTCTAAGCATAATCTTCCGAAATCAATCACATTACTTAAAGTTCACTCGGTGTAGGCTATAGCAGTAGTAAAAATATGGGAACATTTTTTGACAGAGACGTGTTAAAATGTTGTTTTATTATAATTGGATGAAATAGGCTATTGGTATCTCCCCAAATTACTCACGGGCGAGAAAACGTCAGACTATTTGAATCATTGAAATGTTTTCAAATTCCTCGCCCTCAAGTCACTTAAATATCCCCTCAACTACGTCATGTCACTTATCTATCCCTCATTTAATCCACCTAACGTCTAACTCATAACAAAACGTAGATCTACGTCTGTCCCGTTTGTGGTTTGGGAAGATATCGAAGACTGTACCACAGTTTAGTATATACAGTTGCGAAGCTTGGGATAATTTTTTGCATTTCTCGCGATAGTTGCTAGACGCTTGGAGCGCTGTGAGTACTAGGAACAATAGACTGTGTCACTGCCATCGTGATCTAATACAGGCCGTAAGGCAAACCATGTGACTCGCTTAACCTGATCATGAAGGGCGGTGTTTCGACCATATAAATTAGTTGGAATGCATAAAGAGTAACTTAACATATATTTCTCTAAAATGTAGTGTAATTGCATTAATAAAATTTAAAACAATGATTATGAGACACTTCAGATATAAATCACTTGCGAGTTAAGATGAAATATTATTTTTGGTGTGAAAATTACGTTGTTCGTATGTGTATACCTGCCTTTATTTCGATTACATATTGCGAAATTCTTGTACATTCATTTATGCACGATTCAATCATTTTCAGTTGCACCACGGATATTTAGATATGTTGATATTATAGGTTATGTTTACTGTACCAATTGCCCCTTTCTGTCTAATTTTAGTGGTCTCCAATGCCCTGCCATTCATATGGAAATATTATAGGTTATGTTTACTAGGCTATATCTTATATTCCTAAATTCGGAATTATATATTATAATTAAGCATAATGCCATGTATGATACTCCGCATATTCAATTTGTCTATATTTTAATACTACAATTGAGTACTGAATTATTGTATTTATCTACTACCTAAGAGACGAAGTAACAATCGTACGTACACTAATTTCATAGGAGTGGTGTAATAAATGTTCTGTCTTTATTAAGGAAGGTAGATGTGCTATATTAAATCACAATATAAATTCTTTTTATTAAACCTCAAAATAGCTTCCATTCTAAACTTAAAATGTTGATGCGAAAAGATTATGTTAGCATGTAAAATTCTCTTCACATTAAAATAACACAGTTTTGTAATTATTTCTGCAACATAGGCTATTATGCAACAAGAAGTAAAGGGAACTTATGGACACATTACACTAAATAAAACTTAGCTATGATATGTAATAAGCTCCATACACTGAAATAGAAAACCCGAACATATATTACGGCCTGATCTAGATCGAAAAGGCATTAACTGTGCCGTATTTCGCATTGTTGTGAAAAGTTGTGTAAACTGTGAAATGTTCGTTATCGGTTGTAATAACTGTAAATGGCTAAAATACAATAATTTGAATAATAATATGGGACAAGGAGGCGTTTGTAGCACTATAAATTCTAGGAAAAAGAGGTCAGAGTTATCCTTCTTCCGAAAGATCCAGGAAGGTGAGTTTATAAAATATAATATATACTTTATGAAAATAATATATAAACCTTATGTATTTCGTATTTCAATAGTGGAAGGAAGGTGTTAATTTTTTAAAAGAACACGATATCAAAAGTACAATACATTTTATCGTCTGCTAGGGAAAGAGTCTGTGATGAGGCGATAGTAGCGATCCTGATGGCTAGCAACTATCTATGGATGCATATTTCAACTGTCTATGTTTGCATATTTATAAGTATTGAGCTTCGCAACTGTATATACTAAACTGTGACTGTACTTGGAAGTACAAATATATTACATACAGAGAAATTGAAAACACGTTCTTGTAAGAAATTTAATTAATTTTACTATTAGAGGAAAGGAAAAAAACATAGAGAAAGTTTGTCTGTTTCTGAAATTGTACAAAAATTGTTTCACCTAATAAATTTCTAGAACTCTCTTAAAATATTAATTCCTACTTAACTTTTGCAGATTGTGAAAGTATAGTAAGAAACAGAAATTAAATTAATTCAAGAATAGTTAATTTTTAGACAAAAATATACTTGTGAAAAAATTGAGTTTCTATTGAGAGATTGGAAAAGGATACGTTGCAACAGCGCAATGCTTTGTTTACAGCTGATGAAGTACTAAGTCTAAGCCAATAGTAATAAACATAAGATTCGCTTCTGATTGCATCGAAAGCTGTTAGATGCCTTTCAGTGAGGAGGCGATCGATAACAGCTGATTTGTAGGTCAGCGTGCTTTCTAAAGTCAATAATTCATAAATCGCTGTTATTTTTTACGAATAACGTAAACAGAACAGAACACTTAAAGATAGCTTTTCAAGTCTTAATGAACAAAGATAATTAAGGTTAATTCTCAACATTAGTAGGCCTATTTTATTAAGAGTTCGTAAATAACAACAAAAAAAAAATAAAATAAAACTTATTAACATATCACTTTTGTTGACGTCGTACAAAATTTTGTCCAATATCCTTTTGAGAAGATTATCTCCGTACGTAGATGAAATTATTGGGGATCATCAGTGTTGTTTTCGGCGTAATAGATCAACTATTGATCAGATTTTTTGTATTCGACACATAATGGAGAAAAAATGGGAGTATATGGGTACAGTACATCAGTTATTCATAGATTTCAAAAAGGCATATGACTCGGTTAAGAGAGAAATTTTATATGATATTCTTATTGAATTTGGTATTCCCAAGAAACTAGTTCGATTAATTAAAATGTGTCTCAGTGAAACATACAGCAGAGTCCGTATAGGTCAGTTTCTATCTGATGCTTTTCCAATTCACTGCGGGCTAAAGCAGGGAGATACACTATCACCTTTACTTTTTAAATTCGCTTTAGAATATGCCATTAGGAAAGTTCAGGATAACAGGCAGGGTTTGGAATTGAACGGTTTACATCAGCTTCTTGTCTATGCGGATGACGTAAATGTGTTAGGAGAAAATACACAAACGATTAGGGAAAACACGGATATTTTACTTGAAGCAAGTAAAGCGATCGGTTTGGAAGTAAATCCCGAAAAGACAAAGTATATGATTATGTCTCGTGACCTGAATATTGTACGAAATGGAAATATAAAAATTGGAGATTTATCCTTCGAAGAGGTGGAAAAATTCAAATATCTTGGAGCAACAGTAACAAATATAAATGACACTAGGGAGAAATTAAACACAGAATAAATATGGGAAATGCCTGTTATTATTCGGTTGAGAAGCTCTTATCATCCAGTCTGCTGTCCAAAAATCTGAAAGTTAGAATTTATAAAACAGTTATATTACCGGTTGTTCTGTATGGTTGTGAAACTTGGACTCTCACTCTGAGAAAGGAACATAGGTTAAGGGTGTTTGAGAATAAGGTGCTTAGGAAAATATTTGGGGCTAAGAGGGATGAAGTTACAGGAGAATGGAGAAAGTTACACAACGCAGAACTGCACGCATTGTTTTCTTCACCTGACATAATTAGGAACATTAAATCCAGACGTTTGAGATGGGCAGGGCATGTAGCACGTATGGGCGAATCCAGAAATGCATATAGAGTGTTAGTTGGGAGACCGGAGGGAAAAAGACCTTTAGGGAGGCCGAGACGTAGATGGGAGGATAATATTAAAATGGATTTGAGGGAGGTGGGGTATGATGATAGAGACTGGATTAATCTTGCGCAGGATAGGGACCGATGGCGGGCTTATGTGAGGGCGGCAATGAACCTTTGGGTTCCTTAAAAGCCTTAATTTCCTCCCGAGTGTCATTTATATTTGTTACTGTTGCTCCAAGATATTTGGTGATATGCCATTCCCATCTAACCTAACCTCTTGTACATGCACGAAGTCTATTCTATATCTAGCGAGTTCTTTTGCTACTAATGTTACCCCTCCTGTTCTATAAAGACTAGTTACGTTCCAAGTGCCAAATCTCAAAACCTTATTCCTTTGCTGTGGTGTGCCAGAGAATCAGTCATATTCCGAGGCTTATTGTAGGGATTCGTAACAAGCTGTTTTTTTACGGTGATGCGTTATTAGCCCTTCGCCCAACCCCCAAGCTGGAGGACCACCCCTTATCGGCTGTCCACGACTGCTTATTCAATATATTCACAGCTACCCTCCATATCTGGAGGCCGTCTCCTCGATCCGCAACCTGACGACGCGCCATGCCGTTGTGATAGGGACCCACAATACATGGCTATGTTAATATCTACAAAATAAAAATAATAATTTCTTATATTGAATTTTTTGCATTTTCGACGTTTTTGAACTAATAGGTCATTTTTATATATTTTTCGGCATTTTTTGGTCCTTTTTAATACTTTGAAGAACTTTAAGATCACTTAGAATGCATTTTACTTTCTTCTTTACCGATAGGTCTGTTAAATATTTTTCTAAGCAAATAGGTCAGTAGTAATTACCTACTGAATAAGTGAATAATAGTGAAGTCTGAGTTTTATAGTTTGAAACAAACTAAAAACCATCTCTCATTCCACTGAAGGCTTCACCTCACACAACGGAAGTAATATAAAATGCTTGACAACAGATTATTTTAAGTGATGGTTTTGATCGCTACCTGGTTGGCAAGTTTAAGTGTGCTTAAATGCGACAGGCTCATGTCAGTAGATTTACTGGCATGTAAAAGAACTCCTGCGGGACAAAATTCCGGCACATCCGGCGACGCTGATATAACCTCTCAGTTGCGAGCGTCGTTAAATAAAACATATCATATTGATCGCTACTGTTCTTTTGTCGGTACGAGGGTGTCTTCAGAATTTGTTTATTTGTTTGAAAGGGGAGAAACTTTCACCGTGTCCTGGACAGGACGTTATGTCCCCACGGAAGGAAGGCACAGTATTTTTAACACAAAGATTACAAGAATGCACGCTGCACTCACATTTTGTTTTGTCATTCACACTCTCTCATCTGGAAGATGTGGTAACAAAAGTGAAGAGTGGAAGGAGGAGGAGACGGAGAATGAAGGCACTGACATGGACCACCACCGATTGAAACACATTGTAAACCCTAATTAAAATCTATACTTTTCCCTTAAAATCTCCATTTTTTTGCATGCCCTTTATCTTTATCTTAGCCAAATTCCAGGAAGTTGCTTCCTCTCTCCGAGATTTACAGGGCAGTCATTAAAACAAGTTGACTAATTTTTAAGAAGTTGTGATGCAAGTACTTTCAATAATATTTAAGTGTCATTTTCTTTTACTTTTATGTAATTTTTCCATTAATTTATGGGCATTGTAATGATCATTTTAAGTAGATTTTTAGGTCATCAACATCCGCCCCCTAATAATATGAATGTGACACTTAGCTCTGGCATTATTTACGATATTCAAATATACTAGTGGCTTATGCAGCAAATGCTGCTGCAAACTAAGTTCGTTATATGTTCAAATAAAAATTTTTCAGATTTATTTTCAATGAAGAATACTTGTCTTTTTGATAGTTATTTGCTTCCATAATAATGAAACATACTCCCTCTGAATGGATTTTTTAAGCCAAATACTTTTCTTGAACCTATCCAACTTCAGTTTTTGAGTTTCAACGTGAAAAAGCAAGTATCAATGTCACAACGATAGCAGTAGCTATTTCAGGTCATTGTGGATTGTAGGCAAAAGTTAAAAACATATCAGGTCTGCTAAGCTTTCGAACAATAGCATTTTCGTATAGCTGCTGCATGTAGAACTTGAAATGTAGAGCGTAAAATCATTTTATCCTACTAAGAGATCTTGCTGAAATGATCTGGAGACTACAAAATTTTCTAGGCCTCTTATTTTATCAGTAAGTAATACCTTTTTATATATTTTCCTTAGGAACTGTAATTTTTGCGCTCTCTCGAGCCAATACTGAAGACAATGACACATATCAATATCTACACTACACCGCCATCAAGCATATGAAAAAGACCCAACCCCACTGGGTTAATAAGTATAAAAATATTTGATTTTTAATAACAATATTATTATCTTACTTAAGTTTTGTAGTTATATATAGCAGCCACTCAGTAAATTATAGAAATGAAGATCTAAATTAAGATATTCTCTACATTTACTTACATAACCACAAAACGTTTCACTTTCATGTCATCAATATAGCATCAATATTATGTACAATTAATGAAAAATAGAGGCATCATGATATTAAATACAATAATATTTAATTTCTAATGGTAATAATGTCATCCAACCACCTCAAGGTTTGCAGATTTGAATATCTAATACACAGCTGTACTCAGAAAATTATACACTGCAGAATCAGTTTTTAATAACAAATTGAATTGAGCTCTAAATATGTCGGCAATCCTGCAGGTCATGGCCTTCGTGTAATAGCCTATTGTTTATTGTAGTGTGTGTTTTGTTCTGAAATTCAATCAAGTCGGCCGTGATTGAATAAACTTAGTTCTCAAAACTGACAACAGATGGATTTTGAAAAATAGGAAAATGATGTAGGAAAATTGACATTTCACTGAAAAACTTTGGATGCCAGGCATGAAAATGAGGGGTATCTCATTAAAATCCGTTCAGCCGTTTTCCCGTAATTTCCATTACCAGTTCAAATTATATATATATATATATAGATGTATTATATCGGAGATTGAAGGACGTAAGTATGTCACTGTTCTAGGCATACAGCAGGGATTGGTTGTCTGTCAGTTACCTGCTTCGAATCTGTTTTGAATTTAATTTTTGTAACGACAGCAAGGTTTGTGTACAGGCAACCTGACGGAAAGGGTCTACGAATTCCTAAGACTAGGTATTACGCAAATTAAGCTTTTTGGAATATTTCCTTCGGCTTGCTATTCGCGTTGATATCTTACCACTCATACGTCTCAATACCCAATAGTTTTACCATAAACGGGATACAAAGTACAGACGTAAATAATTTTTCGGCAAAACCGTTATTCAAATTCCAAAATGATATTTAACTTTTTTATTATTTACAAACTAAAGATTCTGTTCTTAAACTTATGCACCCTGTATAATGAATTTTTAATTCTTCATCTATTTACAGCCTCCCCAACCTCCCGAACCGTGGACTGGCGTCCTGAAGGCCACTAAAGAAGGACCGGACTGTATACAAAGACCATTTCCTGCGAGACCCAATTCACCTGAAATAGTGGGAGATGAAGACTGCCTGTACCTCAATGTCTATACTCCACAGGTAAGATTGATGTAGTGGTCTGTATACAATAAAATTACATTTAATAAATCTATTACATTGGCGACATCATAAAAGAATGACGGTATTTTAGATAATCAACATAATCACGGTGCTAGTCGTGATCGCCCAGTTGGCGTACACTGATACGGTACTGCATATGTTATTTCTAGTTACCAGCGGACGGAGAAGCAACAGAATTACTTCCTGTCATGGTTTGGATTCATGGTGGAGGTTTGTTGGGAGGTTCTGGAAGCACTGATCTGTACGGCCCACAGTATCTTTTGGACAAAGAAATAGTGCTGGTTACAATAAACTATCGCCTTGGACCGCTAGGTATGTCCATACTTTACAATCAATAACTGGAAAACTACATTAAGTTCAACAATTAATATGCAGTATTTAGTTTTTTATAGCCACTCTGTATGCTAGAACTACGGTGTGTGATATTAGCGTTACATGGAAAGTCAGATCCTGATGTTAGTCCGTTTTCTGCATGATATGCTTTGTTGTCTTTGTACATGGCGAAGTCGTCCTAATATGCCATGGCATCCGTACGAGTCTTCTATATAAAATTTTGTCGGGTCTGGTACAGAATATGACATGATTTTTGGAACGATTCTATTCCTGAATTGTTAATAACAAGTCATGAATATAAAATCCTTTGGTCCTGTAAAATTGAAGGTATGTGATATTCGTTTTTATTGAACGTCCATAATATTCTGTTAAGATTAAGAATATTGGTATATTTTTCATTTTGTTTTGTGGACTTGCACTACCAATACTGCGTGTTCACTTCAAAGTGTGTCATGGCTCGCTGTATGCCGTCATGTGGCTAGCCGATGAGCCTAGAGAATTCAATCTTCCTACACTTCCGCAGAGGCGTATTACCTACGTGCCAGAGAAGTTGCCTAGCAAGTACGGCGTTCATTCTGAAGAGTACGTACCGATACGTACGGTAACACCTGTAGTGGCAGGAATGTCAACTGTTTGGAAACATGTACTGGCGGGATATGTCGAGAGGGTTAAGACGATTACTTACGTATTTGTTGACATTAACTTCGACGGTCACCATGGACACGGAGCATTTGATTTGTATTGTGGAATGTTGCCGTACGCAACCGATGATAACAAATACGATGGCATTTAAGTGTGCTTAAATGCGACAGGCTCATGTTAGTAGATTTACTGGCTTGTAGAAGAACTCCTGCGGGACAAAATTCCGGCACATCCGGCGACGCTGATATAACCTCTGCAGTTGCGAGCGTCGTTAAATAAAACATAACATTAACAGGCTTTAATAATAGGAAACTTCTCTGACAAGCTGAAACTCTCTTCAAATCGCTGACTCATAACAGTGGTGTCATTACACTGTGAAATGAACACCCAGTATATGGTAAGCCATATCGAATTTCCATATAGTATATTCTGGTTCAAACTCCCCCTCTCTCTCTCTCTGTCTCTCTCTCTCTATCTCTCTCACACAGCAAATGTTTTGCTAGATTATTCATTATCAAAGCTCGGAACTTGGGGACTTGTGTTTTTGGACGTGGCTAAGCGACCGGACTTGTCAACAAACTCCCGCTTCCAGCACAGAGGTACTGCAAGGTCTGCTATAAAAGTGGTTCCTGGCTGGAACAACATAATGATAATGTTATGGTAGGTTGAAACAAGTAATTTTATAGCATATATATAAATAAACATGCGAAATATATCAAATTTACAGTTCTGCTCTGTATATTTTATTACAGTGTATGACTACATGCATTCGAATATTTTCGAACCCATACCTTCTTCGTCTGTTAGTTAAACATGATTTGAAACGAAAGAAATTTATTTCCACGTCACATGAAGTGACGGAAGCAAAATTAATTTTTTTATTTTCTTTATTTTAACTAGCTACCTACTGAATACAAATTACATTTATAAAACAAAAGTGTTTCTAGCCACTACCGCAAGAGCCAGGCTCGTGTACGGTGTGGTCTTAGTCAATAATATAACATAAAATTTACAAGGACACTTTACTAAATACAGTAAGTAACTTAATTCAAACCAGTAAATACAAATATGCACAAAAGCAAGAATAAAGAAGAAAGAGAAAAAGAGAAAAAATACACATTTAATATAAATTGACAATCCGACAGAAGCCAATGATATTGAATAAAAACAAGAATATAGTAGACAGAAATAAAAGGTAAAAAAATACATTTGTTAATATTATATTATATCGTGGATAATTTTACAAATTTACTTTTTAAAAGCTTCAATTTTAAAAAAATTTCAAATTTGGAAAATGGTTTGTAATTGTATTATAAAGTCTTAGGCCGAAATAAAGTATTGAATGTTTTCACTGTCACTGTTTCCTGTTCGATTTTCAGCAGTTGCTAGCTGATCTCGTATCTGAGAAAGATAAGTATCCTAAATTTGTCTCGAAAATAGTTTTCAATTTCTATGTCACTACTAGGGAAGGTTCCACTACGACTTGATCCATGGCTATGGACAAATTTTCCACCGATTTAAGGGACTGCAATGTATTTCAATGAATGCCCGTTTCCAATCTCTAGTTTGTGTATGACACAAGTTACAAAATATAAACTCTCCATTCGAAGAAAATAATGTATCTCCTCAGAATTCCTCGAAGAAATTCTGTACCTAAATTTTAAGAAACATATTTTCAAACGTATACAATACCCATTCGAATAATACGTATTTTCTTATTTTCAAACAGACCGTTTACCTCTAATTAATTATCTGAATGTCATTTGCTTCGACACGACACAGTTTCCTCGTCAGCCTTCCTGTCATTAGTTGTGGCCACTTTCTTAGTATACACGACTGTCCCTGAGCACTTGCAGGGTGAGCTTTGTGTACGTTGTACCTGTGACCTTACTCATGCACACGACACACAAGTCCTCAAGTTCCGAGCTTTGGTTATTATCATGTGTGTAACCATGTTAAAAAAAGGAAACAATTGCACCAGATTTTATCCCTGGTCACAAACATCTCAATTTAGTATTTTCAGCTTAGATGGCTGTTGACATATAAGGCCCCTCCTATATGCCACAGTAAACAATAAATGGGATATTTGTTATGGTAATGAGGTAATGTTCAACTACAAGGCCTGTCTAAAAAGTATCCGACCTTTAGCCAGAAAAAATATTTCAAATACCTGACGGGGTTGGGACCCTAATCCCCTTCAAAGTAGGCCCCTTGTGCTTGCACACACTTAGCCCACCGATCCTTCCACTGCCGGAAACACCTCTGGAAGTCTTCTTTTGGAATGGTGTTCAGCTCCGTTGTCGCGTTCCTCATTATCTCTTCTCTACTCTCAAAACGGGATCCTTTCAGTGGTGTCTTCAATTTTGGAAACAACCAGAAGTCGCAAGGAGCCAGGTCTGGAGAGTAGGGAGGTTGGCGAACGGTTGTAATTCCATGTTTGGCCAAGAAAGTGTGGATCAATTGGGATGAATGTGCGGGGGCGTTGTCGAATGCAAGTGCCAGTTGTTCGCCGTCCACATGTCTGGTCTTTTGCGCCGAACTGCATCACGGAGTCGCCGGAGAACATCGTGATAGTACTCCTTTGTCACCGTTTGTCCTTCCGGTGCGTATTCGTGATGCACAATTCCACGGACATCAAAGAAAACAGTCAGCATCACCTTGATTTTGCTTCGCACCTGCCGCGCTTTCTTCGGCCTTGGAGACTCGGGATGCTTCCATTGCGAGGACTGTCTTTTTTTTCTGGGTCGTGCCCGTACACCCATGACTCATCTCCAGTTATCACGGTGTTCAGAAACCCAGGAGCAGTGTTTGCGGTGTCCAGAAGGTCCTGTGCAACGTCACGACGGAGGTCTTTTTGTTCCAGGGACAACAACTTGGGCACAAATTTCGCAGCCACTCGGTTCATGTTCAAATCCTCAAGCAAAATTGCATCGTATTTAAATTATGGCAATGATTCATCCGATACGGGATATCGACCTACCAATTAACTTGCAGACGTTGGGCCCATTGTAAGATTACTGGGTTAAACATATTGCGTATATAGTATAACTTAGTCGTAGATAAACTAAAATTGCAATATACAAGATTTAGCTTCAATACTTGAATGCCAAGCAAGGCAAGAATTTGTGTATTTCGGGAGTATAGTATATGCTTCTGTTGCAATGTTAAATGTATTTTAAAGGGACTGATTGTATTTTACTAAAATATTTTAGATGCAATAATACTTACTGGCTTTTAAGGAACCCGGAGGTTCATTTCCACCCTCACATAAGTCCGCCATCGGTCCCTATCCTGAGCAAGATTAATCCAGTCTCTATCATCATATCCCACCTCCCTCAAATCCATTTTAATATTATCTCCCCATCTACGTTTGGGGCTCCCTAAAGGTCTTTTTCCTTCCGGTCTCCCAATTAACACTCTATATGCATTTCTGGATTCGCACAAACGTGCTACATGCCCTGCCCATCTCAAACGTCTGGATTTAATGTTCCTAATTATGTCGGGTGAAGAATACAATGCGTGCAGTTCTGTGTTGTGTAACTTTCTCCATTCTCCTGTAACTTCATCCCTCTTAGCCCCAAATATTTTCTTAAGCACCTTATTCTCAAACACCTTAACCTATGTTCCTCTCTCAGAGTGAGAGTCCAAGTTTCACAACCATACAGAACAACCGGTAATATAACTGTTTTATAAATTCTAACTTTCAGATTTTTCGACAGCAGACTGGATGATAAAAGTTTCTCAACCGAATAATAACAGGCATTTCCCATATTTATTCTGTGTTTAATTTTTAAAGGAACTTATTTTATTTTACTCCCGAGTATCATTTATATTTGTTACTGTTGCTCCAAGATATTTGAATTTTCCACCTCTTCGAAGGATAAATCTCCAATTTTTATATTTCCATTTCGTACAATATTCCCGTCACGAGACATAATCATATACTTTGTCTTTTCGGGATTTACTTCAAACCGATCGCATTACTTGCTTCAAGTAAAATTTCCGTGTTTTCCCGAATCGTTTGTGTATTTTCTCCTAACACATTCACGTCATCCGCATAGACAAGAAGCTGATGTAACCCGTTCAATTCCAAACCCTGCCTGTTATCCTGAACTTTCCTAATGGCATATTCTAAAGCGAAGTTAGAAAGTAAAGGTGATAGTGCATCTCCCTGCTTTAGCCCGCAGTGAATTGGAAAAGCATCAGATAGAAACTGACCTATACGGACTCTGCTGTATGTTTCACTGAGACACATTTTAATTAATCGAACTAGTTTCTTGGGAATACCAAATTCAATAAGAATATCATATAAAACTTCTTTCTTAACCGAGTATATGCCTTTTTGAAATCTATGAATAACTGATGTACTGTACCCTTATACTCCCATTTTTTCTCCATTATCTGTCGAATACAAAAATCTGATCAATAGTTGATCTATTATGCCGAAAACCGCACTGATGATCCCCAATAAAATTTCATCTACGTACGTAGATAATCTTCTCAAAGGATATTGGACAAAATTTTTGTACGACGTCAACAAAAGTGATATTCCTCGAAAGTTACCACAGTTGGTTTTGTCCCACTTTTTAAAAATAGGTACAATTATGGACTCCTTCCATTGTTCTGGTGCAATAATAATAATAATAATAATAATAATAATAATAATAATAATAATAATAATAATAAATGTTTTTGGCATACTATAGTAGTCCTGATAATGATTATTATGGTCCGGATAAAATACCTGTATCAGGATAGGCATCCTTGGTCGGTGCGTTTTGTTTACAAACATTAACTAGTTGTCATTGTCTCCCAGCCAGTTCACTGATGTTTTAGCTAGGGATAGGGAGCTCTCTTCCCAGCAGGTATAGTTTTACCTGGTGTAAAGGAGTAGCGTATACTGAATGAAGTCAAAGCCCTATCCTATACAGCTATAACGCCTATCCTGACAGCTACTTTATCCGAACCTTAGAGTGCTATGCATAGACTTTTCGCTAGCCCGCGCTACGAGCGTGCTAAACTAGCCCCGGCTATCGAGTGATTACTTGTACAGGATTCACATCATATCATATCGCTAACACTGGTTTATGGATACGATAAACGTTAGTTCGCTGATCATCCACCGGAAGCCCGCGCTAAGAATGTCTATGAATAATGTTTAGTTTCTGTATGATATGTGTGCAGGATTTCTGAGCACTGGAGATGAAGTGTGTCCTGGTAACAATGGCTTCAAGGATCAGGTGGCAGCACTGCGCTGGGTGAGAGACAACATCGCAGCTTTTGGCGGGAATCCTGACAGTGTGACGATATTTGGTGAGAGTGCAGGTGGCGTTAGTGTGCACTATCTTGTACTGTCGGAAGCCAGCAGAGGTGAGCATTCTGGATATGTCTATATATTGCATCCGTTCGCATGTAAGAATTTCCCTCGTCAGTTACATTTGAGTATTAGACTGTAAAGAGAGCCTCGAAAATTTTTCGATACATGTTGAGATTATTTACTAGAAAATGCTGATTAAAAGTATTTTTTTGAAGAGTACAGAGGAGAAATAATCAAACTTACAATTCCTTAAGGGTGATGTTCTCTTCTCATTCAGTAGGACTATATTACTATAATAGTAATATACGTTACAAGAGCGGTATGTTGACGTTTTCATGGTCGAGGAAAAGATTGTAACAGTGAAACGTAGGTGAGCTTTTTTAATTTCCGAGAATATGAAAACAAACATACCGCTCGTGTATCGTACATTATTTTGTGCGAAGATCGTTTATTACATACCTGAAAGACGAATTTCTAATTAGTTGCAATGAAATCTCCATCTTGGTTTCTGTTTAATGACGGCAACTTCGGAACACCAAAATATCTTTCTTCAACATTGTTGCTATAAAATGTTTTCTGTGTTTACTATACTCCAGCAGGCCATGATATACGTCTGTCTTTTTTTTCCCCAATCTATAAATGCGAACTTAAAACAAACGGTAAGGTTATGTAATGATTTATTTTTCATTTCAATATTTTAACAATATTATTAATATAACATATTGCAGTAATAACATCGGCATCTGGAATCTTGTTGATTTTTTCACGGCTTCCTTAATGTTACTTGTATCAGGAATGCAATAAGTTTCGTGGAGTAGTAGACTTTACTTAATTTTTGCAAGTATTTAAAAACAATAATTAACATTGCAATTTAGGTGAAATTGCAGTGGTAAGTTTCAATTTATAATTATTACTATGTTAAACGTCTCTAAAAATAATATGTTAAAACCCTAAAGCAGTAAAATGAATGTCGCGCTTAAGCGGTAAGAAGAGGGAAATTGTTGTGTGTGTTACGTTGGGAATACTGAATGTGGTATTTCACACTTACCGCGTATTGGTTCTGTGCGGAAAACAAGCAAATACCGCACAAAATTTATTGATGTTCGTGATGAAAATTAGTAAAGGATGGCTGTATCCATGGTGATAATTCTCCTTTACCAGTTTTGATAAGAAAACACTAAAGTCTGCACTAATATACGGCTTGTAGACACATTGTGCTTGTACAGAACTGCAGCGTGTCGGAAAATTCGAGTCTCCCACAGTCATATTGCGGGACTCCCCATCCCCATTACATACCCATGTTGGCGTTTAAATACTTTGGTATATATATATATATATATATATATATTTGATATCAACATATAGGCCTACATCCATGTAATGTGGACCTCACAATTTGTATCCGGTGCCACAATTACATTCATTTCAGTTATACCTTTTGTAGACGCTCTCATAATTTAACTTTCGACCCCATTTAGATCATTCAAAATTGACACTTTAAGACTCTGTTCTTGATTTTCAGTACACTTATATCGAACATGCTTGTTACTAAAACATACTACCCCATTGTCCAATATGTTCGTTATTATGTCTGTTTCTTGTGTACATTTCATTTTCAGATATCATAATTTTCTACATACTATACTTCGCTATCCTAGCTAGCCTCCTCCGCCATACTCCTCACCTATTTTTATTGCCTCTACCGTCTTATCTAACTTCCTATTACACTCCTCTAATACATATTTCAAATTATTTACTAGGTCCTTAGTCGTCTCTTCCTTAGCCGTCTCTGTACCAGGAACATCCACTTCACCATTTTCTGTTATAAACTCGTCATTCTTTTCTTCACTTCACTTCTCACCATTTCAGCTTTTGCACTCACAGAAACAGTTTCACTTCTCCTCTTGGCACTGACCTTCCTTCCCGCTAATCTGGTTAAATCGCTTCCCAAATCACTTGAATTTTTGCTCGTGTCACTAAACTTCATTGCATGTGTGGTACTTAAGCCGCTCTTATCTCATTTATTCATATATGTTTTCTTCTTCTGTATTCTTGATCTTAGCATTTCCTGCTTCTGTCTCGCTAAATACTTTGATAAGTTAAAAGGCTTACAATCAATTTTGTGGCATGCATTTGTAACAAAAATTATCAATCATCGAGTCAGAATTGACGAAGTGATTGTGAAGTATTCCGATAGATGATGACATAACTCTTAAGAGAATTGTGACTTTGATTCTTTTTCCCCTGTACTCTTCATTTATTTCAAAATAGGTCCGAATCTCGAAGAATTATATGGGTAGAGGTGTAAATTGTATTGAAGAGAGTAAATCGAATTGTGTTAAATAGAGAAACGTCCACACCTGTGGAGTAACTCCGGGCTTCAGGCTCCACAGTTACGGACACAACTCAAGTCGCTCTCTGATCTCGAAGCTGGCTTCACTAACTCGCTTACTGTCCAAATCTGTCTGTAACAACGCTGGCTTACTGACTCACTCGCGTTCGAAAAATCGAAAAATCGAAAGAGAATTGGGAGGACAAATTTAAAAGGTACGCAAAACGCGTCCTTGCAAGGGGTTGGGGGCTGTACAAAACTAAGTATGTGAGCTCCAAGCCTGTTGACCACTAGTCTCACTCCGGGTTACGCTGCTCCACTGAAGGAGCTCTAGAAAATTTTGAAGGGGAAGCCGAAATTGGACGTAACCTCTTAGGTACCACATACGCGAGGGGGACGGAGATTTGATCAAGTGATCACGCAACGGGGCGAGGAGGAGATGGCTGGTGTTTGCCGTTAGGATGGCGAGACGCTGTCATCTGTTGTTCGATGACAAGGCATGTGAAGGCCGTCGGAAGAAGCGCCGTGAAATCTAAATCTGCAATTTTTTAGAGGCCCCTGTCCTTTCAAATTGCGACTAATTGAGTGACCTCGTATATTTAATAGACAATTTATATGTTCTGAACTAGGGCATACGTCGTTTATATTAAAGGGAATATATATGGGGAAGGGCATATAGGTCCGTGGCCCATTTCTTATAGGGCTCATCCCGACATTTGTCTTACGCCTTAGGAAAACCACGGAATACCTTAGGCAGGATGAGTTGTCTCATATATAAGAGACTAGCCAATTTGGCTATTATGTAGGAGGTGATTGTTGTCATGAGCCTTGTTGAATCGTCTCAATTTTGAGACCAGCCATTTGGCTATATGATGGCTCAATTACGAAGAGGGGGGAGAGATGTAATTGTTAATTAATTTAGAGTAATTGGGGAGATTCATGGGGATATGAGTGCAGGTCAGTGACCCATTTCTTTTAGGGCTCATCCCGACATTTGTCTTAGCGCCTTAGGAAAACCACGGAAAACCTTAGGCAGGATGAGTTGTCTCAATATCAGAGACTAGCCAGTTGGCTCTTAGGTTGAATGACTCTATGAATCGATGGATATATACTAGCCAATTTGCTCTATGATTCACTCGCGTTCACTTGCGAGTTGTATTTATAGCTAAGCCATAGTTTCTGGAGAGTTCGGGGTCGGTCGACAGATGCCTAGAAGATAACGGATATCCAAACTTCTCTGGATCTTTCTCCTCAGTCACCAGCTGCTTTACTTTCCCCTCTCTGCCGCGGAACACCGTGTCGCAACCTCCTCTCTCCTCTCCACGCCGCGCGCCGTCCCACAGTGCTCCGTGGAGCCCGTGTCGACTCACGCGCGACCTGCTCTCTTGCGGGACGCGCGATCGAGTTTCGATGTGGCTGTCACAATATTTATATTTCATGTAAAAAATGCTGAAATCTAGATCCCATATTTTACATATCATATCAAACATGATAAGGAAAAGATTGTAACCAAAGTGTATGACCAATTGACTGACAACACGATGTCGAATGCGGATTAGTCAACTCAAAGGTTCATAACCAAACATACATAATTGATGAGGACGTTCTAGTGAGTTCTAAAGACCCTCAATATTTGTCAAGGGAATAGAACTGGGCACACAATCTAGAGCAGCCCTATACAAACAGTCAAAGAATCACCCCAATTTTAATAATTATTGTTCTGGCGCTTACCAAGATCATCAACTTTCTCACAGGTCTGTTTCACCGCGGTATATCTCAAAGTGGTACAGCCACATGCACGTGGTCACTCGCTTCGCAGAGCATACACAAGGAAAGCAGGCAAACTCTCGCAGATAAGTTGGATTGCCCCACTGAACCCAGTTCTGAATTGATTTCCTGCCTCAGGAAAGTCGATGCCGACAAGATCGTCAGAAATACTCCGGGACCTATAGTGAGTATTATGTCATAATTTATGAATACGTGATTTTATTCTTTCACATTTCACGTAATTGGCATTACTTTCTGTTCGGACTTCATAAATTTTTATAGTTTTCCATTACATTTGTAATTTTAAATTTAAATAATTGATTAAATGGCGATCATACTAGTGTTAATTATGTAAGCATGTGCGGCTTACAGCTGTTTCGGTGTTTTTTCACACCATCCTCAGAGCCTACTAGATCTCGGCGTCATCTCGAACTTCGCTGCCTGTTGTGTGGGTGCGTTCGATTGTTGAAAAGTGTTGAAATGTGGTGTCAAATAGTGTGTGTGTTCTGAAATTGATCAGGGTGTGTATGTATATTATTCTAGATTATAATCTTAGATACAATGTAGACCTAAACACTAAAGGAATATGTACCGATGTTTATTATTTGTATTGATTCTGACTTAAATGATTAATCATGTCAGCTGTGATTTAAGACAACTTCTTAAACACAAGCAGCTTCATTCATTTATTTTATTCATTCAATAACAGTTATGTATGGTACTTGTGAGGTAAGTGCATCTTTATTGCACGAGTGGAAAGATTTAAACACGAGCCGTCAGAGGCTTGTTCACTCCAGAGCACGATAGACAGGTAACTAAGACTTTCATGGTTCGAATCCTGCCTGGGAAGAAAACTTTTTTTTGTTCCTTACTTACCGGCTTTTAAGGAACCCGGATGTTCATTGTCGCCCTCACATAAGCCCGCCATAGGTCCCTATCCTGAGCAAGATCAATCCACTCTCGATTATCATATCCCACCTCCCTCAAATCCATTTCAATTTATTCAAATTTATTCCCAAAACTTTTCGATTGCTGGTAAAATTCATGTTCTGGGAATAATAAGTTAATTAAGTACCGGTAGTAAAATATCGCTGCAATCGAAAAGTCTTGGGAATAAGTTTGAATAAGGAACAAGAAAAAGTTTCCTTCCCAGGCAGTATTCGAACCACGAAAGTCTTAGTTACCAGTCTATCGTGCTCTGAGTGAACAAGGCTCTGAAATCAGTTACAAGGGTCGGTCCAGTTTTTTTGCCACTACTGTACAATTTCCTTGTATCCTTATTTTAGAAACTTTATCTTTCACCTCAGACAAATAGATAATTGTACTTAACTTGCAATGGTTGATGGAAGATTTGAAGAAAATGTTTCTTCTGGGAACACAAATTTCCAGAATTACCACTCATAATTTTTCCTTATCTAATCATAATTTATATACCGAGAATGACAGATGATTCTCAAGTTCACAGCCATCGTCATTGCGTTGACATACACTTTTATTGAATATCTAAATGAAACTGCGTTATAATCCTAACAAGAGTTATAAGTTTTCGCATAGTCACTTTCAGGTTATCTTTAAAAAGCATTTAATCATGTTCAAGATGTAATAGCCTTGTCATTATAGACAGCAATACACCACCGAATTGAAAGATATTGATGTAAGGTTCAAATTGTAGTTTCTATACCGACTGATTTTAATAACCGGCACGGTGGTTTAGTGGCTGGAGCACTGAACTTATAACTGTGTGGACCCGAGTTCGATCCCCAACATACCAGCCAGAGCCGGCAGGATGATTTCTAATTTATACAGGTTAAATCTTTAAGTTAAGAATTTCATTTACACTGAATAATTTTATCGTGCAATTGTTCCTGGGGCAAAAAACCGGACAGACCCTTGTAGCTGATTTCAGAGCCTTGTTCACTCCAGAGCACGATAGACAGGTAACTAAGACTTTCATGGTTCGAATCCTGCCTGGGAAGGAGACTTTTTTTTTGTTCGAAAAAAAAATCGAAAAATCGAAAGAGAATTTGGAGGAAAAATTTTAAATGGTAAGCAAAACGCGTCCTTGCAAGGGGTTGGGGGCTGTACAAAACTAAATATGTGAGCTCCAAGCCTGTTGGCCACTAGTCTCACTCCGGGTTACGCTGCTCCACTGAAGAAACTCTAGAAAATTTTGAAGGGGAAGCCGAAATTGGACGTAACCTCTTAGGTACCACATACGCGAGGGGGACAGAGATTTGATCAAGTGATCACGGAACGGGAAGAGGAAGAGCTGGCTGGTGTTTGCCGTTAGGATGGCGAGACGCTGTCATCTGTTGTTCGATGACAAAGAATGTGAAGGCCGTCGGAAGAAGCGCCGTGAAATCTAAATCTGCAATTTGAGAGGTCCCTGTCCTTTCAATTTGCGACTAATTGAGTGACCTCGTATATTTGGTAGACAATTTATATGTTCTGAACTAGGGCATACGTCGTTTATAATAAGGGGGGAATATATATGGGGAAGGGCATATAGGTCCGTGGCCCATTTCTTATAGGGCTCATCCCGACATTTGTCTTACGCCTGAGGAAAACCACGGAATACCTTAGGCAGGATGAGTTGTCTCATATAAGAGACTAGCCAATTTGGCTATTATGTAGGAGGTGATTGTTGTCATGAGCCTTGTTGATTTGTCTCAATTTCGAGACCAGCCATTTGGCTATATGATGTCTCAATTGCGAAGAGGGGGGAGAGATGTAATTGTTAATTAATTTAGAGTTAATTAGAGAGATTCATGGGGATATGAGTGCAGGTCCGTGGCCCATTTCTTTTAGGGCTCATCCCGACATTTGTCTTAGCGCCTTAGGAAAACCACGGAAAAACCTTAGGCAGGATGCTCCTTACTTACCGGCTTTTAAGGAACCCGGATGTTCATTGCCGCCCTCACATAAGCCCGCCATTGGTCCCTATCCTGAGCAAGATCAATCCAGTCTCTATTATCATATCCAACCTCCCTCAAATCCATTTTAAATTATTCAAATTTATTCCCAATACTTTTCGATTGCTGGTAAAATTCATGTTATGGGAATAATAAGTTAATTAAGTACCGGTAGTAAAATATCGCTGCAATCGAAAAGTCCCAGGAACAAATTTCATTGCCCCAGGAACAAATTTCATTGCAAGACAGGTCTATATACTTCACAGAGTTTTGAATACTTCTACAACACTTAATCTTCATTCAAATTAATAATATGCTACGTATGTAAAAACTCAGGCCGGGCCTCACTTGCCGCCACTGTCTAGTAGAATCACAGTTTTTCTTTTCAAAGTTACCAACACCTTGATTTGAGTGATGTTCCTAAATCAGGGGTAAATCCTACTAAAAAGAAACAGATGTGTTGTCTTTGTGTAAATTTTTGAACCCAGAAAATGCTGATTGGTTTAAGGTATATGTACACCTTTACATACAAAAAATTTTGTTTTGTATAATTTTGCTCTGTAAAATTTTATAAAATTGAGAATGGTACCAGAAAGAGAATGAAGTGAACAGATCCCTTCAAGTTATGTCTAAATTGTTTATAAAATTATTTTGTTTATAATTTTGACATGCAACTTGAAACATGATAGCTCATGCAGTTTTTAAGATAGAGCCACAGTTTTTTCACTGTTTTATAGCTAAAACTAATCTTTAGTGCCTGACATAGAGATATTTTTTATTTTTATTTACATTAATTAAATATTACCATATATGTAACTTGCAATAATATTTTATGTTGCATAAATCATGTAAAGATCCATAGATAATTATTAATTATATTAATGCTATTTTAATCATTGTCAGGCACTGGTGGGACATTTCAAGCTTCAAAATGACACCAATATCTTCTTGGTATCACCGTATTTGGCTGAGATATCATGTTTGAAAGAATTAAATATTCTAAAATTACTCTTTACAGGAAATGAGCCACAAAGTTTCAGAGCCTAGAAGACTCCATCATCATATGTCACCCCTTAAGCAGCTTCATGTCGGTCCAGTTTCAGCTTCTTTCTGCCTCTCAAATACCTCCGCCTTGTTTTAACTTCAGGTGTTGAATTTTTGTTTGGCATTTTTGACCCTATTTCCACTGATGCAACAAATCCTGCGATGGTGTTTGTCCCAGGGTTTATGCCCATCCTCCTCAGAATTGTAACTTCTACTTTTGGACTCTTATTAAAATGACGTACATCATTGACACACAAATTTACAGTTTTATGACTAACAGTAAAAGATTATAAATTACTTCATTATGTAAAAAAGTTTTTTTTCGATCTAATGACCATGCCCAGATATCTATGCATCTATTTCGGGAATAGAAAGAAGTTTATTTTACAAGCAATGCTGGACGAGGGGATTGACTGCTACGAAGATCACTCCAAAAGTAATGCACATCAAAAGTAAGTGACCGTGGCTGATGACGCAGAATTGGAAAATGGGACTTATCTGAAAAACCATAAGGCATAAATTAAAGAGGAGCAAATTCTCTATTAAGACAGTTATATTTTGAAAATTCTAATTTTTCATCATTTTTTGCGTTTTGTGGGTGTACATATACCTTAAGTGTATTCTGAATATGGAATGCGTAGTCTGTGAATAGCATCGATCGAAATGATGATAAAATTCAAAACTTGAATCAGAATCTGAGTTTGAAACATGTTTAAATAATGCAGTAAACAAGAAAAATGTAAAGTTCGAATATAAACGTTTGGGCATTGTGCCTTTAATGCAAGAGCAGCGTTAATTGTATTATTTTAAAGTCTATATTTTTGTAAAAATGGTATAATTTGATGTGATGGTACTTCAGAATCTTCACAACATGTATTCTCTTACTAATAAATACATTTTTCGGTAAATTCATATGTTAGTGTAAGTCTCAGACGCTATCAAAACTTGTCCACACCTTTGGAGTAGCGGTCAGCGCGTCTGGCCGCGAAACCAGGTGGCCCTGGTCGGAGCAAGTTACCTGGTTGAGGTTTTTCCCGGGGTTTTCCCTCAACACAAAATGAGCAAATGCTGGGTAACTTTCGGTGCTGGACTCCGGGCTCATTTCACCGGAATGACCTACCTGCAGCGGTCTTTGAGGTCTGTCCTTCCTTAAGGAGATTCAAGAATAACTTAAAAAGTTGTGTATAAAGTGCAAATTAAAATTAAGATGACATTCAACATTTAATTTTTTAAGGTGACATGTATTTATCTAGCCTGACGAGTTACTTCCTTGGTTTGAATTGTAAATTATTTAAAAATAGCGTGTAAGAGGGCCTTAGACTAGAAATGTTTAGCTTAAATGTAGTTCTGTTTATAATTATGCATAAGGATGTAATTATTTGACTTATTTGAATTGATGTATCAGTGAAGCGAGGTGAGTCAGTGAAGTTATGGTTTTTACACTGCAGTGAACAGTTCCGATCAGTGATAATTTATAGCGTCAATGAAATGTGTTATAGAGTGTCAGTGAAATGTGTCCTAAAGTGTCAGTGAAATGCGTCATAGTGCCACTACAGTGAGTGAGACGAGAGTAAAGTGAAAGACTGTTGAAACTTATGTAGGGCCTATACATAATTATGTAGGTTGTATTGTAAAATTAGGTATTTTATTTATGTTTTATTATTATTGTGTTAAATTGTATGTGTATTCTTATTGTATTGTGTATATAATTGTATTGTGTATTGTATAATTGTGTTGTGTATTGTAAATTTTATTGTGTATTGTTTATCATTTTATTGTGTATTGTTTATATTGTGTATACCACTGCCACCGGGTGCTTGCCCACTTGCAGTGTAAATAAATACATACACTATTATCACTATTATCACCTGGGACATACAAATCACAGAAACCTGCAGAAAAGTATATTCTATTATCCATGTGCTAAAAAGGGTAAATGTTCATCTTCCCTCTTGCTTAAAAAAGTCCCTTGTGCAGACGCTTGTATTTCCCTATTTTGACTATGCTGACATTTTACTGACTGACCTCTCCAGCGACAACAAAACGAAACTTCAACGTGCTCATAATTTGTGTGTACGTTTTGTAAGCAATGTTCGTAAATATGATCACATTACCCCATCCCTGGAAGCAATAGGTTGGCTTAAACTAGATAAGAAAAGAAATTTACATTCACTTCTCCTTCTCTTCGAAATCTTGAACTCTTCTATTCCTTCGTACCTGTCGTCTCGCTTCACTTACCTTTCTTCCCACCACAATCTGAACACACGCTCTCGCCATGAAACAATACTAACAATACCATCCCATCGCACCTCCTCATACTCATCCTCTTTCACAATAACCCTGCCAAGACTTTGGAATTCGTTACCTGCTAGCATCAGGGACTGTCGAAATAAAATTGAATTCAAACGCAAACTTACTAGGCACTTGGTCAGTAATTGAGACTCGTTCAGACATGGTTTCTTGTAAATAGTTCTCTTAATCTATCACAAAATATTTCAATATCCGGTAATTTCATCACTATAGAATTTTGTTATTGTAGGTTTAATTTGTAATTCAGTAAATACAAAAATATTCTTTGTTCTTAACTTCTATGATAAAATGTCTAGCTTGCATTAATCAGGTAATCTTGTCGTACTTTAATTTTTATTGTAATTGTAAATTTAATATTAATTGTAATTTTATTGTTCATGTTATAGTTGTAATCCCCTGGTAGATGGGCAGAGAAGGCCTGACGGCCTTATCTCTACCAGGTTAAATAAATAAATACTAAAAAAAAATACTTCATATTATTCAGACGCTAAATAACCTAGATGTTGATGCAGCGTGGTAAAATAACCCACTAAAATTTAAAAAAAAATAAAAACTATCAAAACTTTGGCTTTTTTTTCTCAACATACCATTTTACCACTAACACTCTTGATGTACCCAGGTATTCAATTTAAGCTACTGCATGCAACTGTTTCAGAACGAGGATGGCGGTCCTAATATTGGTTTTGGACCAGTGATCGAGGACGCGGTAGGAGAAGGAGATGAGAAGTTCATTTCGCAGTCTGCTTTGGAAGCAATTCTATCAACTCCCGGTGAACATCTCGTTCCCTGGATGGTTGGATTTACTTCAGGGGAAGGCGCCATTCTTGTTGCAGGTGTGCTCAGAATTGAATGCTGTCTATTGTATGCAAATGGAGTTAGGCCTATATGCGATTACCAAATTAGAGAATTCGATTAAATTCTCGGCAGGGATTTGAAGTATAGGCCTACCTCCTTACAAGAAGAACTGAACTTGCATCTTCTATTTGCTTCTTGCGAATTATTACCACATAACACAAGACTTTAACTGCCAGTAATTGAAGACCTCCCCGAAATAAGGATGTAACCAGCAAAATTATTTTACATTTTTCAGGAGAAAGGAAAATAATTTGAGGAACACATTTCATTTTAAGCTTATATTTATTAACAGAACCCTTTTGACTAATGTAGGATAAAAGTTTTTTTCTGCTCATGAATGCAGGAATTCATTGTTGTAAATGAATGCTTCAAAAATATTTTCTTCACCGAAGTCACAAATTTAAATAATTTGACGTTACATTTTTTTCCTGGGAGGCCTTCACAATTGCTCCCAGGACAGAAAAAGCGAGAAGATAGATTTGGTGCAGTAAAAGAAATGGAGGGAATAGCATTTTAGCGATACAGCTCCCTCCATTACATTGTAATTGAATTTATCTTAAAAGACTATTCCCACTTTTTTTTTCGTGATTGTACACCTATTTCATTTCGCACTACATCATATGTGGCAGTGACAAACTTAAAGTGAAAAGTAATAAAATTCAATAATATGTCGTTTGACTAAACTGCTTTCTTTCATAATAGCCTAGATCATATACTCGTATGTAACAGATAACTCCTCGCTACATTAAAATCGGCAGCACGTTGAAGAGATCAACCGCCAGGATCGCCACCCGTTCGCCGTAAACGAACACGAGATGGCAGCACAGTCGCTAATCCTGTAGCTAGAATACAATATACTGAGTAAATGAAACTCAAGAACAGTTTTTATTTCTCGTCAGAAAGATACAAACAATTCACAACAAAACCGTTGCCAAGGAGAGCTGAATTTCCATAGCCCACTCCGTTTGTATCATGAACATAGACGTAGGCCAGTTGTGACTGCAGAACTCAGAGCCCCACAATGCGATTCAAATGGGTATTATGACGTGACTCCTTATGTAACAACTAGATGGCAGCGTAGTAAACCTGACAAAAGTTGTTAACCTCAAAGTCTATAACCCCGACATATCTGTTACATATATGATCTAAGTTAATAGCAAAGTCTACTCAGACAAAAATAGCATCTTGTGAAATAGAGCATATTTTGTCATATATTTTATGTAATAACTAAAGACAACTTTTATAGTAAGTTCGAAATTTTGCAAAATTAACTGTAGGTGTCTGTTTTTTATCTAGTTCTTCCCAGCATAAGGATTATATTCAGTATGAAAGTAAAGTATTACAAATTCTGTGTACGATGAAGTAGTGTCTCAATAGAAATGGGATTTAAAATATAAAAATTTTAATATAATAAAATAAAATCTAGAGAAATAATTTCATCATTCCCAACAGTTCCAGAACGGAAGTCACTATTCTGTTTCAATTTCGCATTGGACATTTCTGCCAGCCCTCATATCTTCATAGACAGTTCTCTCTCCAGTCAATGTGATGTGATAAGCACTGATTTTCTGTACAATTACTCAGTTCTCAATAACAGGTCCACTTCATTGTGTGGACGATACTGAGAATCCAAGAAATTTATTTTCAATATTTTCATATTTTCTCTCTCTCCGCTTCCATTATTTCTTGTACATTTGCTCGTGCTTCAATAACAGTGTTACGCCTCTCATACTACCGATATAATGAAAAGTACAGAATTAAACATATCTGAAAATTTGTTTCTTGTTAACGTAACAGTGAAATTTGTACTGTCATTAATTTCAGTTCTGTTACACTATAACTTAGATATTTATTTCCTTTGTGCATGTCATAAAATATATGTTTTTTTCTCTTTCCTTACAATAGCTATGTTTCAAAGCGAAGCTGCAATCCAGAAGCTAGACGAAGACTTCGAAAACGTTGTGAATAACTTCCTTTCCAGCAGCAAGGAGACAAGCAAAGAAAGGAAAAAGACTGTCAGACGGATCCGGGAATTCTATTTTGGGAACAAGCCTATCAACAAGGACGCACGGAAAGCTGTGGTTGATGTAATGCATAACTTCTTACAAATTATACAGTATAAATAATTTCTTGTGTGATAGAGAAGTTATTGAATCAGTAATCTGCCACACCACTCAAATACAGTGTTACTATAAATCATCTTTCCGATTACAAACTTGAATAACTATCGTTAGGAGACACTTAGAAACAAGATATTGGTATCAATGGAAAGAGAAACTCAAATATTTTTTGTTACCCATTCGGTTCAATCACATGTGCTATTCTTAAACCAGCAAAAATTAGAAAACATGAAATTTGTATCAACAGAAACAGAAACTCCAACAATTTTTTAAAATTTTCACTGGAAAACATGAAACATAAAGAGAAACATTTGGTTCACAACCGTAAGTAAGTCACATGTGCTCAATGTGAGCTCCTTGTGTCACACGACACATCAAGTCTGTAGTCAATTTCCTGCCATATACGTTGTAGCATTGGACCATCCGCCAGTGCAATGGCCTCTGTGATGCGGACACGAAGATCCTCAATGGTAGGTGGTTATGGTGGTTGATACACTTGTTGTTTTATAAAACCCCACAGAAAAAAATCTCAAGGAGCGAGGTCGGGGGAACATAGAGGCCAATGCAAACATTCTACTGGGTGTTCATTTCAAAGTGTGTCATGACGTCACTGTTGTGAGTCAGTGATTTGAAGCGAGTTTCAGCTTTTATGTTAGAGAAGTTGCCTATTATATCAAGGCGTTCTTCAATCTGAACTTGAGAACGTGTACGGTATAACTTGAACGTCGTAGCAACAGATGGCGATCTGTACAGTCTGTGTGCTACCATAACCTCTTTCGAACTGTGTTTTGCGCGGCCAAGTCGTACGCAGGGTATTTGTTATCATCGGTTGCGTACGGCAATATTCCACAGTACAAATCAAATGCTCCGTGTCCATGTTGACCGGCGAACTTAATGTCAACAAATACGTAAGGAATCGTCTCAACCCTCTCCCCATATCCTGACAGTAAAAAAAAAACCCACCTCAGTACATGTTTCCAAACAGTTCACATTCCTGCCACTACCGGCGTTACCGTACATATCAGTAAGTACTCTTCAGAATGAACGCCGTACTTGCTAGGCAACTTCTCTAACACATAGGTAATACGCCTCTGTGGAAGTGTAGGAAGATTGAATTCTCTAGGCTCATCGACTAGCCACATGACGGCATACAGCGAGCCATGACACACTTTGAACTGAACACCCAGTAAATCTTCACGGCCAGCACGTCCAATCATTCTCCTTGGAAGTTGTGTTTCAGTTCGTTTCTGACATTTAAGTAGTAATGGGATGGTGCCCCATCCTGCTGAAAAATAAAGACCTTCGATGTCCTGTTCCAGTTGTGGAAGAAGCCATAACTGTAACATGCCTAGGTACGAATTACCTGTGATTGTCGCCTCGACGAAAAGAAAGGGCCATACACCTTTTCACAACAGTCTGGGATATGTGAAAATCTAGCACAAAAAAATGCTCTCCTGTCTTCGTTTGCAGCCATTTTTATGTTATATCGTCTACTAGCAACGAAATTAATATATATGCGACAGGTTCACCAACATAACAATAATATTTGAGTTTCTCTTTCAATTGACGCCAATATCATGTTTCTAAGTGTCTCCTAACGATAGTTATTCAAGTTTGTAATAGGAAAGATCATTTATAGTAACACTGTATTTTACTGTGATAGAGGTAGAAATACCTTTACATGTTATTGGTGATGCTCCCAATATGGTTGGTTCTTTTGTAGAAAATATAATGAATTATTTTCTGATAATGATTTAAAATAGTTAGCCTTAACTTATACAGGGACATCATTTTATTTTCACTTCAATTTTTATTGTACCTGAGTTTTTAATGTACTTCAATCCCACCCCCTCTACTAGTAAACTTACAACCGTTTTCTACACAGAACCGAGCGTATGCCGTCAAAGTCGCATCACTGTCATAGTAAACACAAACGGTACTGAGTTAGTGAGTACAGTACGTTCCAGAGATATGTTCGCGTTTTCCAGTAACGAAACAGCTTTCAATATTGAATCATATTTTAGCACAGGTACTGTCGTCCGTTTGCCTACGTCGCATCCCGATTTCCCTCACCCGCAACTGTTTAAAATAACTTAAATAAAAGTAATTACCTGTTACGTGATTCCCCCGTTCTACGATCCTGCGACATAACCACTTGGACGGACAGTAGATAGCATGTCTGAGTAATGTTATCTGTGCGGGTCGGACAGAGGTGAAGATTGAATTTACAGTACGTAAGGTACTCTTTTATAAAATAGGTACAGCATTATTTCAACATGAGTCACTAGTACGAAGGACGAAACTGATAACTGGAATTAGATGCAATAGTCTATACTGCGATAATATGCACAAAAGAACTGAAGCCTCTATCTAAATGAACGGCCACTATTTAAAAAAAAATGTGTTTAAATATCCATATTATGATTATTTTTCAATTTAACTTCATTCTCTATATTCTACGCTAATGTGATGTAGACAGTATAATATACACTGCATAATGAATACGTTCAAATGAATAACTCAGTTCGTGAGTAGAAACGAAGCCTGTATCTAAATGAACGGCCACCATTTTCAAAAATGTGTTTAAATATCCATATTACGATTATTTTTCAATTTAACTTCATTCTCTATATTGTAAGCTAATGTGCTGTAGACAGTATAATATACACTGCATAATGAATACGTCCGCATGAATAACTCAGTTCGTGAGTAAAAACACTTATCGTTAATACTGTACTGTATTTTGATTAAACAAAACCCTAGTGAAAATTATCAAACTCAAAATTACGATATTTCCTAGTTTACGTAAATGGATTAACTATTTTTCTTCCCTCCTATACCTAGTAAAGTGATTTGTTTGTGTTTTACTCCAGTATTATCGAACTCCAGCCGTGGAAGGGGGTAGCAAACGGTGTTTCCGGTTCTGAACCATTAACCCAAAGGTATAGCCAGGTTAATATTAAAAATTTTACTAAAAATAAGATGATGTCCCTGTATTTCTTTCTAGAAATATTACATATATTGCAAACCATTCCAAATTCTACATTTTCTGAATTTCTGTATTCAATTTCTTTACCTGCCTCTTTATATTATACTATGGCATTTCTATCAGTAGCAATTTCAGGTATTAAATAATTCTCAGAATATCGTACTAGAAAAAAATCCTTAGTCTTCGTTCATGAGTTTTTTTCCTCTATTGAACCAGATGTACACAGACCTGTATTTTGCCATTGGCACGGACTCTGGTGTCAAACTTCATTCCAAGGCGGGCGCCACTGTATATTACTACTACTTCGACTACAGAGGCGAGAACAGCTACAGCTCAATTTTCGGAGACCCAACCGAAGACTACGGTGAGTTAGAAAACAGGAAATTCGAAGTGAAACATGTGCCCAGCTCTCTATCACAAGGAACGTACAAACTCAATTTGCAGGAGTCTTTTTCTTAGATCGAGTAGATTATTCGACTTCAGGAGTTCGTCACACGAGGAGGAATTAATCAATATGTATTTTGTCTATTTGAAAAAAAAATGATTTTATGCTATTTTATAGCTTCTTAATATTTCAGAATTGAATGGATTCGAAATGAAGGCCTATATTCTCCCATTGAGAAAGCATTGCAACAATCAGTTGCAACAAATCGTATTTTGCCTTTCATTCAAATTTAATTCTGTGTTAGAAATTCCATTCAAGGGACATCATATGATTTGATTAATTGAGGACTTGTATTCTAAAACATGTTAACTCCAAAAAATGGAGTTAAGCACATATATGACAATGTTATGTCTGGGTATGATATAATATGTTAAAAATGGTCTAATACTTGTCCTTTGTCCACACCTGTGGAGTAACGGTCAGCGCGTCTGGCCGCGAAACCAAGTGGCCCGGGTTCGAATCCCGGTCGGGGCAAGTTATCTGATTAAGGTTTTTTCCGGGGTTTTCCCTCAACCCAATACGAGCAAATGCTAAGTAACTTTCGGTGTTGGATCCCGGACTCATTCCACCGGCATTATCACCTTCATATCATTCAGACGCTAAATAACCTAGATGTTGATACAGCGTCGTAAAATAACCCAATAAAATAAAAATGCTTGTCCCTTGTGAAGTTTATTGGCCTCATGAGAAACCACTTGAATTCCAAACCATTTTATGTCATGTAATTAGTACATATAGAATTTATGAAGTACCAGGAGTTAGCATGTTTTATAATTCAGGTCCTCTCTTGGTCCTAACATGCATTTACAGGATGACATATGAAATACAGAGATTTTACTGGAAACTATAGGTCCTACGTTAATTGAATTCACAGAATGTTACAAGTACAGATTCTCCTATTTGACTTGTAAGTCACCTCGATATCTCTGTCTCCCAGTTATGCCAACACAAAAAGTCGAAATGTCGCTACGATCGTTACGCAATTCCGCTGTATACAAGTAAAATTAATGTCAAGCATAACATAAAGAAAGCTTTGACGGTCAGAATTGCTATATTTGTTAGAGAAGGTGAAACTTGAAGTTACAGGTTATGATATTTTGACAGGATTCGTGACGTCATATGTAGTTGTTTTTTTATCATGCTGATTCACTGTAGTTCATATTAAACAATAAATTATATTCAGAAATGGAAAAACTTTATTAAACCATTTAAGATAAGAATAATCTAACACGGTACCTGAAAAATGAAGCTGATATTCATCAGATGATAGTATGATTTCATCATTTTAACTGTTCTCAAACTGCTAGGCCTACACAGGCCTACTTCCACCAAACTTACCGTTATGATTAACAGTAATTCTGTAGGTCAAACAGCAATTCTTTTGGTTATGAAATATAACCTCTCTCTTAGGACGTCACTCAGGGTGCTATTCATAGACATTTCGCAGCACGCGCTACGAGCGTACTAAGCTAGCCCCGGCTATCCACTGGTTACTAGTACAGAATTCAAATCATATCCTATCGCTAACACTGGTTTATGAATACGAAAAACTCTGATCATCCACCGGAAGCCCGCGCTAAGAATGTCTATGAATACGGCCCTAAATCTTTCTGGTTTTTCAGCCGTTTCTATTTTTTGTTTTTCTATCGTTCGTCATAAAGTAAAGTATGTAGTAAGCAATGGCGTGCGGTGCAATTTTATGTGAGGGAAGGAGCAATACAAATTTATATATGAACAGTATGCCTACAAAACTGAAAGCAGCCAAATCACTTAAATATATTTGAAGACCAAAGCAGTACTCCTTTCTACAGCACCAAAATCAACGATGACCTGGACATAGAAGTTCTCATGACTGTGAATGATTTCCAGTAATTCGTCCTCTATAGAATATGAATATCGAATCCGCCTCGAAATCGACATTCTGTGATTAGAGAATTCATAATTCTCACGATTAAAATATAATTTCTGCAATAAATTTCTTCTTTTTCGCTTCATGAACAGATGCACAGCACGCCACTGTTGTATGTAGTCCGGAAACATTGGAAATATCAATTTCCAGGACACTGTGGGCTGCAGAGAAGCCTAATTCTAATCACAGTCACCGTGAAAGTCTAGTAACTCATATAAATCCTTTCTACTTCCTTATTTCCTTAAGATAACACTAGCAACATTTTAGCTAACAAGGCAATGTTGAATATTTTTCGGCGGTTGAAAGGTATTGAATTTTCTGTTGTTAATACACCGTCATCCAGTAGTTCTCGCTCTCGGAACGTGCTTGCTTCTTATCCGCCGAATATTTCGTCGATGTGTAACTTGTACTGGCGACTATAAACAGCGAACTCTACGTTTAGCGTGAAGATCAGTTATCTACAGGAAGGATTATACTTCGAGAACAGATGTATCGTTAGTCTCTGAGACTGCGTATTTCTGTGGTTTGTTAATCAGAATATAGTGAATGTATAAAGAGTAGTTAAATAGAATGTAACCTTATTCGTGGAAATAATGTGAGGTAGATAGAGTAGGCCTGCACAGACATTTAAACATCCATGATTCTCCTCACACCAAATCTAATTCAGTCTCACTTCACCTAACTGCATTTGCTGCTAAATACCAAATTTCTTGGCTTAAAAATCGACAATTTGTTAAATTGGAAGAATCATATTAAAGAAATTACCCCAAACTAAATTCAGCTTGTTTTGCTATTAGATCTATGCAAAAGATAGTAAATATCAATACCTTAAAAACAATACATTTTGCATACTTCAATTCGGTAATGAGTTTTTGAATAATATTCTGGGGGAAATTCCACAGATAGTAACAGATATTCCTACTACAAAAATAAATTAGAATAATACTATATTCCTACTATTTAAAAAAATAAAATAATACCCATGAGTAATTTTTTTCAGAATAAACTTCCTCGTAAATCGTAAAACTGCCAAATTCTAACATAAATACGGAATCTTGTCTAGGACTATTTTCATAAAACTACAAATAATGCCCATGTTTGTTTATGAAACGAGCTTGTCAGTTTCATACTTTTTCATTAATAAACTTTCACTTTATTTAATCGTGAAACTTAGATCAAAGTGACCTTGTTCAAATAGGTCGAGATGTCGCAGACATAAAGTATTGATTTTTTCGATCAATAAGTCTATCGTGCTATCAAAAGATTTAGAATTGAAAAACGTGATAAATTGTTATTTGATGGCAGTAAAGAACATTTTTATTGGATTTCCAGCCTCCCGTTTCCCTTGTCTTTCGATCGATATAAAAAAATGAAACTCAAAACATAAAATTTTCGGCATTTAGGTAAATTAAAAATGAAACTCAAAACCTTCTTTAAAATTTCCTAATTTCTCACGCATTCTATTTTGTAGGTGAATTTATGACATTCAATAACGCTTCATGAAATTGATACTAAAACTTTGTGTTGTACTAGTAGACTATATTGTGAACCTCTTCTGTCTAGAATGTGACTATAAATTTTTATAGTACAAGTGCGTCTAGACTGTGACATCATAAAAATTTAAGACTTTATAATAGTATTTATCATCCATATGTTTTTTGACAGGCATGTTTTCCATATTCTCATAGCTGGTGAAATTGCAATTTCTTCACGAATAGTTCGTCCATGTATGTGATCGATGTTTACAAACTTACGCCTTCAAATGGTCCCAAAGAAAGAAGTCGCAGGGCGCGAGATCTTACCGTTAGAATTTCGTCCAGGTGATTTCTTCTTTAATGTTGAACCTGTGATACATGAAGCCACCCACCGCAAAATTGTATTCCGAGTTGGAATCCTAGCACATCCGATGTCAAATTCACAGACTCTTCATTTTTAAAAAATGTCTCTCCGATGAAACCACGTTGTACGCCAGACCAACACCATATTCTCAACTGAAACTTTCTCTGGCTGACCCAACAGTCGTGGTCCCCTCACTATATCTTCATCGATAGTTTAAAATCCATGTTCTTTCTGACGCACCCTTTATGGACTTGGTCCATATTCTAACTGTTGAATGTACTATGGAATGTTAATAAATACAAGATCAAGACATCGTGCATTATTTCAGGGTCTGCCAATGGACGAGTTGATGTACCTGTTTCCAAAGACTGTTTTCTAATTCGACAAAACTGCGGAAGATGACGAAATGGTGGACATAATGACAACAATCTGGACCAATTTTGCACGCACAGGGTAAGTAATTAAAAATTAAAATGTTGATTTTGTATTACTTTGAAGAGATGTATAATAGCCTACATCTCAACATCATTCTTACATAATTATCACCATTTTGTACAAAGAAGATAATGAGATAAGTCACTTTCCTGAATGTGTGCTGTACTGTATTTGTTTTAATTACTTTGGTGTACCGAGCAATATTTTTATTCAAGCATAGAAGTGCTCTGTATGGTGTGTGAAATAAGTACAACCGATTATTTAGTCCTGACAACTCAGCGTCGCGAAAGAGGGGAAGTAATAGACGTAGTGGGGAGAGCTCCGGAGTAGAGATAAGGGCGAGCGGTCGGTAAAGGAATGCAGTACAGCTTAACTGTACTAGAATCATACCGCTCTACCGCTTGCGTGACATCAGATCGATCTGAGAGACTAGCCCAAACACCCCTTGGCGTAACTAAATGGACTCGCCTGACCCAGAGGCACATCTCCGGCGACTGTCAGGACTAAATGAGCCGTTCAGAGCAGAAGTGGTGTAAGTCAAAAACGGGTAATGAGGGTTAGAGTAAAAATTCTGTAAAATGCAGCGCAAAGTAGCAATAGTCTTTCTTTTTTAAAGATGTAGCCTTTACATAATTTTCTTTTTTAATCTTTAACATTATTATTTTTATTTTACTCTTATTATAATTAATATATTATTTCTGCAAACTGTTTATATCAGAAATCCTACTTCTGAAGTGTGCAACTTAGTAAAATGGCGGCCAGTTTCTTCGCCCACAGCTGTGGAGTACGGTCACATTGATTCCAGAGGGTTGCAAGTGAAAAGTAACCTTCTGAAGAAGAATTTGAAGCTGTGGTCTTCTATAACGCCCACATCAGCAGATGGCCACAAGAATAAGGACGAACTTTGAGAATTACTGTATTATTGTGTATAATTAGAGATAATTATCCTAAACAAAATAAGAGTGAAAAAGTCTGAAATAAAATTGTTAGTAATTCTTAACAAATGTTACACTTTATAGCCTTAACTAACCCGGAAAATATAAACTTACATTCTTGTATAATGACTGAAGTTATGTAATATTTTGCTAATATTCTATAGCAATAAAATTTAAATTAAATCCGTTACGAATTTTTATGAATCGGTGCAGATTTCTGTAATACTAGTTTCAAGTCATGACAATAGGTATTTTCTGTTAGGAAACTCAAATCAATCAGTCAATAATGAGGAAATTATGTGCAGTGTCGTGCAATGTTCTAACATGAGAGGGGATATCAAGATACTACAAGCCTGCCTGGAGAGGAATAAAAAATAGGTTGCAGCCGCCAAATTACTCTTCAAGGAACGACCATTCATATAAATTGAGGGAACAGAATACAGAGGATGGACACTGGAAAATTTTCTTTTCTCAATCGTACTATCAGGGACTGGAATGCTTTACCTGCATACTTACTAAAGGCTTTACCAACAACCAAAAATGTATTTAAAAATAGGCTTAAGGACTTTACTAATAGACGGTAATTATACACAGTATTTAAAGGGTGTAAATGATATTTTGTTATTGAAGTGTTGTATCAGTGAAGAATTATGTTGTGTCAGTGAAGTGTGTTGTATCAGTGAAGAATTATGTTGTATCAGTGAAGTGTGCTGTGTAAGTGAAACGTGTTCCTGTCAGTGAAGCTTTATAGTTTATAGTGGCAGTGCAAAGTATTTGAACAGTGAAATGTTTTTGAAGTGTTAGTGAAATCAGGATAGAATCAGTGAAATGTGTCGTAGTTCCAGTGCAGTGAGTGAGTTGACAGCGAAATGAGTGTAATGTTGAAAGGTACTTGTGCAGATATGAACATATCATACTCGTGGGTTTTAGTTCGAACTTAGATTTAAGATACAAATTAGATTAATTTTAAATGTTATTTTAAGTGATAGTGCTTCATTTAATCTAGGATATTCCCTGTTATTATTATTATTATTATTATTATTATTATTATTATCATTATTATTATTATTATTGTTATTATTATTATTAATATTATTATTATAAATTATTGTTAGTATTAATTATTAGTATTATTATTAATTGTACATCAGCTTCTTGTCTATGCAGATGACGTGAATATGTTAGGAGAAAATACACAAACGATTAGGGAAAACACGGAAATTTTACTTGAAGCAAGTAAAGCGATCGGTTTGGAAGTAAATCCCGAAAAGACAAAGTATATGATTATGTCTCGTGACCAGAATATTGTACGAAATGGAAGTATAAAAATTGGAGATTTATCCTTCGAAGAGGTGGAAAAATTCAAATATCTTGGAGCAACAGTAACAAATATAAATGACACTCGGGAGGAAATTAAACGCAGAATAAATATGGGAAATGCGTGTTATTATTCGGTTGAGAAGCTCTTATCATCCAGTCTGCTGTCCAAAAATCTGAAAGTTAGAATTTATAAAACAGTTATATTACCGGTTCTTCTGTATGGTTGTGAAACTTGGACTCTCACTCTGAGAGAGGAACATAGGTTAAGAGTGTTTGAGAATAAGGTGCTTAGGAAAATATTTGGGGCTAAGCGGGATGAAGTTGCAGGAGAATGGAGAAAGTTACACAACACAGAACTGCACACATTGTATTCTTCACCTGACATAATTAGGAACTTAAAATCCAGACGATTGAGATGGGTAGGGCATGTAGCACGTATGGGCGAATCCAGAAATGCATATTGAGTGTTAGTTGGGAGACCGGAGGGAAAAAGACCTTTAGGGAGGCCGAGACGTAGTTGGGAGGATAATATTATAATGAATTTGAGGGAGGTGGGGTATGATGATAGAGACTGGATTAATCTTGCTCAGGATAGGGACCGATGGCGGGCTTATGTGAGGGCGGCAATGAAACTCCGGGTTCCTTAAAAGCCAGTAAGTATAGTATAGTATGATTACACGATATAATCACGACACCCGCTTTGGTCACCGCTGCAGTACAGTGGCTAGACCGGTACCGCGTGTTTCCAGGAGTTAAAGGCGGTCGGAGCGTGGATCCGACCACAGAACCTCATTCTAGTGCCGAGATCAAAAAAGCATGGAGCTCTAACTTCGTGCTCCTCAAGCGATTTCATGACGTATATAGGTGGTATCTTAAATTTAACCTTTACCTGTACCTTTATCTATCTTAAATTAGGATGTTATTCAGTGTACAATTATTTAAGATTAACGTCCAATAAAAAAGATAAGAAAAAGTAATCAATACCGAACAAGATCGATAAGCGTTTGCAGTTCGCATCGTCCAATTACTGTTCACTAGACAGGGAACGGTCCCGAACGGAAAGCAGTCTGTCTGTGTCAATGCTGACGTTACAGCTGATCTGTTTTTGCCTGCTGACGGCAGTCTGGGCAGACTATGTAGATCTGCCGCACGGACGATTAAAAGGACATCGCTTGCTGTCGAGGAAAGGTCGTGATATATTCTCCTTTCAAGGAATTCCTTATGCAAACCCACCAGTAGGAGAGCTAAGATTTCAGGTATGTGAATAGAAGTTTGTTATATATTTTTATGCTCGACCATGCCGAAATGTACTAATTATACATCTGGTAGCAGTCCTTTAATGCATGTCATTAAAGTACAGGTTTTCAGCCAATGATAACTCAGCTTACATGTGTTCAGCCAATGACAAGTCAGCTTTGTACCGTTATAAAACCGCAAGTATCGATTATTCTCGGATATGCAATCGAAAGAGAATTAGCGAAAAGTCACGGAGGATGGAAATCCAATTCTGTCGCAGAAGGTTATGTTCTGTTACTATAATAATTAGCGTTAATTGTAAATAATATTCAAATAAATTCAATTTGTCATCTCGTTTTTCAATGTCGAATTCAATAATCAAGGTTATAATATTATAATATTATCAAGTTTAACGGGACTACGTCAAGGTCAATGACATTATTGTTCCTCGGAAAAAATCAATACTTTCGCGTCTGCGCACATCTCACAATTCACGACCTAGAACAAGGTCACTTCCGATCTTGTCAGTTACAAATAAAATGCATACATCTGAGTACCGGTAATTTCAAGTTAGAAATATGGTCGAGCATAAAAAGTCGTATGAAACTCGCCTATAATGGTAATTATAGGCTCGCTGCATAATGTACTAATTTAACATATTTATTACGCAACCAAGCTCAGAATAGGATAAACTGGCGTCGTTGCTATAACGAGTGAGAGCAAGTGTACGGGGTTGTAGTTCCAGAACTCGCTTATCCTATACCGAAGTTGGTGGCATAATATTTATTTGTTTTCTTTTCTTTTGTTGTGTTTTGTTTGGTTCCGTGTTATCTCTTTTCTTATTTCTTTATTTCTTTTTGTTTTTCATTTTTATTTATTTATTATTTAATTTTTTTACTTATTTACTTACTTATTCACTTACTTAGTTACTTATTTACTTATTTTTATTTACCAATATTTTATTTACTATTTACTAATGCATTACAGAAGGGTTTAGAATTGAACGGGTTACATCAGCTTCTTGTCTATGCGGATGACGTGAATATGTTAGGAGAAAATACACAAACGATTAGGGAAAACTCGGAAATTCTACTTGAAGCAAGTAACGCGATAAGGTTGGAAGTAAATCCCGGAAAAACTAAGTATATGATTATGTCTCGTGACCAGAATATTGTACGAAATGGAAATATAAAAATTGGAGATTTATCCTTCGAAGAGGTGGAAAAATTCAAATATCTTGGAGCAACAGTAACAAATATAGATGACACTCAGGAGGAAATTAAACGCAGAACAAATATGGGCAATGCCTGTTATTATTCGGTTGAGAAGCTTTTGTCATCTAGTCTGCTGTCAAAAAATCTGTAAAAATTGGAATTTATAAAACAGTTATATTACCGGTTGTTCTTTATGGTTGTGAAAATTGGACTCTCACTTTGAGAGAGGAACAGAGATTAAGGGTATTTGAGAGTAAGGTTCTTAGGAAAATATTTGGGGCTAAGAGGGATGAAGTTACAGGAGAAAGGAGAAAGTTACACAACACAGAACTGCACGCATTGTATTCTTCACCTGACATAATTAGGAACATTAAATCCAGACGTTTGAGATGGGCAGGGTATGTAGCACGTATGGGCGAATCCTGAAATGCATATAGAGTGTTAGTTGGGAGGCCAGAGGGAAAAAGACCTTTAGGGAGTCCGAGACGTAGATGGGAGGATAATATTCAAATGGATTTGAGGGAGGTGGGATATGATGGTAGAGACTGGATTAATCTTGCTCAGGATAGGGACCAATGGCGGGCTTATGTGAGGGCGGCAATGAACCTCCGGGTTCCTTAAAAGCCAGTAAGTTAGTAGTATTTACTAATGAGTAGAGCCGTGCAAAGGGAGCAGTTGTTCGACACACCGGCAACAGGGCAAGGGTTGTAAATTCACCTTGTGTACCTGCAGAGGTCTGACTCTGCGGTACACAGGATAGCTCCAAGTAGTAGGTACAGCGTAGTAAAGTAAACGTCAGTACTGAAGAAACATACGTAAGAACAGTTGGGTTCTAGTGTTACGATTCCTAAGGCGGAGAAAATTCGTTCGGCAAAGTTTAAGAGACTTAAT
The DNA here is from genome assembly GCA_025594305.2 of Periplaneta americana. NCBI lineage: Eukaryota > Metazoa > Arthropoda > Insecta > Blattodea > Blattidae > Periplaneta > Periplaneta americana. Next base: position 168,992,295 of record JAJSOF020000009.1, read on the forward strand.
TCCGAATATGGTGATATTTTTGTTAATTGATTCAAGCATAAAACTAATTGGAAGACATTGAATCGAATTATGGGTTTATTCCTGATTGTATAACAGCTTTAGAAAAGTCTGGTACAAAACTGGTTGATCAGATTTCCCTACTGCGAAATATCTGGAAGAAAGTGACTCAAGTAGACGATAAAATTGGTAAAATAATATCTGCGAAAATAACAAATAAGTTGAAAAAAATGGTGGATATTATAAACTCTGAAAGATTAGTGACAGTATTTCTGGAGATAAGGATTCCTTTGAAGAACTAACATAAGTTGAAAAAATATTTTACAGGATTTTACGTATGCCCCAGTTGTCTCAACAGATGTAGAAAGAAGCTTCTCCACCTATAAGGCCATGCTATCAGGTAGACGAAAATCGTTTTCTGTTAATAACGTACAAATGTCATTTGTTGTGCACTGTAACAATATTTGGAAGAAATCTGATAACGTATCATATGTGCATTAATAAATCACACTCATTGTAAAGAAAAGGAAAAACAAAAACAATTTTTCAAGTGCTTTTGCGAATAGAATATCATGAACCCGTTACAAATAAACAGTGATTTTGTATAAATCAGTATATTATTTTTGTTTAGGATTAAATGGTTAATTAGTTTTGTATTTTGAAATCTTACTAAAGTATCTGTAGAAAATTAATTGCAGAAACGTTAGGGGACTGTGTCATTTCTATTGTGTCGTCTGTACGTCAACACATCGTGTACATGACCGTCGCTTGTACACAGGGAACACGCCGGGTGACGTCGGAACCCTTGCTATGATGCCATTCTGTCTGTCATGTGCTCCGTCTGCACCGCTCTACTAATGAATTAGTGATTTAAGAAAATGACTAAATATCTAAAAATAAGTAGCCTAACTGGTTGTACAAATATCAAGAGAAACAAAAGAGAACAATTTGAAAACATTTGCAATAAGTTAGTCCACACCTGTGGAGTAACGGTTAGTGTGTCTGGCCGCGAAAGCAGGTGGCCGTTGTTCGATTCCCGGTCGGGGCAAGTTACCTGGTTGAGGTTTTTTCCAGGGTTTTCCCTCAACCCAATATGAGCAAATGCTGGATAACTATCGGTGCTGGACCCCGGACTCATTTCACCGGCATTATCACCTTCATCTCATTCTGACACTAAATAACCTAAGCTGTTGATAAAGCGTCGTAAAATAACCGACTAAAATAAAAAAAAGCAATAAGTTAGAGTATTCTGTTTACTGCATTGCCCCCTACGCAGTAAAAAGATGCTTAATAAGTTTGTTTTTGAATACTGTTAAATTCCGACAGTCTCTGATGTCACTGGGTAGGGTATTCCACAAGCGCGAGAGCGAGATTGTGTATGATGATGAATACGATGATGTCTTATGTGTTGGTATGGCTAGTATGCGGCTATTTTGCGTGCGTGTGTAGAGATTGTGATAGTTTGACAGGTAACTGAAGTGGGAGGCAAGGTAGGTAGGTGTTACATATTTATACAGTACGTATTTTATGTACAGCAGTGGTACAATATATAAGGTCATTCTATTCAAATAGTAAGTCTTGGCAAACATTACATTTGATTACAGCCACGCCACCGGCGTAGCTTAGACGGATAAGGCGCTTGCGTGCCGATCCGGAGTTGGGATTGGACGCGGGTTCGATTCCCGTTTGGGCTGATTACCTGGTTGGGTTTTTTTCGAGGTTTTCCGCAACTATAATGCAAATGTCAGATAATCTATGGCTAATCCTCGGCTTCATCTCGCCAAATGTCATCTCGCTGTCATCAATTCCATCGACGCTAAATAACCTCGTATTTGATACAGCGTCGTTAAATAACCAAGTAAAAAAATTAAACATTGAAATGTATGTCACAGTAAAGAAGTTGAAAATACATTCCCTTAAGAGTTTTGTTACTTTTTTTAGTAGGTCATTTAACGACGCTGTATCAACTACTAGGTTATTTAACGTCGATGAGATTGGTGATAGCGAGATGGTATTTGGCGAGATGAAGCCGAGGAGTCGCTATAGATTATCTGGCATTCACCTTACGGTTGGGGAAAACCTCGGAAAAAAAACCCAACCAAGCAATCAGCCCAAGCGGGGATCGAACCCGCGCCCGAGCGCAACTTCAGACCGGCAGGCAAGCGCCTTAACCGACTGAGCCACGCCGGTGGCTGTTTTGTTACTTACAGAGCTACTCTTAAAAGACAGGGAAAGTGAAAGAGATGTTTCATTTATTTCTGAAATGATAGATACAAAAATTACATTTTCTGTTTATGGAACGTTTTAAAAGATGTTATTTCTAGTTAAATGTTACAGGTCCTAATATACAGGGACATGATTTTATTTTTACTAACATTTCTAATATTAACCTGGCTATACCTTTGGATCAACGATGAAGAACCGGAAACACCGTTTGCTACCTCCTTCCACGACTGGAGTTCGATGATACTGGTGTAATATACAAACAAATCACTTTACAGGTATAGGAAGGAAGAAAAGTAGTTCATCCATTTACGTAAACTAGGAAATATCGCTATTTTGAGTTTGATAATTTTCATTAGGTTTTTGTTTAATCAAAATACAGTACAGTATTAACAATGAGTGTTTTTACTCACGAACTGAACTTTCCATGTGGACTTATTCGTTATGCAGTATATATTATACTGTCTACAGCACATTAGCGTACAATATAGAGAATGAAGTTAAATTGAAAAAGAATCATAATATGGATATTTAAACACATTTTTGAAAATGGTGGTCGTTCATTTGGATACAGGCTTCAGTTCTAATGTGCATATTATCGCAGTATAGGCTATTGTACCTAATTCCAATTACCAGGTTCGTACTTCGTATCGGTAACTCATGTTGAAATAATTCTGTACCTACTCTATCAAAGAGTACCTTACGTACTGTAAATTCAATCTTCACTTCTGCCCGATCCGAAAAGATAAAATTACTCAGACATGCTATCTGCTGTCCGTCCAAGTGATTACGTCGCAGCGTCGTAGAAAGGGAGGAAATCACGTGACCGTTAATTACTTAACGAGGCCCTTTTATTTAAGTTATTTTAAACAATTGTGTGGGTATAATATTACGTAGACGTCCAATTCCTAACAGAAATTAATGTTCTCAGAAAAGAGCTGAGACAGCCCAGCCACTAGCCTTTACAGAGAGGCGAATAGAAACAGGGATGCGACGTAGGCAAATGGAAAATGATGGAATATTGAAAGCTCTTTCGTCACATACTTTTGGAACGTACTATTTACTATGACCGTAAGGCTACTATGACTGTATATGCGGTCTTGGATCCGTGTGAAGGACGGTTGAACTTCATTAGTAGAAGAAGTGGGAGTGAAGTACATTCAAAAACTCAGGTACAATAAAAATTGAAGTAAAAATAAAATGATGTCCCTGCATAAGTATACTAAGGAACAAAAATTAAGTCGCCAGCATAGCTCAGTGGGTAGAGCCGCTTGCCTACCGATCCTGTGTCTAGTGAATGAACTACCTAGGAATAGATAAGAGTTGCATTGGTACATTACAACAATCTGGATTTTTGTGATATTCGTAAATCACGTAATGAGAATGTTTATATTACAATATTCATAATATTGAATTTTTATTTCATAGTTGAAAATAATATTTAAATATTCACAGCCTCCCCAGCCTCCTGAACCCTGGACTGGTGTTTTAGATGCCACTAAAGAAGGACCGGATTGTATGCAAAGACCACTTCCCCCGAGACCCAAATCACCTGAAGTAGTGGGAGATGAAGACTGCCTGTACCTCAATGTCTATACTCCACTGGTAGGCGTTAATCAATGTAGTTGCCCATTTACAATGAAATCACACTTTAAAAATCTATTAGATTCATGATATCATAAAAAATTGATAATAACACTGGTCAACAATGATTTTGTTAAATGTGCAATTTCTGCTGTTTCTTGTGTAATGTCATCTGCTGATTCCAAAAATGAAGTCAGAATTTTTCTAAAAATGAATGTACAATCCTTAACATGATAACGGAAAGATAATATGTATTTCATTTTATTGTTTTAACAATTCACCTATAAATTTAGTCAGAATTTTTAATACCACCCACTATTTTTTTTATATTTATGTTTGTAATTTTCGAAAAATGTAGGCCTATTTATTTTTATAGCTATGTACAATCCTTAACATGATAACGGAAAGATAATATGTATTTCATTTTATTGTTTTAACAATTCACCTATAAATTTAGATCACTGTTGCCTGTCAAGTCAGAATTCATAAATATGAATTTTATTCCTCATAAGCAGGCTTCGAGACTTCTGCTGGACCCGATAGAGCAGTTCAGTAGGAAATCCGCATAACGACGTACTGAGTATAGTGATAAAGTGTACAGTGGGTGGGGTACTGTAGAATGAATGCCAAAAATAAGCAAAGGAAAACGCTCTGGATTTGAAGGTTCTGACGAATAATTTGGTTTTCATACAAACTGTGTCTGAAACTATTACACGGTTAGAAAAGACAGAGCAAGAGATGCCGGAAGCCCTCAAATTAATTGTGGAAATGACACAGAGAATTAATGAGACACCAAGTACACGGTTACTGAACGTGTGAAACAGAAGTGGAAATCAATTTTATGTAAAAGTGACGGATATGGAACATTGTGTAACATAAACAGCAAATTAGTGGACATAGGTTCACCCGAGAATAAAGGACTGTCTCTTAGAGACTGCAATGATTTTAGGTTTTTTCGTTTTGCTCTATCACGTCATGCGACGTAGAGCGCAGCTTTCTAGAGTACAAACTTTGGCAGATAACCGAAAAAGATTTACGTTTGAGACACTGAGAATGTATCTTGTAGTACATTGCAATTCAGTACTGTAACTGCACTTCGTAAAGACGACCAATAGGATAAATGAAGAAATTAAAATTGCTATATGATTATGCACCATTAACACTGTGTATAATTAAACACAAATGCTTATAAAAGACAACAGAATAAATACTTTTCACATTCTTTTGACATTATCATTGTGTAATGTATATTTACTTTCAGAATGTACGTATGTTTGTGTTTCCCCATACTACCGTACTCTACTCTAAATAGCAACGTTGTTATCTCAATACATCTCTATCTACCTGCAGCGAGTCAACAACCTATAGTGCATGCGCAGTAAACTTATTGTATCGGGTCCAAAGTCTCGAAGCCTGCTCATAAGACTGTGAGAGTGAGTATTAATTCTCAGTTGAATTGGAACTTACAATCATGAAACAAGTTTCATAACCCGTGTTTTCTTTGGCCTAATTTTAAGTGTGGTAAAAGTATCTTATAAAGTGAAACATACCTCGAAATACTGTGTATATCACAAACAATTTTTGTTACGTTTGTGGTTAATTAATATTGAAAGCAGACAGATGACTTTTACTACACTAGTTAAAAGAGCTTACGAGTGTTCTTTTGATTGCTAAATAGATGAGGACAGGAACTGAGCACTTGAAATATCCCTCAAAATAACTTCTTGGATTCTCATCTATTTTTTTTTCCTCAAAATCTTCGGGTAGTGAGCGACGAACATAGGGAGCTTTTCATCAGGATTTTCCTGAAATGGGAAGGCGCTACCAGGAAAAATGGAGCCCAAATATTCTGTCAGATGTTTCTCAAGCGAAGTATAACCTAAAATCTATTTCACACACATTTTAGGTAAATAAATATGATTTTAGGTAAAATGTTACAAGGTATCAATACTAGAAAAATCTGAAGTACATTTCATACAATTACTCAAAAACGCTGGGTGATAGAAACATTTTGAAAACAGATCTGAAATCAGCACGAAATTTGCTATAAGAATCGCCCCTTATTTACCTTTTAACGAAAAATATGTTTAATTTTTTTAGCAGTGTAATTAAGAAGTCTTAACAAATGATTATGTTTAAGATAATGTTCGTAATCATGCTAGCGCCCAGTTGGCGTAATCTGATACTGCATTTATTTATACTAGTTACCAGAGGACGGAGAGGTAGCAGAATTACTTCCTGTGATGTTCTGGATCCACGGCGGAGGCTGGGTGGCAGGTTCTGGCAGTAGTGATCTGTACGGCCCACAGTATCTTCTGGACAAAGAAATAGTGTTGGTTACAATAAATTATCGCCTCGGAGCATTTGGTATGTTCATATTTACACTATCGATAACTGGAGAACTATAGTAACTGACTTACTAATAAACCGTGTATAGTTTTTATACGAGACACGCAAAGTTCCGGTACACTGCTCCGTCGATTTAGTAGAAAGTCAATGTTCACCTACTTAGATATAACACGTGTAGCAAATCCCCTGCAATCGACAAGCATCATATTTAGGTAAAGTAATGGTATTCAATCAGGACTGTCTCAAAGAATATGCATATTTAAAAATGCTACATATTTCTTTTATTATATTTATTGATAAATATTGCATTATATTATAGTTTATTTTGTAATATCAACTCGTGTTTTCCTTGCTTGAATACCATTTTACGTAAATCGTTACTATTATTATTGCATCAATAAATACAGTATAATGATGATAATAATAATAATAATAATAGTAATAATAATATACTAATAATAATAATAATAATAATAATAATAATCTATACTAATAATAAATCTGTAGCCAAAATTTTTTCTGGTAATTTTCGATTTTCCAAAAATAATTGGTGTTAACATGTAGCCTATAATTAACCATCCTGAAACCGAAAATCGCTTTTTTGAAATTTTTGTTTGTATGTCTGTCTGTCTGTCTGTCTGTCTGTCTGGATGTTTGTTACCTTTTCACGCGATAATGGCTGAACCGATTTATATGAAAATTGGAATATAAATTAAGTTCGTTGTAACTTAGATTTTAGGCTATACGGCATTCAAAATACTTTATTTAAAAGGGGGATTATAAGGAGAGCCCGAATTAAATTAATCGAAATATCTCTCTTACTATTACTTTTCATGAAATATGTTACATAACAAAAGTTGAATAGTAGCTCAGTTGGGAGAGCGCTGGTACGTTCAACCAGAGGTCCCGGATCGATACCCGGCCCCGGAACAATTTTTCCCTTGAAATTATTCAAATCTGCTTTACAGGGAACTTCACCTGAAAGACTAGATTTGCATAATATATACGTCACTGTGTACGTTAACAGAAAACCACAATTCCAAGACACACAGAGTTTGTGTGCACTCCATGTGGATCTCTGGCGTTTCGTCAGCCCACGCGAGTTGTGTGGATATAAAGGGAAAAGTTGAGACGGTGTCAGGTGGAGTTCCCGAGTAGCTCAGTTGGGAGAGCGCTGGTACGTTCAACCAGAGGTCCCGGGATCGATACCCGGCCCCGGAACAATTTTTCCCTTGAAATTATTCAAATCTGCTTTACAGGGAGCTTCACCTGAAAGACTAGATTTGCATAACAAAAGTTTATTTAAAAATGATTTACGATAAGTTTTATTCTATACAAAATTTTGATAGGACTGATATTAATTAGATAAATGATTTTTAAAATTACAATAACAACGCCATCTAAGGCTCTGTACTAAATAAAAACAAATGACTTCGTCTATAAGGGGCGTTGGACAACAACAATCGAAAGCTATTAAACATAGCCTACAGAGAATGTTTCTGTGTTTGCATGAAGTAATATCGGAAGCTAAATTAACCGATTTGTATAATTAATTATTATTTCACCTTTGGAAAATGTAGTTTCTCTAGATGGACATAATTCTATAATGCTATTACAGTAACTTCTGAGTGAAATTTAAGGATATACAAGACTTTTAAAATAATAATACAATACATTTTCACCGCCGCCTCAGATTATAGCTTTGTTGTTCCTGCAGTAACTCCTGTGTGCAAAATATAAAATTTTTGAGTAGGAAGAAAAAAAAACATTTATTCATTCATTGCAACAAACGAGTTGCTCTCTGACCAAAATGACCGCATTGAAATTATTTAAATACAATTTAAATTAAGTAACATATTAAACGATTTATCCTTCTATCAAACACGAATGTACCCTAGATCAAACGTCCTATTTTAATTATGTAATTACTTTATATTTATTTCTAACAGGTGCAGCGGAGCGCACGGGTACGGCTAGTGATAATAATAATAATAATAATAATAATAATAATAATAATAATAATAATAATAATAATAATTCATTTTAGTATAGTAGTGGCAAAAAAACCAGACCGACAGAATAATCAAAGTCCCCGGAATGAGGCACTGCGCATGCCACGCCCGCATTCACAAGATAGCGAGTAATCTATTGAAACTGTTGTAGTTTCGACTGCTGACGTAGCCATTTCGAAAGCCATTAGAAAATAAGCTGGTAAAATTCATGTTCTGGGAATAATAAGTTAATTAAGTAGTAAAATATCGCAGCAATCGAAAAGTATTGGGAATAAATTTGAATAAGGAACAAAAAAAAAAGTTTCCTTCCCAGGCGGATTCGAACCATGAAAGTCTTAGTTGCCAGTCCGTCGTACTGTCACTGTGAACAAGACTCTGCAATCAGCTACAAGGGTCGGTCCGGTTTTTTTTTTTTTTGCCACTACTGTACATCAATCATAGTCTTTTCTTATTTCTTATATAACTGCAATACAGTTTGACAGTTCAAATATATTTTGGGGTACGCAAGCAAAAAGATTGAATACTACTGTGGCAGAGCATGAAAGTTAAGGAATATTATGGACAGTAAAAAATCGATCATACGGAAATGGATATTTAGGAGTTGTTAATTCATGATAAAAGTCTAATCCATACCTGTACAAACAGCGCTCAACGAGCGCGCGCGCTCCTTCGGAGCGGGAGAACCGTGTTTACCGCTCGCCGAAACGGAGAGGAAGATACGTCAGAATGACATAGACTTGCTATAGGTAGAGGAGAGGGAAACGACCACTCAGCTATCTAGTGGAGTGCAGTGTGTAGGCCTATTCTCAGTAACTGTTTCACGTTGCTTACCTACTGCTACAGTACAGTATGGAGGAATCTAAAAGACGGAACAAAACATTTAACATTCAACGATTTACAGCTCGAACTTACTGATCTTCAATGCGACCTAATGGCTAAAGGTCGTTTGAATAATATTACTAGCCTGGTTGAATTTTACAATATTAAACATTATCAATAATATCCACGACTACACAGGCTGCTATGTTTGGCTCAACATTTATATTTGTGAGCAACTGTTTTCTATAATCAACTTTAATAAAAGCAGGTATCGAACATCTGTAACTGATGTTTCATTACGATCAGTAAGCTACTGTTCCTTTCAGCTGCCGAATGCATAAAACCCCGTTTTGATGTACTGATAAATAAAAATATAACAAAATAATAGTGTACATTTAAGTAGCTATAGAATTTTTATTATTTCTGTAAAATAAATATTTCTTTATTAATTAGTAATAGTCCAAGATAGTTTTGCAAACACTGGACGGGAATTCATTTCATAAGCACTCGTAATAGTACTTCCTTTTGTGTATATTTTGTACGAGATCACCCCTTCTTCCAGTCCACCCTTATACAGAGCGCAGCTAATATCTGCTTTCCGCTCATGAGCTGTGACTCGGCTCGGAGAGCGCAAACCTTGTGCAGGCCTGGTCTAATCTGATACAACGTTAATACAAATTAATTTTATTTCCTAAATCACACACAGATATACAAAGAAAATACAATATTGAATGAAAAAATATATATAAATTAATAAATAAATAAGTAAATAAAGTAAAGAGAGGAGTGAATGAATGAATGAATGAATCAATCAATCAATCAATCAAATCAATCCAATCAATCAATCAATCAATCAATCAATCAATCAATAAGGAAAGGATTAAATAAAAAAATAAATATTAGCCTATCTTACTCTCTCCAGTAATATCCTTAATATTTGTGCCGTTCTCAAGGCGTTGAATAATATTTCCTTTGTTAGAAATACTCAGACTTGAAAGTGTTTGTGACATGATGCCTTACCGTTATGCGGGAGCTTGGATTCTCGTCACAACAGCAGACCACGATGCACTGTTTTCTACGGTACGGACACGGAGAAGTAGGTCAAATTACAATATGGTCACAGTTTACTATATACAGTCACGAAGCTTGAGTTTTGAGGGTGCTAGGAACAATAGACTGTGACGGTACTATTTTGCATTGCCTGTAATGAGGCGATATTAGCGATCCTAGTGGTGAGCAATTAATGTTTGCATATTTACTACGTATTGAGCTTCGCGACTGTATATACTAGACTGTGATATGGTCGTACAAAATAGGAACATATGGCAACCAAGACAAATTGGAGTTCACAAGATTTAACTTCAATACTTAAATACCAAGTATGATAAGTATTATGTGTATCATTCATCAATGGGAGGATGTGCTTCTGCAGAAATATTAGAAATAATAGATTGTATTTCACTGAAATACTTTAGTTAGCCCCCCTCCTCTTGCTTAAAAAAGTCCCTTGTGCAAACGCTTTTATTTCCCTATTTTGACTATGCTGACATTTTACTGACTGACCTCTCCAGCCACAACAAAACGAAACTTCAACGTGCTCATAATTTGTGTGTACGTTTTGTAAGCAATGTTCGTAAATATGATCATATTACCCCATCCCTGGAAGCAATAGGTTGGCTTAAACTAGATAAGAAAAGAAATTTACATTCTCTTCTCCTTCTCTTCGAAATCTTGAACTCTTCTGTTCCGTCGTACCTGTCGTCTCGCTTCACTTACCTTTCTTCCCACCACAATCTGAACACACGCTCGTCATGAAACAATACTAACAATGCCATCCCATCGCACCTCCTCATACTCGTCCTCTTTCACAATAGCCATGCCAAGACTCTGGAATTCGCTACCTGCTTAGCATCAGGGACTGTCGAAATAAAATTGAATTCAAACGCAAACTTACTAGGCACTTGGTCAGTAATTGATTTCTTGTAAATAGTTTCCTTAATCTATCACAAAATATTTCAATATCCAGTAATTTCATCACTATACAATTTTGTTATTCTAGATTTAATTTGTAATTCAGTAAATATAAAATATTCTTTGTTTCTCTATGATAAATTATCTAGCTTTAATTAATGAGATAATAGGCTATTTTCGTACTTTGATTTTTATTGTAATTGTAATTGTAAATTTAATACTAATTGTAATTTTATTTGTAATTGTAATTGTAAATTTAATACTAATTGTAATTTTATTGTTCATATTATAGTTTGAATCTCCTGGTAGAGGGGCAGAGAAGGCCTGACGGCCTTATCTCTACCAGGTTAAATAAATAAATAAATAAATAAATAAATAAATAAATAAATAAATAAATAAATAAATAAATACTAATACTAATATATCGATGTACTGTAACATAATTGTATTATGTTTTTACCACATTAAGTATGATTAGTTTTTGAATGATATCTGCGTAGGATTTTTTAGCACTGGAAATGAAGTGTGTCCTGGTAACAATGGCTTCAAGGATCAGGTGGCAGCACTGCGCTGGGTGAGAGACAATATCGCAGCGTTTGGCGGAATCCTGACAATGTGACGATATTTGGACATGGGGCGGGAGGAGCTAGTGTGCACTACCTTATGCTGACAGAAGTCAGCAAAGGTGAGTATTCTACAAGGACTTAAATATACTGGATGCGTTCGAACATGATAGTTCCCTGATCAATTACGTTTGAATATTAGACCGTGTGATACTCGAAGATTTTCGGGCACATGGTGAGATGTTTTTGGAATAGGTTTAATGTTGATTAAAATTATTCATTTCAACATTGGTTCGAATCTTAAGAATTACAGAAGTTTAAGTTGAATCTGAAGAATATAAGTTTAATTGTGTTAATTACAGAAAACTAGCAAGCGTTAACAAAATAATCTTTCATCAATCAATAATATACCCTTAGAATGCATGGTGATGAATGTACTTGCTCGAAGTTGAACATTACAGTACCGGTATTTCTGTGTCTTTCACTATACTGTCGTTTAGATATCTACTCTAATCGATAGTGATCGATAATTAGTTAACATTTTTTTCGTTCAATGATTGTTTCTTCATAAGTACCAGGTCGAATTTGACCCTTTCCTTTTGAAAGAATTGTAGGAAATCATATAACAAGTTAGAACCTAAAATATTTCAAGGCAACGTAACTCTACCAATAATAGAGTGAGCAAATTGATAATGTCATGTAAGAGGAACCGGTATATTTTTACTTATTAGTGGATTTGGGTGGTTGTGCGAACAGTTTTGATATAATCCGAGAAGTATAGTATCCCAAGATCGTCATACAGTTGGCTATTTCGGATGAGATAGTCCGCCCCAGTGATGGTTCTACAGATGGCTCGTTGAAGTCTGTCTAATCGTTGAAGATGTCGTGTATTTGCTTGAGCCCATATTTCACAGCATAATGTCATGTTGGATCGAATTAATACTTTGTACAGCATTGTTTTGATATTTAAAGATGTATAACTCTTGAATAATGACTAGAGAAGCATATATCTTTGGAAGGCATTCTCACGAATATGTGTGACGTGATGTTTAAAAGTAAGTCTCTTATCAATAAGAACTCCAAGATACTTGACGGTACAAGATACTTGACGGTAGTTGTGAAAGGCATATTTTCATTTTGGATGGTGAAGGGCTGAAATTGCCGCGAAAATCTTCTTGTGAAAACAACTGCTTGCGACTTGGAGCCATTTATCTTGAGACGCCATTTTGTGGATCATTGGGTTATGATATTTAAGGCTTTCTGCATTTGTAGACAAGTAAACTGAATGTTTATGTGTTTAGTATAGCCTAAATAACAGTATCATCAGCTTATAGCGTAAGTTTACATTTGGGATGAATTAGTACATCACGGACATATGCACAGTACAGTGTTGGACTTAAAACCGATCCTTGAGGAACTCCTGCAGTTATTATGTGAGCGTTAGAGAGATTCCGTCCGTCTTGAACACGAAAGGTTCTATCTGTAAGATAACTGGCGATAAGTTGAATATGATTTACAGGAATGTTAAGATTGTGAAATTTATATAACAAACCGGTGTGACAGACAGTATCATAAGCTTGCTGGATGTCAATAAATTTGTTGATATAAGTGAGGCTTCTTGAGTTATTATTTCTATGAACAGATGGCGAAGATAATAGTCAATGTTGCCAAACGTACATAAATATATCCAGCATTATAAAATTCAATTTCCATACCACGCTACTGTTTGTACTAGTAAAACAAGACTGAGTTTAGCTGGAAACGGCTCATATTGTCATTTAAGTGAATAGCTTATGGTTGATCTACATAATCGTTTCACCTGACACTTTTTAACCCCCCCAATAAAGGTACCACCTATTGAGAACTAGCGGAATTGTTTCAAAGTTTTTCAATTTGTTATATCTTTGGTTCTGACTTATCTCGTGGTTAGGAAGTTAGCTTACACGATCATAAACTCGCAGGTCACATATCTTTGAACGCCAGTTTTCACTCTTGCCAATTTTCCCACAGGTTTGTTTCACCGCGGTATATCTCAAAGTGGCACCGCCACCTCTCTCTGGGCACTCCCTTCGCCTGGTACATCGGAGATAAGCGGGCTTAGACTCGCATATTATTTGGACTGTCCCACTGAACCCAGTTCTTTAATGATTTCCTGCATCAGAGAAGTCGATGCAGAGGAGATCATCTTAAGTATTTCAGAACTTACAGTACAGGTTAGTACTATGTAGTAATATATGATTAGGTAGTTATATTCTTCTACACTTCACGAATGGATACTTCCTCCTGTTTTCTGGCTTCGTAAATCGCTCCCACCCCTTTTTTCATTTGTAATAATTATTTTATGTGATGATTATTTTTATTATCTTCGACAGAAACGACAGGAACTTTCCCAATTCTTCCATTAACTAGAAAATCATTTCTCATCCGGCTATCCATCATTAAATGTGAATACAGCATCATCTAGTATACCAAGTTCCAACGTTGACATAGCAACAAACTCATTTTTTGGGACTCGATACCAAACAATGTTATTGAACGATTCATTAGTATTCTGAATTCTTTCTCTCAAAAATTTTTTTAGTAAATCAGGATGGGCAAGATCTTGAAACACAGCCTTTATGAAGCATTAATTTTACTACAAAATAAGCTAAACCATAGTCTTCTAAGATAATTAGTTGCTGAGACATTACTTTTTCTGGAAAGTGGTAATTTCTTTTCTCTAAAACATAAATACACTAATATAAGATACAGTCCCCTCTATCACTTCATAGATCTTTTCCTAATTGTCTTCTTTCCATAGCTTCCAGAATGCCCTTTTTCCATGTTGTCATAGGTCTTCCTCTTTTTCTTCTTCTTGATGGGGTCCAATCACATGCCAACCTTGGTAATCTTTCCGTATTCATTCGCATCATATGCCCATACCATATTAGTTGTTTTGTGAAAATATCCTCTACAATATCATTCTTAACTTGCATTTTCACTCTGATTATGTGTATGTATTTATTAGCACTATAATTGGGTATACACCCGGTGGCAGTGATATATAATATACAATAATACCATTACAATTATACAATAATTACAGCAATAAAATAAAGATAAAAGAAATAAAATAAAATAAACCTAAATTTATTTCTAACTATAAATAAATAGATGCAATAAACCTAGGACTATAAATAAAAAATATTCAATAATGCCTAACAATAAGCAAAAGTAAACCTAACTTAAAAGTACTTCTATTTCACCCAACTATTACCAATTTAAGTAATTACATATCACCTTAATTAATTACATATCATCTTAATTAATTACATATTACTTAATTTATTTACATATCAACTAAATTACATATCATCTTAATTAATTACATATCAACTTAATTACATGACACAACTTAGATAATTACACTGCACATACAATTATATTTTCAGTCTAATCTTCTCAACCTTTCCTTAAATGTATTGATTTTGAGAGGACCATCCTGAAAGACTGCCGCAGGTAAATTTATCTCCTCTTGAAATGGGTGCTGATCGGTTCCAATAATGAATTTCCAAGGCCAAAAATTTATTTTGGAATGCGTTTTGCAATTGCCAAGTTTCTGCCCCGTATAAAGTTGTACTTCTCACAATTGATTTATAAATTTTATGTTTAGTTTCAATTCTGATTTTATTATCCCATAATAATAGATTAAGAGTGGATATTGCATATTTTCCTTTCTTCAAACGTTCTCTCATTTCTACATGGTTCCTACAATCATCTGTGATTGTAACACCTAAATATTTGTATTTATTACTTTACTAGCCGTACCCGTGCGCTCTGCTGCACCTGTTAGAAACAAATATAAAGTAATTACATAATTAAAATAGAACGTTTGCTCCAGGGAACATTCGTGTTTGATGAAATGAATGTGCACATAAACATTATTTTAAGAAATACAGGAAACGAATGTACCGAATAGCCTATCAAGTTTTCTGTGCATAAGAAGCTCTTTTAATCTTAACTGTCCTCCATTCACTCAGAAGTTACTCTAATAACATTATAGCATTATGTCCATCTAGAGAAACTACACTTTCCAATGGTGAAATAATAATTAACTATACAAATCGGTTAATTTAACTTCCGATATTACTTCATACGAACACAGAAACATTCTCTGTAGGCTATGTTTAATAGCTTTCGATTGTTGTTGTCCAAGACTCGTTATAGACGAAGTCATTTGTTTTCATTTCATTACACCGCCTTAGATGGCATTGTATTTTAATTTTATTTATCTCATTAAATATCAGTCCTATCAAAATTTTGTAAAGAATAAAACTTATCGGAAATCATTTTCAAAGAAACTTTTGTTATCTAACACATTTCACAAACATCAATAATATGCGAGATATTTCGATTTATTTAATTCAGGCCCTCTTGTAACCCCCCTTTTAAATAAAGTATTTTGAATGTCATATAGCCTAAAATCTAAGTTACAACAAACTTAATTTATATTCCAATTTTAATATAAATCGGTTCAGCCATTATCGCGTGAAAAGGTAACAGACAGACAGACATACAAACAAAAATTTCAAAAAAGTGATTTTCGGTTTCAGGATGATTAATTATACATGTTAACACCAATTATTATTGGAAAATCGAAAATTACCAGAAAAAGTTTGGCTACAGATTTATTATTAGTATAGATTTAATAACACATTTATTTTCAAGTATCAGATTTTTTTTCTTTCCCCCAATAACTATATAATGATATTTTCAAAATTAAATTTTAGTTCAGGTTTTTCATATTCCTCAATGAGTTTCCTGCTCATGTATTCAATATCATCATAGTCTTCTCCTAGTATAATTTGTTCATCCGCAAATTGTAGAGTATATATATATATATATATATATATATATATATATATATATATATGTCACCAACAAGAACACCCATATGCCTACATTTCTTCTTCCATGTAATACACTAATATCTTTAAAAATACAGTATATTTAAAATAGTAACTTTTCTAATATTTTAATAAACCAAACACCAAATTAAGTAGAATGAACCATACTTTCATCAAGTATAAAAAAATAAAAATGTTAATTTTTTTCATTCTGGGTCTTGATGACTTCCTTCAAATATTGCAACTTAACGTTGTTCATGTAACTGTTATAGTACGCAGATGGCGGGCCTGGTTTTCTTTATACGCCTGATATTCGTTTTGGGCCTGTGGTCGAGAAGGCAGTTGGGGAAGGAGACGAGATGTTTCTTTCGAAAACTGCTATGGGCACAGTTTTGGCATCTTACAATAAACATCGCATTGTTCCCTGGATGGTTGGATTTACTTCAGGGGACGGCGCCATTATTATTGAAGGTGTGTTCAGAACTGAATGTCGTCCGTTGTGTGAGAGTGGTGACATGTTAGAGAATTCGACAGGATTCTCGGCACGGATTTTAAGTAAGTGTATCTCCCTACAAAAAGGAATGGGCTTGTACAGAGCCTTCTTCTGTTACAAGCCGGAGCCATACGTCGGCAACACTGTAATTAACTGTCAGCCGGAGGCCGACCATACAGTACACGTGTTTGTGCTAATGCCGATTTTCAATGTAAATTAATGTTACAATATAAGTGTGTGTCGATGGAATTATGTTCGCGGTCGTACCAAGCGTTCATTATTGATGTATTATAAACTATGTGCGTGTTGGCAATAAAATCAAGACAATAAATGAAAAAAAAAATGGTTGCAGTCTTTGGAAATTTTTACGGTTAGTGATGACAAAGTAAATATTAAATATTGTATTAACTACATTTTTATAGTCTTACTTGTGGTTTGTGATGTATCAGAATTCTATACAAATTGTTGGGTCTCGCCTGCTATACTGTATCAATAAAGTTACGGTGTTGATTTTCAAGTTCATTGTAAACAGCTGTTTTGTGATTCCATAAAATAAGTTGCAGTTTTGAAGATTCGGAATGCCTGCTATACGTCAGAACTATCTATAATTTGTAGATGCATACACACTCACTTTGTTGGTTTTCAAGGTTTGTTTATTAATACTAGCCGTACCCGTGCGCTCCGCTGCACCCGTTAGAAATAAATATAAAGTAATTACATAATTAAAATAGGACATTTGATCCAGGGAACATTCGTGTTTGATAGAAGGATAAATCGTTTATTATGTTACTTAATTTAAATTGTATTAAAAAATTAAAATACGATCATTTTTATGCAGAGACCACTCATTTGGTCATAAAAATTATTTTAGGAAATACAGGAAACAAATGCCTATCAAGTTTTCTGTGCATAAGAAGCTATTTTAATCTTACTTGTCCTCGATTCACTCAGAAGTTACTGTATTAACATTATAGGCCTAGCATTATGTCCATCTAGAGAAACTACACTTTCCAATGGTGAATTAATAATTAATTATACAAATCGATTAATTTAGCTTCCGATATTACTTCATACAAACACAGAAACATTCTCTGTAGGCTATGTTTCATAGCCTTCGATTTTTGTTGTCCAAGGTCCTTTATAGACGAAGTCATTTGTTTTTTATTTCATTACACCGCCTCACATGGCGTTGTTATTGTAATTTTGAAACTCATTTATCTCATTAAATATCAGTCCTATAAAAATTTTGCATAGAATAAAACTTATCGGAAATTACTTTTAAAGAAACGTTTGTTATGTAACATTTTTCATGAAAATTAATAATAAGGAGATATCCCAATTTATTTAATTCAAGCCCCTTATAACCCCCTTTTAAATAAAATATTTTGAATGCCATGTAGCCTAAATTCTAAGTTACACGAACTTAATTTATATTCCAATTTTCATATAAATCGGTTCAGCCATTATCACGTGAAAAGGTAACAAACATCCAGACAGACAGACAGACAGACAGACAGACAAAAATTTCAAAAAAGCGATTTTCGGTTTCAGGGTGGTTAATTATATATGTTAGGACCAATTATTTTTGGAAAATCGAAAATTACCAGAAAAATTTCGGCTACAGATTTATTATTATTATTATTATTATTATTATTATTATTATTACTATTATTATTACTATTATTATTACTATTATTAATATTATTATTATTATTATTATTATTATTATTATTATTATTATTATTATTATAGATTATTCCTTTTTGTAATAAATTAGTTATAAACATGTTTCTTTTTACTTCGTATTTACCGGATTTAAAGTTCACCGAGTTTACGCTAATTGGCACATACTTAATAGATAATGATGTGTTTTGTTACGTATGTTGAAGGTATTTTTCTTATTTTTTCATAAATCTTTATACTTGGCCTTGGCCTATTTAAAATTATATTTTTAAAATTTATTACAAATAATTTAGGATAACAGTATTGTTATGGTGACTGGCGAGGTTCAAACTAAAACTGGCTTCCTGGGTATCGGAAATATTTATTGAAAAGCACGACTGATCACATGGAATTAAAATGTAGGCCTATATGATATTCTAGACCTTTCACGTCAGAGGTGAAACAACTTAAAGCGGCAAAACATTGCCAATTTAATAGCCACATAATGGTTAATTGATTTGAATAGGGTAATGCGAAAGTACGTCGTTATTTTATTTATTTTTGGTAGAAGTAACATTTCTTTAAGTATTTATTTATTTTCCCTAGTACCATCAATTGAAAACACGTATGATTTTAATTTTTTTGAAGTTATAAGTGGCTGTATGCAAGTACTTAGGCGGTATTCTGAAATTCAAATAAAACACCATTTCGGATTCCGTAATAAATTACGTACATCAATACGCTGAATCTTGATCATATGCACTTAGTTTTGTATCAATTAATGTCGAAAATGTACATGTGACAACGAAATCAAAGCACTAAAACGTCAAAGTCACGCCTTTATTTCGCCTCCGTCCGCCTCCACTCTGCGTTGCCAAACCTACCCATGCTCCGCCTTGTAACTAAAGAAGGCTCTGGCTTGTATCTTCCGTTTGTTTCTAGGGACTTGTGACCACACAACCATAAGATTTCACTGACTCTAATACTACGAACTGAGACAGAATAACGCGATGGAATTTATTTGGTGCAATAAAAAAATGGAGGTAAAAGCTTGTTTTGAGACACAAGTATCCTCTTATTAGTTACTTCTTTTACAGGTAGATTATAGTTGCTGGAAGACAAATATAAAAAACTTGCAACCTCTGCGAATTCATTAAAACAAATATACAGGTTGTTTCGGAAGTGATAGCAAAAAAACTGAGGGATGAGAAGTAAAAACGAACAGAATTTTAAAAAGTTCCAGTAAACATGGATACGCAAATTAACAGTTTATGAGATAATGTCGTTTTATACTGGTTGGGGCCAGCTGAATAAAAAGTCTCAATTCTAACAAAAGCAGTGACAATTTTATTTAATTTATGAATCACGAGACAGAAAAATTAATAATTTTGGCTTCAGTACCACAGAAATGTGATTAAATGTACACAGGAGAAACTTTTTTGTTCGAACAACAGTTAATTTTGTGGATGAAAAAGATACAGTACACTATGAACATGTATGACTTGAGGCTTTCCCGGCGTTTGATATAGAATAACTCTTCTCGGGTTCTCAGCCAGGTGAGTTGGAGATTAGCTTCAAGCTTTCGACGGCTAGCTCTGCCATCTTCTTCAGGGACGAAGTCTTGAAGAAGATGGCAGAGCTAGCCGTCGAAAGCTTGGAAGCAATCTCCAACTCACCTGGCTGAGAACCCGAAAGAATTATTCACTATGAACATGTTAGTGAAGAATTTTAAAGCAGGTGTTCAAAATTCTGACCGCAAAGACCCGAGATTACATTCGAGCAATCCTGGGACATTTTTATCATTTGCTGGAAGACACCTATAATCCGATGCTACAAATTCTTTAGGTCCAAAATTGTATTAATATTTAAAAAAAATGTTCTTTGGGCCACCAAATTCGATTTTCAAGTTTGAATTGTATAAATGCTTAGTAGACACTCAAGAATCATGTCACCAAAGTTTGAAAGATATCGAGGGAAAATGTGGATTTTTTTCCTTAAGGGGACCCTCAACTTAAAAATTGGAGAAAAAAGTGTCATAGAAATGAAAAATTAAATTTCTACACTAATTTACGTGACAGAACTAAATCAATACGCAGAATTATTCCCCTATTCATTGAGAAGTCACAGTCAAATGCACAAAGCCAGACAATAAAAAATGATAATTAAAAGTGATATTTCAATTAATGATTGATTAAAAATTGAAATATTTTTCATTTTGAAAAGTATTAGATCTAATGAGCTGAGATTTTGCATGTTACTTTCCATGTGTATATTAAACTTTTTCTCCAAATTTGAAAAAGACTGGTCAAATTGGAAAAAAGTTCCAAAATATAGTTGAGTGTCCCCTTAAGATTCGATGAATACTTAAAATATTTATTTACTTTTCTTGTGATAACAACTGTATCTTTTTTTCTCTCTCTCTTTACAACAGAAATGCATCACTACGATACTATCTTCCAGAACTGGAAGAAGTTAAAATTAGATCTTCAAGACTTAGAGGATAGCTTCCGTTCCCGGGACAACGAGACACGAAGAGGACAAGCAGAGATTCGACAATGGATCAAAGCTTTTCTTTTCGATTACGAGCCCCTCGACAAGGATTCGCGGAAAGTTTTGATTGAGGTATTGTTTAACTTATTACTAATTTTATAAGTAATTTCTTGAATGACAAGACAGTTCTTGAATCAGTGGCCTGTCAATTGATGCCCATAGGAGCAAGCGCGCGCTTTAGAGCCCAGGAGAGCCTGAGCGCTTTATAGCGGAAAGGAAAGAGACAGACAAAAGAGGTGGTATATGCCGCTTGGTCGAGCTATATTCAGGGATGGCCAGCACTGAATCAATAGATAAAGGGAGGAGAACTTATTAAAACTGTAGCCATGTTAATTTTTAGATTTGCCTGAGAAGTATAAGTGCATTATTAGAATGTAAATTTTAATTCCAATGTTCATTTTTCACAAGTTTTATTTTTTTATTCAAAAGAAATATTTTCTCATCTTTTCGTATAGAAAAGTGAAGTTTTCAGGTACAGGCCTATTTATTTAGTAACCTTACAGAATGTTTTCGTAAATCTAATATATCGTATATACGTATTACTGAAGATAGTGTATTCAAAATTTTGAAAATATTCGCATGAAAATTATTGTTTGTAAGGAAATGAATTAATAAAGCAACTACTGTTACATTATAAGGAAACGATACGTGCCCATGTGTTGCAAAAATGTCAGCTCTATAGCTTCAGCAGATTTCGAGAAAATAATTTAATATTCTGATGATAGGAAGTTGCTCACAAATACCACCTTAAAAGCATAATGCGATAAGATTTTTGTTATGTATTAGTTACACTTAAAACAGATACAGTACCTATGTAACTTTGCTTTGTACTGTAATATTGTTTTGATTAGTTTATTGATTACTTTTGTAAGGCTAAAGATACCATCAATATAAATTCCAACTTATCATGTCATACGCAAGCTCTTTCTTTGGGATATCACTTTCTTCATGAATGATGTGTTTTATTCACTTAATACAGTATAATTATACTACTATGGAATTTAAGTGAATATTCCTTCTTAACTCTCTATTATGTTATTAAGATTTAAAACACAAGTGCAATATTAAGAAATCTGTGTTAGTAGTTTTGTTTTACATACAATATAGATAATATTAAACAGAAAGAAGCCATATAAAAATAATGACATAAAATTTCACGTTCCGTTTGAAGTTTGTGCACCACTGTTTTCTTAATCCAACAGGTTGCTTATTCATATACACAACCCTTCCTCTTTCCATACTTAGCGCTTGCTGCCCGCGCACGACGTCAAGGTCAGAAAAATGCGCTTGCTTTGACATCACTGATTTACACTATTGGTCAAAGTATTATTAATAGGCCTGTATAATATAAACCATTCCAAACCCCATATTTTATTAATTTAGCTATGTCTGAACTTATGAGGAAAGTGGATTTGACTAATTAGGTCCTCTGGACTTCACCGAAATTTACCGCAAGGGTTAAATATCAGTTCTATAAGAGATTTTACCCAGTCCGCGACCGAAAAATTCCAACTTTCCTTCCCCCCCCCCCATTGGATACTATTTTAGTTGAAATTAGTAAATTTTTACATCGAATTATTCCAATAAAATCATGGAAAGTTCGAATAAAATATGAATTTTTAATATTAGTTTAAATAATAATTTCAAGAGGAATACATACTTTTCTGAATTATCCTATATCGAATTAACCATTGTCTATTGAATACTGATATGATGTTAGTGATCTAGACATACAACGAAATCATTGGACAAATTTAATGTGTTTTTGGAAACAAAAAATAAATGAATTAAAAATTTTACAATTTGACTTGAAAAAAACCACGACTGGTGTATAGCAGTTAAATTTGGATATTTGTATTCCAAAAGAAAAATAGAAGCCAAACAGGCGAGATATCTAATAGGCCTACTCAAAAGTAATCAACAGTGATGTTATAGACCAGGGTTGGGCAGAATTATGCACTCTGTGCTTGCACGGTGTACTACGAGAGAAATGTGCTTATAGAGTGCACGAAAACAGGTTTATTCAAGTTGCGGTACGTACTGTGTGTTTCAAAAGAAAATGTTATTCTACCAAACTAAATAAGAACACAAAGTAATGAAGCACTTCCTTAAACACAAAACAAAACATGTCTGTTGCACATTAATTCATATTACTCCATTTCTCAAGATTTGGAGAAACTGTATTAGCACATGCTATGTGAAGAACTGCCGTTAAAAGCCCATCATTTCTTGTTTGAGATTTGTTTATTTTCGTAATAGAAAATAACTGTTCACATCTATGAGTGGAACCAAATAAACACAAAACTTTCTCACACAGCTTATACAGATTGGGAAAGCGTCCTCTTGGGAATCCGTCATAAAACTGCATAAGACTCGACCTTGAAACATATTTCGCTCGCATCTCTCGATCACATCGCAGGTCAATCAATTCACACTATAATGAAGGGGGGACGTTATCAATAATCAGTTGGAACCAGAACATATAGCGAAAATACGCAAATCCATTTCCAGCCAATCTAAATCTTGAAACCTTGATGTAAATTCCTCTAATTGACTAGATAGAATACATGCGTACATTTCGAAATTTTCATTGTTCAAAATTCTATGCGCTTAGAGCGTATTCCGAATCTCACCGGTGAGCAATCCGATGGCATCACAGTGTTCAGAATTCCACCGATGACGTCATTGAAGCTCCACCGGTGTCGCACCGGTGCCATCAGCTTGCAGAGGTGATGGCAGTCTCCATCAGCCGCCATCAGTGAATCTGATTAGATCTTGTATAGGGCGGGAATTAGCAGACGAATGACATCGTGCACTGTTGTGTCATGGCGGTGTGTTCTGCTGTATTGTTTGTAATGAGCACAACGTAAAAACAATATGTTAATGGCTTATGAGCGAACATGTCAACGGACCAGTTATTACTACCGGTTCAAGATTAAGTTGTTTATGATCTCTTGTCTTTGAACGAGATGGCAGTACGGAAATTTCGCAAAATTTTGCTAGCGTAGCACAGATAACCACTTACACAGTCGCCATGACAGCCATCGATCCTTCCAGCAGTTGTGTTCCTTATTTCGCTGCAACATGACGTCATTGATGCCACCTGACCGGTGAGATTCGGAATACGCTGTTAGATAAGGATGGGAGATGATATATTTCGCCCTTTTGCATTTGACGTATCCATAACAGCAATTTCTCCTTAAAAGCTGCAATTCTATATGCAAATTGTGTATTGTAATGTTTTATTATTAACAACAATGTAACTTTATTATCTCAACAATAGGATTTGCTTTCCGCACAGCAACACAGTGTTCGTTATTGCACTCCACAAACGACAATGACAATTTACTTGGATTATTGAGAACAACAATGAACTGTTAATTTAACTAATATTCACAAAGCACTGTTTACAAATCAGAACTGTCAGTTCTCAGTTCACAGTTCTTCTAGCTCAGTCACTCGAGTTCACAGTATCTCGAACCTCAGACCTTCAGAGACAGTCCACTGTACTCGAACTCAGGTCCCTCCAACTGCGGTCCACTGCACTCGAACTCAGGCCTTCGGATGCTGACACAGTTGCGGACGCACACTCAAGTCGAACTCCGGTACACAAGACTGGCTGGCTTGCTCTGTTCACTGGCTTACTCATTGAATGGCTGAATAAACTGAAACTGCCCAAGTTCGCTCGCGTTTCTTCTTTTATAGCTACAGCTCGACCAAGCTAAGTGTGCGAGCCGGGAGGGGAAGTTGTAGGCAGGTTTGTAGTGAAAGGAGGCGGTAACGAAAGGAGACCCGTACAGTCACATACGATAGTGAAGTTTTTCTACTGCGCTTCGGTTCATAGAGCGGTAATGAAAACGTAAGAACACTCCGAGAACAAGACGCTTTGAAATAGAGTGTACTGCTATATCTGCTTGACACACTTTCGACAGTGAGGTTTGGCGTTCCGATTGGCAAGCGTGGGCATAGGAGAGAAAGTTGCATGAGGAGGGGAGGTTAGGAGACAGCATAACGGTTGTCACAGCTTGCCTTTTTCTGAAGACAAGGACAACAACTGCGTAGTGTATTTCAAACGATGTACACACTTTGAAATCTGAGTCTCAAATGACCTATGTGGCAACTGTGTTTTGCCTCTACATTCCATCCCGGTATCCCCACTCGCAGACTTGACTTGGGCAAGCTGTAAACTATCGTTGCGAGAAAGTACGAGTTCTGGATAGTTCGCGATATTTCGACGCGTGTGTCCATTCTCGAATCATCTCGCACGCTGCTGCTCCCCTCCTTCACCGCGCGTAGCCATGCCCCAGGAGGGAGACGCGCGCGCAACCCGCCCAAAACAAGGCCGACTTAGCCTCTCCTCCGTCGGTCGTGAGATCGAATGACACGTGGGGGTCACAGTATTAAGAATTTCTTTTCCCTGAAGTCCTAAATTCAGCTCGTTTAAAAGCTGTAAGGTCTGTTATAGCTGCTGGCACACTACAGCGCTCGCACTTGGGATTCCCCGTGCGAACGGAGGGCAAATGCACTCAAACGCCCATCGCTGTTAGAGACAAACATCAAGAGCATGAAATATGGTGCAAACCATAAGCTCTTACTAAAGAAATAACCACTTCACTTACAACGAATGAACAATAATATATTCTGAAAAATTCTGTCCCAATAGTACCAGTATTCAGAAGCGGCAGAAACCTTGATTTGTGCACAACCGGTTACGAAAAATAGAAACTATATTGCTGTTGAACGCCTGGCGCTATAGTCGGTGTGCAAAGCTCTTCCATCTCGCGAAGTGTCTCAGGTTTGGTTTGAGTTGTTTCTCACTCTTCGTGGGTGGACGGCAAAGACAGACCACATTGAGCCATGCAGGAGTTCCAATAGCCCTTGCAAGGACGCGATTATCATTGTGTAGGCCTGCTACATATGTATTTAATTTATAAAATTATAAATTACAAGTACTAACCTGTATTTTTCTCTATTCCACCAGATGTACACATACCTGTATTTTTCTCTATTGAACCAGATGTACACAGATCTGTATTTTTTCTCTATTCAACCAGATGTACACAGACCTGTATTTTTCTCTATCCAACCAGATGTACACAGACCTGTATTTTTCTCTATCCAACCAGATGTACACAGATCTGTATTTTTTCTCTGTTCAACCAGATGTACACAGACCTGTATTTTTCTCTATCCAACCAGATGTACACAGACCTGTATTTTTCTCTATTCAACCAGATGTACACAGACCTGTATTTTTCTCTATTCAACCAGATGTACACAGACCTGTATTTTTCTCTGTTCAACCAGATGTACACAGACCTGTATTTTACTCTATTCAACCAGATGTACACAGACCTGTATTTTTCTCTATTAAACCAGATGTACACAGACCTGTATTTTTCTCTATTCAACCAGATGTACACAGACCTGTATTTTATCGATGGAGCGGATGCAGCTGTCAGAATTCATTATAATACACTCCCCACTACGTACTCGTACTACTACTATTTCGACTACAGAGGCAAGAACAGCTACAGCACAGTTTTCGGTCGCCCGACAGAGAATTACGGTGAGTAACAAAGAGGAAATTAAAACCTTAAGTGAAACATGTGATGGACAAATAAACACAAGAAATATACGCACACTCTTATTTGTAGGAGTTTTTAGGCCCAGTAGGGTGGTCGACGTCAGGACTTCATGTCATGCATTTACTTACTTACAGATGGCTTTTAAGAAACCCGGAGGTTCATTGCCGCCCTCACATAAGCCCGCCATTGGTCCCTATCCTGAGCAAGATTAATCCAGTCTCTATCATCATATCCCATCTCACTAAAATCCATTTTAATATTATCCTCCCAACTACGTCTCGACCTCACCAAAGGTCTTTTTCCCTCCGGCATCCCAACTAACACTCTATATGCATTTCTGGATTCGCCCATACGCGCTACATGCCCTGCCCATCTCAAATGTCTAGATTTAATGTTCCTAATTATGTCAGGTGAAGAATACAATGCGTACAGTTCTGCGTTGTGTAACTTTCTCCATTCTCCTCTAACTTCATCCCTTTTAGCCCCACATATTTTCCTAAGCACCTTATTCTCAAACACCCTTAACCTCTGTTCCTCTCTCAAAGTGAGAGACCAAGTTTCACAGCCATACAGAACAACCGTGCATGTCATGCATTTACAAGTTATCTTATAAAACTTAGGAATATAATTATTTATTATTGAACTAAGTTTATAAGTACCTAGTTGACTAGATTTAGCTTAGGAGCAATCTTCAGAACTAGTGAAGTCCTGGCATCTTCCGGTGTCTTATTTTACTGGGGTGCGTTTGTGTTCTGTAGTGTGGAGTCAAATAGTGTGTGTGTTCTGAAATCAGTTGTGTGTTGAGGATTTGTTGTGGGTGCGTTTTGTGTGTCTGTATATTTCATATTGTTCTCGTGTGTTTAGTTTCTGGTTTTCCGGTTAGATGTGTAGAATTTCCTTGTTGTGTCTATGTTGCTGTAGGTGTGGTTGGCGTTTGTTATGTGTTCTGCGTATGTGGAAGTGTTGTGTGAGTTGATTATGGCTGTGATGTGTTCTATGTAGCGTGTTTGATTTTTGCGAGGAAATTACATGTCATTAATAAATTTAAGTCACAGAATCGTACAAGTAGCCTACAGATCTCATATTTATAAGTAGCCCTATATTTTTGTCTGCTGTTCGTTTCTGTTGGTGGGTGGAAAGGATAGTTTGTCCGTTTACGGGCGGCGTGAATCATACATCGCAAGTGAATGAATGGCATTATGAACGTGGAGCTTGGGTCCAAAATCAGGAAGTCCATAATTTGAAGAAAATGAGTTTATGATGTTTGCGTTATAATTCTACGGGATTCTATCCATATAAGCATTGAATCTGAATCAAACTTGAATAAATTTCATACAAAATTGCATTTCGGTCAAAACCGAACACGTCCAACGGTAACTTGAAAAATAAAATTTTAACATATTGTAACGTTTATTTCACACCTATCAACAATGTCACTTTTATTTCTTATTAATTCACCCTACAACAATGGGTATTCCACTCAACACAGCAACACAATAGTCGTTATTGCACTCCACACGACGTCAATGACAGTACACGTGTATTATTGAGAAGAACAACAATGTACTCATAATTTCAATTAATGTTCACAAAGCACTATGTGTAGAACAAAACTGTCAGTTCACAGTTCGCTTGCCTTGGCTAGTTCTTCTAGCTCACAGTTCAAGTTCACTGCACATCGAACTCAGGTCTTCCGGACGTGTCACTCTCGCCTGGACGCTGCCACAGTTACGGACTCACTCAAGTTCACTGCACCTCGAACCCCGGTCTTCCGGCTACGGTCCACGACACGTTGAACTCTAGCCTTCTCAGTTGCGGTTCTCTACACGTCGAACTCCGGTCTTCCAGATGCCCTCGGAGGCTGGCTTCCTTGCTCGCTCGAAGACTCATTTGTAGACTGAAAATACTAACATATTACAGAAAATAATAACATAACAAGATTTGACACTGTACAAAATGAAAATAATACCATAGGCTAATAGAAAAAAAATAAAATACAGATCTAGAGACTGGAATATCCCATAGGCAACTCAATTAGTACAAATAGTTAACAGGGAAAATATAAGAAAGTACACAACAAATGAAATGTAGTAGAATAGTAAAAAGTGAAATATAAGTAAAAGCCACAATAAAAAGGCTACGATAATAAATTCATCTGGTAATTAATAGGGTTCAGTGTTGGTGAACAAAATAAAGGGAGAAAATATATATAGGGCTATATTATTTACAAAACTGTCGCAGAGAAAAGGGCATGTAATTGAAGGGAATCTGAATTGGAAAAGTGCAATTTTTAGTTTATTTTTGAAATTAGATAATGTCTCTGACATCCTGTGGTAGATAATTCCAGAGATGATTTGCAGAGACGGTGAAAGATGAAGATTAGGAGAATGTTCTGTGTTTATTTTTTATTTTTTATTTTAGTTCGTTTTTAACGACGCTGTATCAACTACTAGGTTATTTAGCGTCGATGAGATTGGTGATAGCGAGATGATATTTGGCGAGATGAGGCCGAGGATTCGCCATAGATTACCTTGCATTCACATTACGGTTGGGGAAAACCTCGGAAAAAACCCAACCAGGTAATCAGCCCAAGCAACTGGATCGAACCCGCGCCCGAACGCAACTTCAGACGGCAGGCAAGCGCCTTAACCGACTGAGCCACGCCGGTGGCGCTTCTGTGTTTAGGAATGAAGGGTGTGATATGGTGATGTGAGAGAGATATGATCACTACACATCCAGCCAGAAAGCCAGCGACTTACAGTCCGCGTCACCGTTTTTGGCGTGTGAAATAAGTAATGGGAATGTTAAGTGCGAGTGTTTTACATTTGCCGCAGTCAGTCTGACAACTTTATTTGGAAAATGGCTGATGTGACGTGTATAGGAAGTGGTACCATTCCCAGCTGCACTGGCAAAATGCTCACAAACTGGGCACTATATATCTAGGACACTCGCCAAAAACGCTGGCGCCAGCTGTAACACTCTAGAATAATATGCCATTTTCAAACACACCAAAACACAACCATAGCACATCCTGAACAGTCAACTGCATTTCAAAACACACACCCTTTTCGACACAATCATGAACACACCTCACCACAACAGAAAACCAGACGATAGCGCGGAACCTTCACTAGGCTTCGAACAATGAAGAATATCATTTCGAAACTAGTTAGCCAGGTAATTTTCTAATGTTTAGACACTAAAGAAGTTGTAAAGTAAATCAGTCATTATATGTGTTAAAGGTTTGTAGCCAACAATTAATAATTGCATATACAACTTGATTATACAATTTTTAACACTATATCACTTCGGAATATGTATTATATGTTTTTCTCGTGTTAAATTTTATCGTACGTGGTTAACATTTTTCGGCCTGTTATGGGCCTTCTTCAGAACTGGTTGTTGCTGGTCTTGGCGCCTTTTGTTTTGTTTCCTGTGGGGGTGTGTTTATGTGTAGTGTAATGTAGAATCAAAGAGTGTTGTTCTGAAATTGAATTGTCTTGAGAATTTCATTTGGATGTGTTTTTGTGTGTCTGTATATTTCGTATTGTTCTAGTGTGTTTAGTTTCTGGCTTTTTTGTTGGATGTGTAGAATTTCCATTCTGTGTCGATGTCTCTATAGGTGTGGTTACAACTTCATTCAAGAAATTAAATTACAACATCACATACAGAACAAATAATACTGTACGAAAATATCTCAACACACAAACAAAACAAACAAACAAATACAACCACACAGGCGTATATAAACACCTGCAACAACTTCTACATAGGACAGACAGGCAGATCATTTCAAACA
The DNA here is from genome assembly GCA_025594305.2 of Periplaneta americana. Lineage (NCBI taxonomy): Eukaryota > Metazoa > Arthropoda > Insecta > Blattodea > Blattidae > Periplaneta > Periplaneta americana. Next base: position 169,022,791 of record JAJSOF020000009.1, read on the forward strand.
CGTTACAAAGAACACATCACAGCCATAACACAATTACAAAACACATCCACATATGCAAAACACATCACAAATGCTAACCGCACCTACAGAGACATCAACACAGACATGGAAATTCTACACATCCAACCAAAAAGCCAGAAACTAAACACACTAGAACAATATGAAATACACAGACACACAAGAACACATCCAAGTGAAATTCTCAACACACAACTCAATTTCAGAACACACACACTTTTTGACTCTACATTATACTACACAAACTCACCCCCACAGAAGACAAAACAAAAGGCGCCAAGACCAGCAACACCAGTTCTGAAGAAGGCCCATAACAGGCCGAAACATGTTAACCAGGTACGATAGAATTTAACACGAGAAAGATATATAATATATATTCCGAAGTAATAATTGCATATGTTACTTAACACAGTCTATTTCCTGTAATACCACACTGTACATCATTTCAGGAGCCTACCATATGGACGAGTTGATGTACTTGTTTCCACAAGACCACATATTTTCTAATTCGAGGAAAACTGTGGAAGATGACGAAATGATAGACATAATGACAACAATCTGGACTAATTTTGCACGCACAGGGTAAGTAATTACAATATATCGTTCTTTATTACTTGAAATACAGGGACATCATTTTATTTTTACTAACATTTTTAATATTAACCTGTCTATACCTTTAGAGAACCGGAAACACCGCTTGCTCCCCCCTCCAAGACTGGAGTTCGATGATACTGGCGTAAAACACAAATCACTCTACTAGGTATAGGAAGGAAGAAAAGTAGTTCATCCATTTACGTAAACTAGGAAATATCGCGATTTTGAGTTTGATAATTTTCATTAGGTTTTCTTTAATCAAAGTACAGTACTGTATTAAGTATAAGTGTTTTTACTCACGAAGTGAGTTATACATGCGAACGTATTCATTATGCAGTGTATATTATACTGTCTACAGCACATTAGCGTACAATATAGAGAAAGAAGTTAAATTGAAAAATAATCATAATATGGATATTTAAACACAATTTTGAAAATGGTGGCCGTTCATTTCGATACAGGCTTCAGTTCTTTTGTGCATATTATCGCACTATAGACTACTGCATCTAATTCCAATTGCCAGTTTCGTCCTTCGTACTAGTAACTCATGTTGAAATAATTCTATACCTACTCTACGTACTGTAAAATCAATCTTCACTTCTGCCCGACCCGAAAATATAAAATTACTCAGACATGCTATCTACTGTCCGTCCAAGTGGTTATGCCGCATGATTGTAGAAAGGGAGGAAATCACGTGACAGTTAATTACTTAAGGAGGCCCTTTTATTTAAGTTAAATTAAACAGCTGTATAATATTACGTAAACGCCCAATTCCTAAGAGAAATTGATGTTTTCAGAAAAGAGCTAAGACAGCCCAGCTTTTACAGAGGGGCGAGCAGAAGCAGGTGGGGGAAATCGGGATGCGACGTAGGCAAACGGACAGTACCTGTGCGAAAATATGATTCAATATTGAAAGCTCTTTCGTCACTGGAAAACGCGAACATATTTCTGGAACATACTATACTCAGTAACTCAGTACTGCTTACTATCTGCGGTCTTGGCTCTGTGTGGTGTTGGAACTTCATTAGTAGAAGGGGTGGGAGTGAAGTACATTCAAAAACTCAGGTACAATAAAAATTGAAGTAAAAATAAAATGATGTCCCTGTAGATGTGTAAAGATTCTCAAACTCACGCCTAGAAAATGATCTGAAGTTGCTTAACGGATTTGAAATCCAGTTGAGATCAAAGACAAATCGAGGGGAGCATACAAAGGCCGACGAGCACGTTCCCAGACCACAAATTTACAGAGAAGCGTTCCTGAGTGTTCTAGCTAGGGAACTGTTGTGTGGGGTTTCTCCTTGTCGCACACATGACTTTTTCTTGTATTGAAAATACCATCCTGGCGAATTGAACGAGTTACATCAGCTTCTTGTCTATGAGGATGACGTGAATATGTTAGGTGAAAATCCAAAAAGATTAGGGAAAATACGGAAATTATACTTGAAGCAAGTAAGGAGATAGGCTTGGAAGTAAATCCCGAAAAGACAAAGTATAGGCCTATGATTATGTTTCGTGATGAGAATACTGCGTGTTCAGTTCAAAGTGTGTCATGGCTCGCTGTATGCCGTCATGTGGCTAGCCGATGAGCCTAGAGAATTCAATCTTCCTACACTTCCGCAGAGACGTATTACCTATGTGCCAGAGAAGTTGCCTGGCAAGTACGGCGTTCATTCTGAAAAGTACTTACCGATACGCACGGTAACGCCGGTAGTGGTAGGAATGTGAACTGTTTGGAAACACGTACTGAGGTGAGTTTTTTTCTTGCTATCGGGATATGGAGAGAGGGTTAAGACGATTACTTACGTATTTGTTGACATTAACTTCGACGGTCAACATGGACACGGAGCATTTGATTTGTATTGTGGAATGTTGCCGTACGCAACCGATGATAACAAATACCCTGCGTACGACTTGTCTGCGTAAAACACAGTTCGAAAGAGATTATGGTACCACACAGACCGTACAGACCGCCATCTGTTGCTACGACGTTCAAGTTATACCGTACACGTTCTCAAGTTCAGATTGAACGCCTTGATTAATAGGCAACTTTTCTGACATAAAAGCTGAAACTCGCTTCAAATCGCTGACTCAAACAGTGCCGTCATGACACACTTTGAAATGAACACCCAGTATATTCTGTATATGAAAGAAAAGTAATATAAGTAATTTATCTGAATATGTAAGATGTCATTTTTCAACTCATATTAGTTCAAAATATTTGTATGATACAAGAAACCCGTGTTCGTTTAGGCATTCTTGATTATTGTGGAACCTCGGTAAGGAGCTCTTCAAGGGGCTGCATAAAAATAGCGAACTAATCGGGACCACGTATTAGCGAGAGTGGGTTATTTTTGGATTTTTTAAATTTTAACACAAAGGTATGAATCAGCAGAAACATTTGTTGAAGAAATTCTTTTCACTTAACCTTTAACTTTCTCCATATATTATTCCAGTTATAATTAATAAATTTTTTTAATTCTTCATAACAGAAGTCCTACATCTGAAGTGTGCAACTTAGTGAAATGGAAGCCAGTGTCTCCGCCCGACAGTAAATGGCAATTGGGGTCATTTTCTTCACCCGAAGTTGTGGAGTACGGCCACATCGATCGCACAGGTCTGCACGTGGAAAATAAGCCGCTGAAGGGGGATTTCAGAGTGTGGGATTTTATAGCAGATGAATCTGAACAGCGGATCTTAAGAAAACGGAAGGACTCTGAAGAAATTTACATAAAAATGTAAAATCCGCCATTTTAGAAAGTTGTCCAAAACAAAACAGGAGCTAAAGATTATGTGATAATATTAATAGTTCTTAAGAAATGTTATAGTGTAAAGATGCTAATTCCGTGATACCCCTAATCCCGTGATAAAATTTCAATTGACTGCCATGGAGTTGTGGTCTCTACTTTTAAGTTTTTGAAATATACATCTTGATTCCACAACTTTTAACACTGTATCACTTCGGAATATGTATGATAAGACTTTCTTGTGTTAAATTTTAACGAACCTTGTTAACATGTTTCGACCTATTTTGGTTCATCTTCTGAACTGGTCGTTGTTGGTCTTGGCGCCTCTTGTTTCTTGTGACGGTGCGTTCGTAGTTTAGAGTCAAAGAGTGTATGTGTTTTGAAATTGAGTCGTGTGTTGATAATATCGTTGGGGTGTGTTTTCGTGTGTCTGTATATTTCATATTGTTCTAGTGTGTTGAGTTTCTGGCTTTTTGGTTGGATGTGCAGTATTTCCATGTCTGTGTTGATGTCTCTGTAGATGTGGTTGGCATTTGTGATGTGTTCTGCATATGTGGAGGTGTTTTGTAATTTTTTTATGGCTGTGATGTGTTCTTTGTAACGTGTTTGAAGTGATCTGCCTGTCTGTCCTATGTAGAAGTTGTTGCAGGTGTTTATATACGCCTGTGTGGTTGTATTTCTTTGTTTGTGTTGTTTGTGTGTTGAGATGTATTTGTAGAGTGTTATTTGTTCTGTATGCGATGTTGTAATTTAATTTCTTGAATGAGGTTGCAATTTTATATGTGTTTTTGTTTTCGTATGTTAGTGTGATGTAGGTATTTTTTGTGTTCTTATGTTTGTGTTGTATTCTTCTGTTTTTTTGTGGTTTTGTTTTGTCTTACGTATTATGTTGTCTATTATGTTGGGGTTGTATCCGTTTTCTTGTGCTATATATTTGATTGTGTTTAGTTCTTTGTTGTAATCTTGTTGGTTCATTGGTATGTTGAGTAGTCTGTGTACCATTGTTCGGAATGCAGCTTGTTTGTGTTGTGTTGGGTGGTTGGATGTGTTGTGTATGCGTGTTGTTGTTGTTTTTGTTGTGGGTTTTTTGTGTACTTTGAGTGTGTGTTTGTTGTCTACTTTTGTTATTGTGATGTCTAGAAAATTTATGGATTTTTGAAATACCTAACAGATGCCAGTAGATGTCTTCTTTTCAATTCTATTGACTACCCGTCTCTTGAATAGAAGCAATCGACTGCAGAAGCTTTTGTTCAGTGAAAGGTGGTTGACCAGTAAGTTTTTCTTTCTTTTGTGACCGCTCCTGAAGAAACATTTTATATTTGAGGTAAGAATTAGTATAGCGTTATAAAAATGATATATTACTGTAGATTATAGTTAGCTGAATCAATGTGTATGATTATTTAAACATTATGAGACAATAACAATGTTACAGAAGCTTTCCCATTTTCGGATTTATGCTCATATTTTTCCTTCCTGGCTCACTCGACCAGTGATGCCAACGCTAAATTGTGAAAATTAATGTCTATAAAATAAAATAGTTCGTGGAAATAATAATAGAAATAAGTTATAGAAAACATCAATTATAATTATAGGGCATATATATAACTTAATTACTGATATTGTTAGGAATATAAATAATGAGAAATAATTGTGTTATAATTCAATTTATTCAAAATTAATTTTGTATTGAATTTAACTTTCAGTTTATTTTGTTTATAATATATTAATATGTAATATGTATTCCTGTAGTTACACAAGTATTTTCTATGAAATTTGTTACTTAGGCCCTTCTTCTATGTTGTAATTTCTTGCTTAATTCATGTTAAAATAATATACCACGACTTTAATGTGTTTTTCCAAATACGCGTTTGTTTTCGGAGCAGTTAATGAGGATTACTTTAGTATCACGGAATTAGGAAACCACTATCACGGAATTTGTATCCTTATCACGTATATAGGAGTCACTATATAACAATGAAGAGTCATATATTATATACCAAACTTGTGAAACTGTTGACACTGAATGTTATAAAAACTATAGTTAAAGGTCCAAATAACGTCTATTAGGTGTTATTTGAAAATTTTATTACAATTTTGGCATAAATATAGACTTTATTAAATATGTCACGGAATTAGGCAACTTTACCCTACTTTTCAGTTTTCATCAATCTGGAAAACATAATCCTACGTATATTGTTGTATAATTACTGAAGTTACATAACATTTACTTAATATTCTGTACTAATAATATTGAAATAAAATCCTTGCAATTATAGTGTGACAGGAAAATGGTATCACAATTGCGTATCTAAGAATCAGTGCTAGACTTATATGAATTTATTTACTTTAGAGTCATGATACTTCTACATACATTGGTCTCTATGTTTTCCTGTTAGAAAACTCGTATCCATTAACCAATAATGATGAAGTAATAAGCTATGAAACATTATGTGTATATTATATTGTATGTTACAATTACTAACAAAATCTAACTAATAATAAATCTGTAGCCAAAATTTTTCTGGTAATTTTCGATTTTCCAAAAATAATTAGTGTTAACATGTATAATTAACCATCCTGAAACCGAAAATCGCTTTTGTATGTCTGTCTGTCTGGATGTTTGTTACCTTTTCACGAGATAATGGTTGAACGGATTTCGATGAAAATTGGAATATAAATTAAGTTCGTTGTAACTTAGATTTTAGGCTATATCGCATTCAAAATACATTATTTAAAACTGAGGTTATAAGGGGGTCTGAATTAAATAAATCGAAATATCTCGCTTATTATTGATTTTTGTGAAAAATGTTACATAACAAAAGTTTATTTAAAAATGATTTCCGATAAGTTTTAGTCTATACAAAATTTTGATACGACTGATATTAAAGGATATACAAGACCTTTAAAATAATATAATACATTTTCACCGCCGCCTCAGATTATAGCGTTGTTGTTCCTGCAGTAACTCCTATGTGCAAAATATAAAATTTTTGAGTAGGAAAAAAACCACATTTATTCATTCCATGGCAATGGTACATAGGAGATCGTGAATTCTTCCAATTTCGAAAGAAAAAAAATATATTTAAATACTACTATATATGCTGTATCACTATTTAAGTTATTTGAAGGGTTCAGAACCATAGTGGGCCAAGCGCCATTTACTGAAGACGTAGAAAACAATGGTCAAAATTAAGTTATTACCATAATTCAATGGAAACATATAGCAAGTAATATAAAGTTTACACATTAAAAATAAATGATATGTCAATCTTCATTAAACTATGGTTGCATGTAATAACAAATAAGTAAAATGTTAAAGGAATTGTCATTGCACCAAATGATTGCTCTCTGGACCAAAATGATCGCATTTTAATTATTTAAATACAATTTAAATTAAGTAACATATTAAACGATTTATCCTTCTATCAAACACGAATGTTCCCTGGATCAAACGTCCTATTTTAATTATGTAATTACTTTATATTTATTTCTAACAGGTGCAGCGGAGCGCACGGGTACGGCTAGTAAATAAATAAAATAAAATAAGATAAGATGTTCTATGGGAGTGAAAAGACGTTACGAAGGTGAGATATTCAACAACAGTAACGTATTATTGAGATGTTTTTGTAGAGCAGGCATGTCAATTGATGCCCACTGGAGCAAGCGTGCGCGCTTTAGAGCCCAGGAGAGCCTGAGCGCTTTACAGCGGAAAGGAAAGAGACAGACAAAAGAGGTGGTATATGCCGCTTGGTCGAGCTGTATTCAGGGATGGCTAGCACTGATTCAATAGATAAAGGAAAGAGAACTTATTAAAACTGTATCCTTGTTAATTTTTAGATTTGTCTGAGAAGTATAAGTGCATTATAAGAATGTAAATTTTAATTTTAATGCTCATTTTTCACAAGTTTGATTTTTTTATTCAAAAGAAATATTTTCTCAACTTTTCGTTTGAAATTTTCAGAAATTTATTTAGTAGCCTTACAGAATGTTTTCGTAAATCTAATATACCGTAAATACGTATTACTGAAGATAGTATCACAGTCAAGTATATACAGTCGCGAAACTCAATGCGTAGTAAATATGCAAACATTAGGTAGTTGCTCACCACTAGGATCGCTAATATCGCCTCATTACTGGCAATGCAAAATAGTACCGTCACAGTATATTGTTTCTAGCACCCTCAAAACTCAAGCTTCGACTGTATATAGTAGACTTAGATAGTATATTGAAAATTTTGAAAATATTCGCATGTAAATTGTTTGTGAGGAAATGAATTAACAAAGCAACTACTGTTACATCATAAGCAAAAAATACGTGCCCATGTGTTGTAAAAATGTCAGCTCTATAGCTTCAGCAGATTTCGAGAAAATAATTTAATATTCTGATGACAGGAAGTTGCTCACAAATATCACCTTAAAAGCATAATGCGATAAGAGTTTTGATATGTAATATTAGTTACACTTAAAACAGATACAGTACCTAGGTAACTTTGCTTTGTACTGTAATATTGTTTTGATTAGTTTATTGATTACTTTTGTAAGGCTAAAGATACCATCAATATAATTTCCAACTTATCATGTCATACTCAATCTCTTTCTTTGGAATATCACTTTCTTTATGAATGATGTGTTTCATCCACTTAATACAGTATAATATTATACTACTATGGAATTTAAGTGAATATTCCGTCTTAATTCTCTATTATGTTATTAAGATTTAAAACAATTACAAGTGCAATATTAAGAAATCAGTGTTAGTACTACTTTTGTTTTACAGACAATATAGATAATATTAAACAGAAAGAAGCCATATAAACAATAAAGACATAAAATTTCACGTTCCGTTTGAAGTTTGTGCACCACTGTTTTCATAATCCAACAGGCTGCTTATTCATATACACAACCCTTCCTCTTTCCATACTTAGCGCTTGATGCCCGCGCACGACGTCAAGGTCAGAAATATGCGCTTGCTTTGACATCACTGTTGTAGTGTATTATTTGTTCTGTATGCGATGTTGTAATTTAATTTCTTGAATGAGGTTGCAATCTTGCGTATGTTTTTGTTTTCGTATGTTAGTGTGATGCATTTTTTTGTTTTTCTCTCAAAATAGACAAACTTTCTATACAAGTTTCTGCTTTGTAAGATGTTCTGCTGCAGGACAAAATATTAGTTAACTATCCAATTTTGTGAAGGCAATAATAACGTAGGTATTCAAAATAATAATGTAGTTAAACTAAACGACCGTTTTCGGAGATACGAGGTATCACTCCTTATACATCGATATGAGGACCTCCCATTTGAATCAGTATTTCATAATCACTAGGCGCCGTTCTGATAAAATTTCTGCATCCAGTTCCATAATTTCACTTTGAGGGGTTTAGAATATTTTCGTCATATTTAGGACCAACTTGTAGAAATTTGTGTGTATACCGTCTCTTATTTTTGCCATAGAAATACAAATACAGAGAGAACGTAGGTAATGTCATTAATTTCAGAGGGTTAGTCCTTGAGATATTTGAGACAAAATAATTTAATACAATTTTTTCTCGCTTTTTGCTTCCTTTTAGAGATAAAATTTGTTCACATGAAACATTCCATAGCGTGAATAATTTCGAGCGAAAAATTGTTCCGGGGCCGGGTATCGAACCCGGGACCTTTGGTTTAACGTACCAACGCTCTCCCAACTGAGCTACCCGGGAACTCTACCCGACACCGATCCAATTTTTCCCCTCTATATCCACAGACCTCAAAGTGGGCTGACAACCGTCAAGCAACCAACATTGAGTGCACACTAACTCTGTGTGTCTTAAATTGTGGTTTTCTGTTACGTATAGTGACGTGTATTATGCAAATCAAGCTTTCAGGCATAACTCCCTGTAAAGTTAATTTGAATAATTTCGAGCGAAAAATTGTTCCGGGGCCGGATATCGAACCCGGGACCTTTGGTTAAACGTACCAACGCTCTCCCAACTGAGCTACCCGGGAACTCTACCCGACACCGATCCAATTTTTCCCCTCTATATCCACAGACCTCAAAGTGGGCTGACAACCGTCAAGCAACCAACATTGAGTGCACACTAACTCTGTGTGTCTTAAATTGTGGTTTTCTGTTACGTATAGTGACGTGTATTATGCAAATCAAGCTTTCAGGCATAACTCCTGTAAAGTTTATTTGAATAATTTCGAGCGAAAATTTGTTCGGGGCCGGATATCGAACCCGGGACCTTTGGTTAAACGTACCAACGCTCTCCCAACTGAGCTACCCGGGAACTCTATCCGACACCGATCCAATTTTTCCCTCTATATCCACAGACCTCAAAGTGGGCTGACAACCGTCAAGCAACCAACATTGAGTGCACACTAACTCTGTGTGTCTTAAATTGTGGTTTTCTGTTACGAACAGTGACGTGTATTATGCAAATCAAGCTTTCAGGTATAACTGCCTGTAAAGTTAATTTGAGTAATTTCGAGCTCAGTTGGGAGAGCGTTGGTACGTTTAACCAAAGGTCCCGGGTTCGATACCCGGCCCCGGAACGATTTTTCGCTCGAAATTATTCAAGTTAACTTTACAGGGAGTTATACCTGAAAGCTTGATTTGCATTCCATAACGTGTTTTGAGAAAGTCATTACTTTAATTCCCAATATGATCAGTCAATTTCAGAAAGCAGTTTATTATGATAACAAATGATTGAAATAATTTTAGTTTTGTATTTTAAATGCGCAGAAATTTGATACGTACAAATGTAACTTTTGTTCCGCGAAGGAATTTTACAGCGTTAAATTTTTTGGAATCAAATTTCTACACTTTTAAAGGACAAAATTAAAATGCTTTCATTCATTTATTACCATAATAAAAACTTACCCTAGTACAAACCCTAGTATTGCCGCATTTCGATTATTGTGACGTTTTGTTAAGTGACCTAAGTTTTGAACTGTCAGTCAAGTTACAGCGAGTTCAGAATATGTGCGTCAGATACGTATGCAACATCCGACGATACGATCACATACCACCGTCCTTCGCAAGTCTTTCGTAGCTCCGACTTAAAGAACGCAGAACTTTACACTCTTTGTCATTACTCTTTCGAATTCTGTACACTTCAACACCAAATTACCTTTCGTCTCGTTTCTCTTATCTATACTCTAACCACGACGTAAATACCAGATCACTTATCTGTGGCGCGTTACCTCTTCATAGAACATCTCGTTATTCATCATCTTTTACAGTATCCACCTCGCGACAATGGAATTCCCTGTCACAAAGTATTAGGGGCTGCAAGACAATAAACACTTTTAAGAACAGCTTAAAAGATAACCTTGTTAGCATTTTACTCCAATCATACTGACTTAAACTATCACTGACTACATTGTTACTCCTTCCTTTAGACATGCATCCTGATAGTGCTGTATTTTCTGAATTGTCTCGTAATACTCTTTTTCTATTATCTAACATTATTTGAAATATATTAACATTCTATGTATTTTAGCTTAATTCTGCTACATTGTTTGTATTTCAGTGTTTAATTAATAGTCCATAGTATTTTGTTGTTTAATTCGTAAATAACTCTTGTATACATGTAGCTCTGATCTAAATCAAATTGTTGAACTCTTTGTAATTTCATACTTATGTATGTATACTTTTTGCTGGTTGAGTGGAAGAGAAGGCCTTACGGCCTAAACTCTGCCAGCTAAAATAAATTATTATTATTATTATTATTATTATTATTATTATTATTATTATTATTATTATTATAATACACTGCTCTCTTAAACTGAATGAGCATAGCGAATTGAATCTATGGCTTTCCCAAAACACGCTATGAAATGTTGAATATAAAATGATTTTTATCTCGAAAAGGAAGCAAAAACGAGCAAAATTGTAGACTATTAAAACATTTTTGTTTGAAATATTTCAAAGAATAACCCTCTCACATTAATGACATTAATTACGGTTCATCTTGTATAACCAACACTAATGTCCGCCTCTGTTTTGCTCAGGGACATGTTTGCGACTAAACGTTTGTAAGTGAGATTACGCTTTCAAGGTCTGTAAAAATGTTTATGAAGCATCACAAATATTATAAAAACAAACAGTGCATTTATTTTTGGACAACTGTGTAGCAGAAAACAATTTTCGTCAACTGTTTAAAAATATATATTTATTTGTTGCGGGCAGTTTTATGCAGATTTTGACTGGGCCGAGGTGTATTTTATCAACAGTAATCTCACTAGAGGTTTTGATTTATCTAGAGAAAATCAAAACTCGAGTGGGATTTAATTGACTATTACACGATTAGAAGAAAGTATATAAAGATTAGAAGTAACGAAGTACTCCAATACAATAAAATATTAATTGACTTACGAAAATACAAAACTGTCTTCAAATGTATTATTGTACAGGGACATCATTTTATTTTTACTAACATTTTTAATATTAACCTGGCTATATCTTTCTATTAACGATTGAAACAGGAAACACCGTTTGTTCCCCCTTCCACGACTGGAGTTCGATGATACTGGCGTAAAATACAAACCACTTTACTAATATAGGAGGGAAGAAAAGTAGTTCATCCATTTATGTAAACTAGGAAATATCGCAATTTTGAGTTTGATAAGGTTTTTGTTTAATCAAAATACAGTACACTTAGTGTTTTTACTCACGAATTGAGCTATCCATTCGGACGTATTAAGTATGCAGTGTATATCGTACTGTTACAGCACATTAGCGTACAATTTAGAGAATGAAGTTAAATTGAAAAATAATCATAATATGGATATTTAAACACATTTTAGAAAATGGTGGCCATTCATTTCGATACAGGCTTCAGTTCTTTTGTGCATATTATCACACTATAAACTACTGTACCTAATTCCAATTACCAGTTTCCTCCTTCGTTCTAGTAACTCATGTTGAAATAATTCAGTACCTACTCTATAAAAGAGTACCTTATGTACTGTAAATTCATTCTTCACTTCTGCCCGATCCGAAAGATAAAATTACTCAGAAATGCTATCTACTGTCCGTTCAAATGGTTTTGTTGCAAGGTAGTAGAAAGGGGGGGGGGTCACGTGACAGTTAATTACTTAACGGGGCCCTTTTATTTAAGTTATTTTAAACAGTTGTATAATATTACGTAGACGTCCAATTCCTAACAGAAATTTTTCAGAAAAGAGCTAAGACAGCCCAGCTACTAGACTTTACAGAGGGGCGAACAGAAGCAGGTGGGGAAAACCGGGATACGACGTAGGCAAACGGACGACAGTACCTGTGCAAAAATGTCATTCAATATTGAAAACTCTTTCGTCACTAGAAAACGGGAACATATTTCTGGGACGTACTGTACTCGCTAACTCAGTACTGCTTACGCGCCCTCGGCTCTGTGTCGTGAACGGTTGGAAGTTTACTAGTAGAGGGGGTGGGAGTGAAGTACTTTCAAAAACTCAGGTACAATAAAAATTGAAGTAAAAATAAAATGATGTCCCTGTACCATCTCAGCATTACAAATATTACGCTAGATGCATGCTAGATGGCAGTAGTGTGTTATGATTAGCTGTCTTCGAACATAAAATATACTTTAATGCTCGAAGTTAGCTGTTATCTTGCTATCAGTTGTGCCAACTATGGAATCTTCATTGAACTCTGTAGACGATTACAAGCAATGCCTTCTCGATCTAGATCACGATGGCAGTGTTACTAGCCAAGAAGGCTTTGTTGATCCAGTTTCATTTTTATTAAAACAGTTGCATTCCACTTCAATTATCCGAATCCCAGTAATCAACGTCACTTGACAGATGATTTTCAATAAATCTTAATATTAAACAATCTCTGATACGTGACTACCCATAATATCATATAGCAGAAGCTATAACATAACCTAAACAATATATACAAGTTTTACAAAAGTTTTAATTAACGACGATGACATAAAAAATAAACGTGAATAATTTTAAAAGTAATAATTACTGAATGTACAATTTTCAAATTTGAATGTGGTTGGTGGTTCAATTGATGTTATATTGGACGTGTGCGTAAAAGAAGTGGAACTCGTTGATGTAGGCCTAAATGGTGTACTCAACTTATTCAGGATTTCCGAATGGTGTTCTTCATTTATTTGTAAGTAGAATTTCAGGGAAGATGCATAGCTATGACCAGTGATCTTTATTAATTCTTGTTCTTGAATGCCAAATCGCGAGTCATATTTGAAACTGATGTGCATCGACTGGAGTGCTTTGTATTTTTTTTTTTTTTGACGTCCAGACCAGCGCAGTTTGAAATGATGGCAAACAAAGAAACAAATGCTAGAGACGCTATAAAATTAAACAAATGCTAGGAACGCTATAAAATTAAACAAATGCTAGGAACGCTATAAAATTAAACAAATGCTAGGAACGCTATAAAATTAAACAAATGCTAGGAACGCTATAAAATTAAACAAATGCTAGGAACGCTATAAAATTAAACAAATGCTAGGACGCTATAAAATTAAACAAATGCTAAGAAAAATTAAACAAATGCTATAAAATTAAACAAATGCTAGGAACGCTATAAAATTAAACAAATGCTAGGAACGCTAGGAACGCTATAAAATTAAACAAATGCTAGGAACGCTATAAAATTAAACAAATGCTAGGAACGCTATAAAATTAAACAAATGCTAGGGACGCTATAAAATTAAACAAATGCTAGGAACGCTATAAAATTAAACAAATGCTAGGACGCTATAAACATTAAACAAATGCTAGGAACGCTAAAAATTAAACAAATGCTAGGAACGCTATAAAATTAAACAAATGCTAGGGACGCTATAAAATTAAACAAATGCTAAGAACGCTATAAAATTAAACAAATGCTAGGAACGCTATAAAATTAAACAAATGCTAGGAACGCTAAAAATTAAACAAATGCTAGGAACGCTATAAAATTAAACAAATGCTAGGAACGCTATAAAATTAAACAAATGCTAGGGACGCTATAAAATTAAACAAATGCTAGGAACGCTATAAAATTAAACAAATGCTAGGGACGCTATAAAATTAAACAAATGCTAGGAACGCTATAAAATTAAACAAATGCTAGGGACGCTATAAAATTAAACAAATGCTAGGACGCTATAAAATTAAACAAATGCTAGGAACGCTATAAAATTAAACAAATGCTAGGGACGCTATAAAATTAAACAAATGCTAGGAACGCTATAAAATTAAACAAATGCTAGGAACGCGATAAAATTAAACAAATGCTAGGACGCTATAAAATTAAACAAATGCTAGGAACGCTATAAAATTAAACAAATGCTAGGAACGCGATAAAATTAAACAAATGCTAGGAACGCTACAAATGCTAGGAACGCTATAAAATTAAATGCTAGGAACGCTAAATTAAACAAATGCTAGGAACGCTATAAAATTAAACAAATGCTAGGAACGCTATAAAATTAAACAAATGCTAGGAACGCTATAAAATTAAACAAATGCTAGAACAAATGCTAGGAACGCTATAAAATTAAAAAATGCTAGGAACGCTATAAAATTAAACAAATGCTAGGGACGCTATAAAATTAAACAAATGCTAGGAACGCTATAAAATTAAACAAATGCTAGGAAACAAATGCTATAAAATTAAACAAATGCTAGGGACGCTATAAAATTAAACAAATGCTAGGAACGCTATAAAATTAAACAAATGCTAGGACGCTATAAAATTAAACAAATGCTAGGACGCTAAACAAATGCTAAACGCTTAAAATTAAACAAATGCTAGGGACGCTATAAAATTAAACAAATGCTATATAAAATTAAACAAATGCTAGGACGCTATAAAATTAAACAAATGCTAGGAACGCTATAAAATTAAACAAATGCTAGGGACGCTATAAAATTAAACAAATGCTAGGAACGCTAAAAATTAAACAAATGCTAGGAACGCTATAAAATTAAACAAATGCTAGGGACGCTATAAAATTAAACAAATGCTAGGACGCTATAAATTAAACAAATGCTAGGAACGCTAAAAATTAAACAAATGCTAGGAACGCTATAAAATTAAACAAATGCTAGGACGCTATAAAATTAAACAAATGCTAAGAACGCTATAAAATTAAACAAATGCTAGGACGCTATAAAATTAAACAAATGCTAGGAACGCTAAAAATTAAACAAATGCTAGGAACGCTATAAAATTAAACAAATGCTGGGAACGCTATAAAATTAAACAAATGCTAGGACGCTATAAAATTAAACAAATGCTAGGAACGCTATAAAATTAAACAAATGCTAGGAACGCTATAAAATTAAACAAAAAATTAAACAAATAGGAACGCTATAAAATTAAACAAATGCTAGGGACGCTATAAAATTAAACAAATGCTAGGAACGCTATAAAATTAAACAAATGCTAGGGACGCTATAAAATTAAACAAATGCTAGGAACGCTATAAAATTAAACAAATGCTAGGAACGCTATAAAATTAAACAAATGCTAGGGACGCTATAAAATTAAACAAATGCTAGGAACGCTAAAAATTAAACAAATGCTAGGAACGCTATAAAATTGAACAAATGCTAGGAACGCTATAAAATTAAAAATGCAAATGCTAGGAACGCTATAAATTAAACAAATGCTAGGACGCGATAAAATTAAACAAATGCTAGGAACGCTATAAAATTAAACAAATGCTAGGAACGCTATAAAATTAAACAAATGCTAGGGACGCTATAAAATTAAACAAATGCTAGGAACGCTATAAAATTAAACAAATGCTAGGGACGCGATAAAATTGTGCGATAAGCAGCCATGATTGGTTGAAAGACGTCTTTTCGTACAGTTTTATTGGTCAAAAGTAGTGTGACGTAGTAAAAGTGTAATAGTCTAAATAAATTTCTGGAGATAGAGGTGAATAATTCACTGACTGACAGAACACAGCAGACTGGAATTTATTTCATAGACATGTTCGCTTGATTACATTTGCATTATGTAAGAAGTCCTTCTGGTTGTATTTGTGATAAGAATTGCTGTTTAAATTCCTTACTGATATACAGTAGTACGTCCTTCTGCCAACACGCTCGCTTGGATTAGTCGAGTCTGCCTTGTGGGCTGTAGAGGTAATGCGAGCAGCGACGACTATGTTCCTGCAAGTCTTCCTCTTTTCAAGCTTTATCGCTGCTTGGGCCGATAGCGTATTAGTCAAACAGGGACATCTCCGAGGACACCGGCTCGTCTCCAAGGGAGGTCGCGAGATATTTGCTTTCCAAGGAGTTCCATACGCAAAACCACCCATTGGAGAGCTGAGATTCAAGGTAAATGCATATACCTGCCTGAAAATTGATATAATTATACATAAACCGCGTTAGAACTACGACATAGTCTACACGTTTCGTAACAATTTCGTTCCTTGAAATTAGGTTTTGGATAATCAACCCTGACCAATCTAATTTCAATCTCACTCACAGTGAAAGCTTAAAATCCCGTAAAAATTTCGTTTCTTCTCTTGTTACCAATAATAATTATATATCTCTTTAGATTTTGTATAATTTAACTATCGTCCTATTTCATACATTAAGCAGAGGATCAAGCACACAACTACACTCAAGTGGAATATATACTGTAACTCTAATGTTAAAGGCTCTGTGACCAAGAAATTATTCTTTCCCAATGTACAAGACAGACTATGTTGCAGTCAGTTCTCAACCGACTTCTTTTTCACTCAATTTATGACCTGCCATGGAAAATTCAGTTCCTGCTTTGAAAGATTCAGGATCAAAAGTGCAGAAGAATCTCTGTGCATATGCAGAGACAATCAGGCTGTTGAACATTTGATTTTTCACTGTCCAGTGTTCGAAAGAAAAGACACTTTTTAAGATATCATATATCGGACTGCAATTTAAATTACTGCACACCCTTTACCATTTACTTAGGAAAAAATGTTATAAACAATTCACAGAGTTTATACACCACATCCACGCAAGACTGTAGCTGTTAATTGTATATAAATTAATGATGATATAAAATCCTAATGCACTATCTAAAACAAGGTGTCTCTCTTTGGGACATAATAATAGTAATAACAACAATAACTATGTTTGTATTATAGATTTTACTATTGTTCAGTATTTGATGACAGGTATATAGTTTGTAACCGTAAGTAATTTTGTTTTTATTTATTTACTATCGCAAACCACCTATATAATAGGTGTTTAATTTGTAACTAAGCCAATTTTGTGCATTTTCTCTTTACTATTGCTTAAAATTATGTATAAAGTCGCAAATTTATGTAATATTCTTGCAATCTCTCTACACCTTCGATTATAATTTCTAATTTTATTTAATTTTGTTTTAACTGAATGTAATTATTGCATAACGTATTTAGTATTGTTTAATGTCTCTTAATTAGTGTATTTATATTGTAACTATGACTCAGACCTACTATTAATTCTTTAAAATTGTGTATTATCACTACATAATGTATTTCACATGTAACCCTAATATACCAAAGGTAAAATAGGGTTTCAATATTTGGATAACAATAATAATAATAATAATAATAATAATAATAATAATAACAACTATCGTAAAAAGTAATAAAATGAAGGGATGATCTACACAGACAAAATCTTACAAGTGTTAAAAGTTTAGAATCCTATGCTATTGAGCCTTGAAGAAATTATTATTATTATTATTACTTATTATTAAATGGCTTTTATTATTTACCCGAAGGTTCATTTTAAAAGCCCGCCATCGGTCCAAATCCTTCAAAAGATTTAACTCCAGTGAACTTTATCATCATACCCCAAATTAATCAAACCATTTTTGTATTATCCTCCCATCTAAATCTCGGCCTCCCTAAAATTTTTATCCTCTCTCCCAACTAACACTCTATATGCATTTCTGGATTCTCCCTTGTTGTGCTTACATGTCCTGCCCATCTCAAACGTCTGGATTTAATGTTCCTAATTTATAATCATTGAAGAATACAATGCTTTCAGTTCTGTAAGATCTGTAACTTTTCCATTCTCCTGTAAGTCTCATCCCGTTTAGCCCCAAATATTTTCCTAAGACCTTATTCTCAAACACCTTAACCTAATGTTCCTTACTCAGAGTGATTCGAGTTAAATTGGAAAATATTCAAAGTTTCACAACCATATATCAGAACAACCGATAATATAACTGTTTTATAAATTCTAACTTTCAGATTTTGGACAGCAGACTGGATGATAAGAGCTTCTCAATTCTAATAATAACATTTCCCATATTTATTCTTTTAAAAGTTTCCTCAAGAGTGTCATTTATATTTGTTACTGTTGCTCCAAGATATTTGAATTTTCCACCTCTTCGAAGGATAAATCTGAATTTTATATTTGATTATCAATATTTGGTCAAAGACATAATGATATTGACTTTGTCTTTCATTTACAATATCAAACCGATCTCTTTACTTGCTTCAAAAAATTTCCGAGTTTTCCTAACCGTTTGTGTATTTTCTCCTAACATATTCACGTCATCTGCATAGACAAGAAGGTGATGTCCTTTTCAATTCCATACCCTGCCTGATTATCCTGAACTTTCCTAATGGCATATTTAAAGCAAAGTTAAAAGTAAAGGTGATAGTGCATCTCCCTGCTTTAATAAATAAATAAATAAATAAATAAATAAATAGGCCCGCAGTGAATTGAAAAAGGATCAGATAGAAACTGACCTATACGGACTCTGCTGTATGTTTCACTGAGACACATTTTAATTAATCGAACTAGTTTCTTGGGAATACCAAATTCAATAAGAATATCATATAATACTTCCCTCTTAACCGAGTCAGATGCCTTTTTGAAATCTATGAATAACTGATGTATGTACCCTTACATCCCATTTTTTCTCCATTATCTGTCGAATACAAAAAATCTGATCAATAGTCGATCTATTAGATAGAAAAGATAATGATCCCTAGATAGATAGATCTACGTACGGAGTTAATCTTCTCAAAAGAATATTGGACAAAATTTTGTACGACGTCAACAAAAGATGATATTCCTCGAAAGTTACGACAGATGGTTTTGTCCCCATTTTTAAAAATAGGTACAATTATGGACTCTTCCATTGTTCTGGTACAATTTCCTTTTCCCAAATAGCAAATACAAGTTTATAAATTTATAAATTATTATTATTATTATATTATTATTATTTTATTTATTTATTTATTTATTTATTTATTTATTTATTTATCTATCTATCTATCTATCTATCTATCTATCTATCTATCTATCTATCTATCTATCTATCTATCTATCTATCTATCTATCTATCTATCTATCTATCTATATCTATCTATCTATCTATCTATCTATCTATCTATCTATCTATCTATCTATCTATCTATCTATCTATCTATCTATCTATCTATCTATCTATCTATCTATCTATCTATCTATCTATCTATCTATCTATCTATCTATCTATCTATCTATCTATCTATCTATCTATCTATCTATCTATCTATCTATCTATCTATATCTATCTATATCTATCTATCTATCTATCTATCTATCTATCTATATCTATCTATATCTATCTATCTATCTATCTATCTATCTATCTATCTATCTATCTATCTATCTATCTATCTATCTATCTATCTATCTATCTATCTATCTATCTATCTATCTATCTATCTATCTATCTATCTATCTATCTAATCTATCTATCTATCTATCTTATCTATCTATCTAATCTATCTTATCTATCTTATCTATCTTATCTATCTTATCTATCTTATCTATCTTATCTATCTTATCTATCTTATCTATCTTATCTATCTTATCTATCTTATCTATCTTATCTATCTTATCTATCTTATCTATCTTATCTATCTTATCTATCTTATCTATCTTATCTATCTTATCTATCTTATCTATCTTATCTATCTTATCTATCTTATCTATCTTATCTATCTTATCTAGATTATCTATCTTATCTATCTTATCTATCTTATCTATCTTATCTATCTTATCTATCTTATCTATCTTATCTATCTTATCTATCTTATCTATCTTATCTATCTTATCTATCTTATCTATCTTATCTATCTTATCTAGATTATCTATCTTATCTATCTTATCTATCTTATCTATCTTATCTATCTTATCTATCTTATCTATCTATTTATTTATTTATTTATTTATTTATTTAAAAAGTCCTGCCGATTGCCAAACTCTTCAAAATGATATGAACTCTATTGAACTTTAGTCTGATGATAATGGAATGAAAATTAATGAAACAAAAACATTTGTCATTTCGTACTCACGAAAAACTACTTCCAAAAAAATTTCATTCTTCTCTTAATAACGTCTGTATTATTATGAAAAATTCTATCAAAGATCTTGTTGTATTACTTGATTCTAAATTATATTTTCACTATCATGTTCAATATATTTATAATCATTCAATAAGAATGCTGGTTTAATAAGATCTATAACTTATTCTTTTTCTACTCCCGGGACTCTATTAATTCTATACTTTACTTTGGTTCGATCTAAACTAGAATATGCATCTGTAGCCTGGAATCCCATTACTTCAACTGATTCGGTTAAATTGGAAAATATTAAAAGAAAATTTTTGCCTTATGTGCTTTTCAATTTATATCCAATTTCTCTGACTTTAATTATGAGATTACCTTTAAATATTTTAACTGTTGTAGCCTTTATTTTAGACGTAAAAATCTTGATTATAAATTTTTTTGCAAAGTTATCAAGGGTGATATTGATTGTGAGTCTATCATAAACAACATCAGCCTTCGTATTCCTACAAAAGGTTTGAGATTTCAAAACATTTTTACAACAGAAATTCAAAATCACTTTCTCCAGTCTGTAGATGCATAAAATATGCCAATTTGCATGACAGACAATTTAGATCCTTTTAAGGTATAGTTTCAGTTTTGATTATTAGTATTTACTGTTCTTGTTCTCAATTTTATTTATGTATGTTTTTCTTGATTTAAGATATTATTTATTTATTCTTGCACCTTCAGTATCTTCCGATTGTGTATTGTGCTGAACTATAATTGGCCTCTGGCTGTTGTTCAGCACACAAATATAATAATAAATAAATAAATAAATAGACAGGCAGGCAGGCACACAGATATATATATAGGTAGATAGATAGATAGATAGATATATAGATAGATAGATATAGATAGATAGGATGGATAGATGGATGGAGATATGATAGATAGATAGATGGATAGATAGATAGATAGATAGATAGATAGATAGATAGATAGATAGATAGATAGATAGATAGATAGATAGATAGATAGATAGATAGATAGGCAGGCAGGCAGGCAGGCAGGCAGGCAGGCAGGCAGGCAGGCAGGCAGGCAGGCAGGCAGACAGACAGACAGACAGACAGATAGATGGATAGATAGATAGATAGATAGATAAGTAGGTAGGTAGGTAGGTAGACAGACAGATAGATAGATAATAAAAACATAGACTAGTAAATTGCTGGACTAGTGCGAACTACGGATATATTATTTATGTAGTAAAATCCCCTTTATTTCATCTAAAATAATGTACTAAATAAAATATTAACAAAGAGATGAAAAATTAGCTGATCTCAGGTTCGAACCTGGGTTCAATTACTCCATGGCCTTTGACTTTGCCACTACCCAACAGACACCTATTTCTAGTATATTGGTTGAATTACTCATAGCCTACGTGCTACTATGATTGGTTTCATGTTTGGTGCCTATTATATTTAATTTTGAATTCTTGAAAAGTAAACAAAAATATGAAATAGTCCTCGATTCTGTCTTTCCAAAACTAATGGATGGACTCAAACTCTTCTTCTATTTTTACATCTATTCTTTCTCCGTATGAGCAAATTTGCCAAAAGTATATCTCCTACATCTACGTCCATGTTCACTGGAAGACTGAAAATTTTCTACAAAAATTTAGCAGCGCCACTTTTAGTGGCGTCGTCTGTAGAAACACTTAAATTGTTATTTTCTATATATAGGCCTACGTACTATTTCAGTAATAACTTTCAATAAACAAATTACATTACCAGTAATGGATATGGCTCATTGTCTTTTCACGAAGGCTTCACGAGAACATAGATCATACCCGAAACAAGAAGTTCTGTTCCAGCAGTGCGATAAAATATATTCTGTCCCATGAATTCTGTTCGATTCGACGCGCTTTCTGCTATCTTCCATTTAAATACATTGTGGAGAGAAATTCAATTTCGTAACTAGTGAAAATGTGAAGAGACATGCATTTTTATAAGACAAAATAAACGTATGGGGATTTGTCACATTGTGCTTGTGTAATTGAAAAAGTACTATTTTATTCCACTCATTTTCTCAAATAATATTTTTTTTTTGACATGGAGGGGAAGTTTGAAAAATGTGAGATTAAAACTTTCTGTAATAGATGTTCCTAACTGTTGACAATCGCAAATTATCTTCTTTCAATAGACTTTTCTTTCTGCCATGCCTATATTAAAACAGTGAAAGATAATTTGTTTTCGTGACCAACTCACAATTCATCAACATTTGAGCCGTTCAGAGCAGAAGTGGTGTAAGTCAGAAATGGGTAATGAGGATTAAAGTTAACATTCTGTAAAATACAGCGCAAAGCAGCAATTAATATTCAATTTATTTAAACTATTAGTAGTCAGTGGATAGCACGAAGGACATATTGACTGCTACTTTGCGCTGTATTTTATAAATTTTCTACTTTAAACATCATTACCCAATCTTGACTTACACCACTTTTGCTCTGAACGGCTCATTTGTTTATCGCACGGTGCAAAGGACATTAGCCTGTGTTTGGTAGATCAAGAGGAAAAAACATATTTTATATATCAATATTTAAACGTAAAAATACTGTAAACAGCTCTACCTAGTGCCCTTAACTCCGACAGTTGATCGTGTAACAGAATAAATTACAATTTATATGAAACGTACATTTGTGCGAAATCGTGCGTATTTGCTTGGTTTCCGCACAAACCAATCCGCGGAAAGTCTAAAATTCCACATTCAGTATTCCCAACCTAACACACACAACAATTTCCTCCTCTTATCGCCTAAGTGACATATTGATTTTACTGCTTTAGGCTTTTAACATATTATTTTTAGAGACGTTCCATATAGTAATAATTATAAATTGAAACTTACCACTGCAATTTCACCTAAATTGCACTGTTAATTATTGTTTTTAAATATTTGCAAAATTAAATATATTCTACAACTCCACTAAAGTTACTGCATTCGTGATGCAAGTAACATTAACGAAGCCGTGAAAAATCAACAAGATTCCAGACTCATCATAGACTGGGAGAAAAAAAGACAGACGTATATCACGGCCTGCTGGAGTATAGTAAACACAGAAAACATTTTAAAGCAACAATGTTGAAGATTGATATTTTTGTTATGTAAATTTTCCGTCATTGAACAGAAACCAAGATGGAGATTTCATTGCAACTAATTAGAAATTCCTCTTTCAGGTATGTAATAAACGATCTTCGCACAAAATAATGTACGATACACGAGCGGTATGTTTTCTTTCAATTCTCGAAATTAAAAGAGCTCAACTACGTTTCGCTTTTTCAAACTTTTCCTCGAACATGAAAACTTCAACATACTGCTCTTGTAACGCATATTACTATTATTATATTAATATTTAAACGTAAAAATACTGTAAACAGCTGTACCTAGTGCCCTTAACTCCGACAGTTGATCGTGTAACAGAATAAATTACAATTTATATGAAACGTACATTTTTGACTGGCCACTACGTACGTGGTGTGCAATGCAGTGTCGTTTTTATTATGGTAATGTGTTCAAAACGACGTTAGAGATATCTCCGATGAACTAAATGTATACACAGTTAAGTTCACTGCACGATTGTCCACGGCAGCAAGCCTGGCCTCCATGATTATCACGAAGGCCACGCGCTGCAGGACTGAATCCCAGCCCCTTATTTCCGGCCTTCTTCGCTTAATGATAGGGGCCGAGGAGGCGGCATTAGGCCCACTAGGCATTATCATTGCACAGGAAGACAGGGAAGCTGGCTGATTCCCAGACTAGTCTTAGTTCGATCCTCCTTAAATGATGAACTCTGTGCACGCTAGGGTCCGTATGATATCCTAAGGCGTACGAAGATACGGTTAGTACTTCATAGAGCAGGCCTGCACAAGGTTTGCGCTCTCCGAGCCGGCTCACAGCTCATGAGCGGAATGCAGATATTAGCTGCGCTCTGTATAAGGGTGGACTGGAAGAAGGGTGATCTCGTACAAAATATACACAAAAGGAAGTACTATTACGAGTGTTTATGAAATGAATTCCCGGCCAGTGTTTGCAAAACTATCTTGGAATTATTAATTGATACAGAAGTATTATTTTACAGAAATAATATAAATTTTATACCTACTTAAATGTACAATATCATTTTGTTATATTTTATTTATCAGTACATCAAAACGATGTTTTATGCTGTTGGCAGCTGAAAGGAACAGTAGCCTACTGATCGTAATGAAACATCAGTTACAGATGTTCGATGTCTGCCTTTATTAAAGTTGATTATAGAAAACAGTTGCTCACAAAATATAAATGTTGAGCCAAACATAGTAATCATTTTCACAGCCAGCCTGTGTAGTCGTGGATATTATTGCTAATGTTTAGTCTTGTAAAACTCAACCAGGCTAGTAGTATTATTCAAACGATCTTTAGCCCTTAGGTCACATTGAAGATCAATAAGTCTGAGTTGTAAATCGTTAAATGTTATCTTTTATTTAACGACGCTCGCAACTGCCGAGGTTATATGAGCACATTTAAATGCAATCGATCTGGCCCGGAATCGAACCCACAACCTCGGGCATAGAAGGCCAGCGCTATACCAACTGCGCCAACCAGGCCCACCTGTAACTTATATGGCATTGTTTCAACTGGTGTTGAAGAATTTATTATGATAACTTTAAACTTCTTTCCAAGTAAGACAAGATTTTTAGTAGGTTATTTTACGACGCTTTATCAACAGCTTATCTTATTTAGCGTCTGAATGAGAAGAAGGTGATAATGCCGGTGAAATGAGTCCGGGGTTCAACACCGATAGTTACTCAGCGTTTGCTCATACTGAGCTGAGGGAAAACCACGGAAAAACCTCAACCAGGTAACTTGACCCGGGAATCGAACCCGGGCCACCTGGTTTCGCGGCTAGACGCGCTAATCGTTACTCCACAGATGTGGACCTTAAGACAAGATCTTGGAACCTAGAATTAAATTCATTTTGAATTTCAATTAATATTTGCACATAATCGTTTCACATGGCTTCATCACGAGCAGTTTCTATCGTTCGAAAGTAAGCCATAGGCCTATTACCTTCCCAAAACTGACTTACGAAAAGTTTAAGTTTACGACTGAAATCCCGTAATTTATTCAACATATCAACACTGAGCTGGCCTTTTCCCTGAAGAGAGATATTTAAATTGTTGAAGATTAATATCTTTAGTATCTTTATGTCTGGACTCGTAATGACGTATTATGTTACGTTTCTTTCTACCTTTCAAAATGTTGTGGCAGATAAAGCTCTGAGTATTTACTCCAGCAGCTATGAAAAAATAAGCATTTTCCCATGCAACATTGAAAGAATTTGCCTGATCACTACATTTCCGTCTTTTAGATTCCTCCATACTGTACTGTAGCAGTAGGTAAGCAACGTGAAACAGTTACTGAGAATAGGCCTACACACTGCACTCCACTAGATAGCTGAGTGGTCGTTTCCCTCTCCTCTACCTATAGCAGGTCTATGTCATTCTGACGTATCTTCCTCTCCGTTTCGGCGAGCGGTAAACACAGTTCTCCCGCTCGGAAGGAGCGCGCGCGCTCGTTGAGCGCTGTTTGTGCAGGTATGTCATAGACTATATTGGCGTGACGTCATGCTGCCATGTGACACAGATACAATGAAGGAACACTAGATGGTCTATTAATGGTTCGAAAGTGACCTCAGGGACTGCTGAAAATGCATTCTACTGATAAATATTGATAATACGGTGGCCTTTCCTACAATTTAAATTACTATATTTGTTAATTTATTTATTTCATTTATTTTCACTGGTACTGGCAGAATTAAGGCTACAAGGCCTTCTCTTCCACTCAACCAGTATTAAATACATAGGAAAAATAAATAACATAAATACAGAAAGCAACGGTTGAGAAGTTTTTATCATCCAGTCTGCTGTCAAAAAATCTGAAAGTTAGAATTTATAGTCCACACCTGTGGAGTAACGGTCAGCGCGTCTTGCCGCGAAACCAGGTGGCCCGGGTTCGAATCCCGGTGGGGGCAAATTACCTGGTTGAGATTTTTCCGGGTTTTCCCTCAACCCAATACGAACAAATGCTGGGTAACTTTCGGTGCTTCATTTCATTCAGACGCTAAATAACCTAGATGTTGATACAGCATCGTAAAATAACCCAATAAAATAAAAAAAATAGAATTTATAAAATAGTTATAGTACCGCTCGTTCTTTATGGTTGTGAAACTTGGACTCTCACTTTGAGAGAGGAACATAGGTTAAGGGTGTTTGAGAATAAGGTGCTTAGAAAAATATTTGGGGCTAAGAGGGATGAAGTTACAGGAGAATGGAGAAAGTTACACAACGCAGAACTGCACGCATTGTATTCGTCACCTGACATAATTAGGAACATTAAATACAGACGTTTGAGATGGGCAGGGCATGTAGCACGTATGAGCGAATCCAGAAATGCTTATAGAGTGTTAGTTGGGAGGCCGGAGGGAAAAAGAACTTTGGGGAGACCGAGACGTAGTTGGGAAGATAATATTAAAATGGATTTGAGGGAGGTGGGATATGATGATAGAGACTGGATTAATCTTGCTCAGGATAGGGACCAACGGCGGGCTTATGTGAGGGCAGCAATGAACCTCCGGGTTCCTTAAAAGCCAGTAAGTAATACAGAAAACAATATAATAATAATAATAATAATAATAATAATAATAATAATATATATATATATGTATTTAGTTACATGAAGTTCTAAAGAGTTAAAAGAAACGGCGCTCATTCCGTCGGATCCCGGCCACTGAGTGACTCGTAATGAGTGCACCTCTGCACATAGTGTGTTGGACATTTTGCCACAGTGTATGAGGGTTGGCCACTAAAGGGAAACTAAGAGGTGGAGCTTAAACTGATAGGATTCAATCCGGCATCGGAATTGTAATCCGGTATGGCTTAGTGGATAGACCATCAGCACGTAGGGCTGGAAACCCGGGTTCGAATCCCGGTGCCGGAGAGAATTTTTCTCCGCTCCACCGATCCTTCATCATTAAGGATGATGTTATCAGCAACTTATATCCCCAATCGTCAGAACGAGGGTAACGATCATGCCTCCACCCAGTCTGTTACGTAGCCAGGACACTTTCACCTACTCAACCTGGTTTTACCAGTGACTCTAATTATGTAATGTTTCTTTTTCAGGCAAATCCTCAGCATTTATTACAGTCAAATCTAATTAGGCAATTAACTTGGTGTGCTAAATTGAGGTCATTCATCTTGCTTGTGGTTTTTCGTGGTTTCCGTAAGGTGTTAAGACAAATGTCGAGATGAGCCCTTGAATAAATGAGTCACGAACCTGTCACCCACCGGTATACATTTCGAATTTCAAAATTTTGTCGTTCACTTATCTTCATCTCGCTACGGAGCCTTAGCAAGCGTGCGTGCGTTCGATTTATTTGCAACGTCCGTAGATCTGACCGTATCACACCTTCACTAAATATGCTGTCCTGGGCCCGTCTCAAAGAGCGAAGAACTATTTACTCTCTCACTTTACTCTTCAATATTCTTCAAACCTCTAACCCTAGCTACTTAGCTTCTCGTTTTCAACATTTGTCCTCATATCACGAAATAGATACTCGCTCACAACACCATATCACACTCTCCATTCCTAAACATAGAACATCCTTCTACTCTTCATCTTTCACCGTCTCTCCAGCTCATCTCTGGAACTCTCTACCACAACATGTGAGAGACTGTCGGACATTGTCTAGTTTCAAAAATAAATTAAAATTGCACTTTTTGAATTAGATTCCTTTCAGTTATAAGCCCTTTTCTCTGCCATAGTTTTGTAAAAATATAGGCTGTATATTTCTTTTTCCTTCCTTTCCCCTTTTTGTTCTCTTTATCAGCCGATGAATTTATTATCATAGCCTTTTTTATCGTGGACTTTATTTAATATTCGTATTTCTTTTCTTTTTTATTATTATTTTATTACATTCCATTTTGATATATTGTTCCTTACATTTTTCCGTAAGTACTAAATGAGTTGCTTTCACTGTATTCCAATGTATTTTACTTTTTTTTCTATTATGGTATTATTTTCATGTTGTTTTAGTGTCGATTTTATTATGCTATTATTATTTTTTATATATTTTCGTAGGCCTAATATGTTAGTATTCTGTTCTTTAACTTTTTGTTAAATTTTAACTGCTTGTATACTTTGTGACCTGGTAGAGTGTAAGAGAAGGCCCTATGCCCTTAACTCCACCAGTATAAATAAAGAATTATTCTATTCTATTTTATTCTATTCTATTCTATCCCAACACCAGTAAGCTTCGGAGAATTGGTTCGAAGTGCTGTTTCTCTCCTTTGAATTTGGTATCCCACAGACCTCACTGAGAATCGAACCCAAAGCGCTAGCGTAACAAACTGAAGATCTGATCACTCAACCACCGCAGGGGTTGAATGAAATTAGAACAATACGTTTTTGGTTACTGGTATGTCTTGCAGTTTTACCACATTTTCAATAGCTTATCCATTCTATCGAAATACCAACGTATGCATCACATAGAATTCGTCCATGGAAGATGTCGTATTAGCATACAACCACAGTCTACTATATACAGTCACGAAGCTTGGGGTGATTTTTTGCATTTCTCGCGATAGTTGCTAGCCGCTTGGAGCGCTGTGAGTACTAGGAACAATAGACTGTGTCACTGCCATCGTGATCTAATACAGGCCGTAAGGCAGACCATGTGACTCGCTTAACCCGATCACGAAGGGCGGTGTTTCAACCATATAAATTAATTGGAATGCATAAAGAGTAACATATATTTCTCTAAAATGTAGTGTAACTGCATTAATAAAATTTAAAACAATGATTAGGGGACACTTCAGACATAATTCACTTGCGAGTTAAGGTGTAATATTATTTGGGTGTGAAAATTACGTTGTTCGTATGTGTAATACCTACCTTTATTTCGATTAAATATTGCGAAATTCTTGTACATTCACTTATTCACGATTCAATAATTTTCAGTTGCACCGCACGAATATTTAGATATATTGAAATTATAGGTTATGTTTACTGTACCAGTTGCCCATTTCTGTCTAATTTTAGTGGTCTCCAATGCCCTGCCACTACATATGTATGTTATGTCATATGGAAATTACAGGTTATGTTTACTATATTTAACTTATATTCCTATATTCGGAATTATACGTTATAATTAAACATAATGTCATGTATGACACCCGTCACATTCTATTTGTCTGTATTTTAATACTGTAATTGAGTACTGAATTATTGTATTTATCTACTACATTAGAGATGAAGTAACACAATCGTAACTAATTTCATAGGAGTGGTATGGTAAATTCTGTCTACAATTAAGGGAGGTAGATGTGCTAAATTAAAATCACAATATCAATTCGTTTTTATTAAACCTCAAAATAAATTCCATTCTAAACTATGTTGATGCGAACAGATTATGTTAACACGTAACATTCTCTTCACATTAAAGTAACACAGTTTTGTAATTATTTCTACAACATATTATGCAACAAGAAGTAAACGGAACTTATGGATACATCACACTAAATAAAACTTAGCTATGATACGCAATAAAGTTATCTATTCTAATAATAAATCTGTAGCCGAAATTTTTCTGGTAATTTTCGATTTTCCAAATTGGTCCTAACATATATAATTAACCACCCTGAAACCGAAAATCGCCTTTTTGAAATTTTTGTTTGTATGTATGTATGTATGTCTGTCTGTCTGTCTGTCTGTATGTTTGTTACCTTTTCACGCGATAATGGCTGAACGGATTTTGATGAAAAATGGAATATAAATTAAGTTCGTCGTAACTTAGATTATAGGCTATATGGCATTCAAAATACGTTATTTAAAAGGGGGGTTATAAGGGGGCCTGAATTGAATTAATCGAAATATCTCGCTTATTATTGATTATTATGAAAAATGTTGCATAATAAAAATTGCTTTAAAAATTATTTCCGATAAGTTTTATTCTTTGAAACATTTTGATAGGACTGATATTTAATGAGATAAATGAGTTTTAAAATTAAAATAACTGCCATCTAAGGCCGTGTAATGAATTAAAAAACAAATGACTTCGTCTATAAGGGGCCTTGGACAGCAACAATCGAAAGCTATGAAAGATAGCCTACAGGTAATGTTTCTGCGTTTCTATGAAGTAATATCAGAAGCTTAATTAACCGATTTGTATAATTAATTATTAATTCACCATTGGAAAGTGTAGTTTCTCTAGATGGACATAATGCTATAATGTTATCACAGTAACTCCTGAGTGAATCGAGGACAGGTAAGATTAAAATAGCTTCTTATGCACAGAAAACTTGATAGTCTATTCTGTATATTCGTTTCCTGTATTTCCTAAACTAATTTTTATGACCAAATGAGTGGTCTCTGGATCAAAATGATCGCATTTTAATTTTTTAATTAAATTTAAATTAAGTAACATAATAAACGATTTATCCTTCTATCAAACACGAATGTTCCCTGGATTAAATGTCCTATTTTAATTATATAATTACTTTATATTTATTTCTAACGGGTGCAGCGGAGCGCACGGGTACGGCTAGTAATATAATAATTCACTGAGCTCCATACACTGAAATAGAAAACCCGAACATACATTACGGCCTGGTCTAGATCGAAAAGGCATTGACTGTGCCGTATTTCGCTTTGTTGTGAAAAGTTGTGTAAACTGTGAAATGTTCGTTATCGGTTGTAATAACTGTAAATGACTAAAATACAATAATTTGAATAATAATATGGGACAAGACGTTTGTGGTACTATAAGGCCCAATTGTATAAAACTCCCTGACTAAAGATCAACTTTGATCGAAGATCGAAAATTAAACCGAGTTCAGACACTTCTTCTATTGTATAAAACTTTTCTGTGATCAAATTACCTTGGTTCAAATGCAATCTAAGTTCACGTGAAAAGGATTTGGCAACATCGCATAAACAGGTGAAATACGTGATGCGCGGACCATGTTATACTGGTTTGTTCAGTGTTGCCAATCTAGCGATTTTAACTCTTTTTCAACAACAATTTCTTTTAACTTTTATATTGCTTAAATAGGGATTTAGTGACCTTTTTAGCACCCCATAGTGACAAAATTTAATCTTTCTTTGTTGATAATGAGAAATCTAGCGACTTTACAACTACTTTTTCGCAACTTTCCGTATTACACTCTGTTGGAGACACTGTTCTTTTTCTGCAATGTAAATAATGGCGGACAATAAGAAGATGGTTGACTGTTCTCCAAGTTGTTATCATGTTATGGTGTTTGATACTGCTAAACATAATAAAGCTTTATAAAACGACAATTTTCGTTTAGTAATACAGTAAATTGAACATTTATGAATGTACCTATCATATCCATTAATAATTAATGGTTGTTATAAACATAATATAATTATAGGTTATGTTATTTGATACTGCTGAACACGATACAGCCTTATAAAATATAAGAATGTTTGTGTATTAAGGCAAGAAATTGAAAGAAATATATATATAAATGTACCTAACATATCTATTAATATTAATAATAATGGATATTTTATTTGCACAATCTGTCACTCGTATATTTCAAACAGAAAAGAAATAACTGATCTTGGATCATCTAACTTAATCGGAGAAATTTCTTCAGTCAAAGTTGACTTTAGTTTGAGACAAATTAATCTCAGATTAGACTTTATACAACACAAAATTCCAAGTTCAGCTGAAACAAGGATCAATTTAACCTCTGATCTAAGATTAAATGGTTTATACAATCGGGCCTAAATATTGTAAGAAAAAGAGGTCAGAGTTATCCTTCTTCCGAAAGATCCAGGAAGGTGAGTTTATAAAATATAATATATACTTTATGAAAATTATATATAAACCTTATGTATTTCATATTTCAATAGTGGAAGGAAAGTATTAATTTTTTCGAAAGAATACGATATCGAAAGTATAATACATTTTATCGTCTGCTGGGGAAAGGATCTGTGATGAGGCGATAGTAGCGATCCTGTTTGTTAGCAACTATCTATGGATGCGTATTTAGTAAGTATTGAGCTTCCTTGACTCTATATACTAGACTGTGATACAACCTTGAAGATCTATCTCCAGAAAAACAGGCGCTAATAGAATGTACACGCGTGTATTCGTTCTTTTGCATCAAGATGTTTTGAAATGTTATTTCTCTGAGTAAACTCTAAAAAAAGGTAATTGAGTAGGTAAAAATTGTAACGGCAAGTATACGTTGTTGAAGGCTGCTAACTACGAGGAAGTGATAATGTCGTTGCCGTAACTACAAGCGTGTAAATCATTTGTCACACGTGCTTCACGCTACACGTGTACAGTATATTTTCCATTCTTCTATGTCATGTTATGTTACTCTAAATCTTATTATTAAGACATAACCTATATCACTAGTCACCTGTTATGACAACAACCATAATTATTATCATAAGCGGTTTAAATTTTACTCATAAATTTATGGGTAAAGGAAGATAATAATAGATATTACCAATAAATAAAATATGTAGATGATTAATTACTTTGCTAGCTTGATCGACTAGGCCAGTGATGTAAAAGCAAGCGCATTTTTCTGACCTTGACGTCGTGCGCGTGCATGAAGCGCTAAGTATGGAAAGAGGAAGGGTTGTGTATATGAATAAGCAACCTGTTGGATTAATAAAACAGTGGTGCACAAACTTCAAACGGAACGTGAAATTTTATTCGTCATTTTATATGGCTTCTTTCTGTTTAATATTATCTATATTGTCTGTAAAACAAAAGTACTAACACTGATTTCTTATTATTGCACTTGTGTTTTAAATCTTAATAACATAATAGAGAGTTAAGAAGGAATATTCACTTAAATTCCATAGTAGTATAATATTATACTGTATTAAGTGCATGAAACACATCATTCATAAAGAAACTGATATTCCAAAGAAAGAGACTGAGTATGATTTGATAAGTTGGAATTTATATTGATGGTATCTTTAGCCTTACAAATGTAATCAATACACTAATCAAAACAATATTACGGTACAAAGCAAAGTTACCTAGGTACTGTATCTGTTTTAAGTGTAACTAATATTCCATAACAAAATTCTTATCGCATTATGCTTTTAAGTTGATATTTGTGAGCAACTTCCTATCATCAGAATATTGTCCACACCTGTGGAGTAACGGCTAGCGCATCTGGCCGCGAAACCAGGTGGCCCGGGTTCGATTCCCTTTCGGGGCAAGTTACCTGGTTGAGGTTTTTTCCGGGGTTTTCCCCTCAACCCAATATGAGCTGGGTAACTTTCGGTGCTGGACTCCGGACTCATTTCATCGGCATTATCACCTTCATATCATTCAGACGCTAAATAACCTGAGATGTTGATACAGCGTCGTAAAATAACCTACTAAAAAAATCAGAATATTAAATTATTTTCTCGAAATCTGCTGAAGCTATAGAGCTGACATTTTTACAACACATGGGCACGTATCTTTTGCTTATGATGTAACAGCAGTTGCATTGTTAATTCATTTCCTCACAAACAATTTCCATGCGAATATTTTCAAAATTTTCAATACACTATCTTCAGTAATACGTATACACGGTATATTAGATTTACGAAAACATTCTGTAAGGCTACTAAATAATTAGGCCTATATCTGAAAATTTCACTTTTCTGTACGAAAAGTTGAGAAAATATTTCTTTTGAATAAAAAAATCAAACTTGTGAAAAATGAGCATTAAAATTAGGACATACATTCTTTTAATGCACTTATACTTCTCAGGCAAATGTATAAATTGACATGGATACAGTTTTAATAAGTTCTCTTCCCTTTATCTATTGAATCAGTGCTGGCCATCCCTAAATATAGCTCGACCAAGCGGCATATGCCACCTCTGTCGTCTGTCTCTTTCCTTTCCGCTGTACAGCGCTCAGGCTCTCCTGGGCTCTAAAGCGCGCGCTTGCTCCTTTGGGCATCAATTGACATGCCTGGACTATGCCTTGGCCTGCCGCAATATGGAGTTGTATGAGTAAACGTTTCAGAACAAATATTGCAGTGGTTCCCAAACTTTTTGAAGGTGGGACCCAATCTTGAGCGAGGCATTTGTTTGTGACCCTCCCCCCATTACCATACCAGTAATTTATTAACCCCATTCGAAAAATATAAATGCCTGTAAGATTGTGAATAATGATAATTTTGCTCAAAACCAGTAGATACCACCCCACTTCTAATATGTCGATACCTCCAAGACAAGAAATTGCAAAATATAATCCTGTTTTTTGCACGATCGTGTTATTTTACTGTATTTACACATATATTATTGTTACGCATTGAAAGTTAGAATTACCACACAAAAACCTGTTGCTAGGGAAACCATTCTTCATAACAAAACTATACTGAAATAGACCCATTACAGTGCACTTATTGTTACTAATGGCCGAATTCATAGTTAACACTTATCGTAAGGAAACACTTAAGCAGTTGCTTATAATAAATTCCAATTCATAAATCCCACTAAAGTGAACACTTAGTCAAATAAGGCAGCTTGTCAGCTTACTCAAGTGTTTCCTCATATGCATTGTAATCAGCTGATTCGGTATACAATAGATGATGATTATGATTTAATTTAATTTATTGAGTTCTGTAATTAAAATGAAAATGAGTTTCGGCAAGCAAAAGATATATCAGAGATATGGAAAACCCTTTAGAGATGTATAATGATCAACAATTTAAGAAGAGATACCGTTTCGACAAGAACTCTGTTGTGCATATTCTGGTGTCTCTCATTTCAATTCACAATACAACCATGAGGCTTACCGATTTCGCCACTGCTGAAAGTACTGGTTGCTTTGAGATTTTATGATACAGCAGCATTTCAGGTAGATTTAAGTGGCATTATTTTTCGAAAAGTATTCAGGCCCCAACAAAGTGTTATTTGCATTTTTGTTTGTATTCTACCCAAGGAATAAGTTGTTAAAATTTGCGTAATTATATCATTTCCACTTTGTTTACCATAAAAATAACTAAAAAATAAATTGAAATGATTTACTTACAGGAATATTTCCGGAGTTTGCATTAAACTCAACTGCAATTTTGTACCATGTCAATTTCTTCTTTTGGAGAGAACAATTATTATCAACTTTTTTTACTTTCGACGATATCTCCATATTTCATAACTAGTTATCTTAGCTCACTTCTTTCTTTTCTGTAAAATGCTTTCTGGACATCTTGTATAATTTTTAGCTCTATAATATTTACTTGTGTATTTGTGTATGGCAATATTGCCGACTTAAGAATTTGAAGGCGCTGGAAAGCAATTGAATGTAGGAAAGCGCTCACGTCTAGCCATGTTGCTATATTTCTTTCGATGTCAAAGGAATGCTCACGGCATATGAATGAATAGCGTCTCTGCAATACGATCTGAAATAAGTGCTAAGGAAATGCTCATTACTTAAGTGTTTCCTCATTTTATAAGGGACGACTATGAATTCGACCCTTAGTTACCATTACAGTGCAGTTTTGCGAAGGCTTTGGAATAATATTGCTCTAAATTGTCAATGCAAAATCTATATATATATATATATAATTTGAAATGTTAATGGAAATTACGAGAAAACGGCTGAACGGATTTTAATGAATGACCCGTCATTTTGAAGCTTGGCATTCAAGGATTTTCAGAAAAATAGTAACTTTCAGTGACGCGTTAGTTTTCCTACATAATTTTTCCTATCTTCCAAAATCCATCTTTCGTCAGTTTTGAGAACTAACTGCATTTTAGTATAAAACAAAACACACACTACAATAAACAATAGGTTATTACACGAAGGCCATGACCTGCAGGATTGCTGACATATTTAGAGCTCAAATTAAATTGGTTATTAAAAACTTCGAGACTTACTAAAAATAATTTACAGGTCTGATTCTGCGGTGTGTAATTTTATGAGTACAGCTGTGTATTGGATATTAAAATCTACAAAACTTGAGGTGGTTTGATGACATTATTACCATTGGAAATGAAATATTATAGTTAATGCCGTGATGTGACTATTTTTCATTAATTATACATGTTAATGCTATATTGATGATATGAAAGTGAAACGTTTTAGGGTTATGTTAAGTAGATGTAGAGAATATTTTCATTTCTATAATTTACTGAGTGGCGGAAATATATAACTACAAAACTTATGTAAGATAATAATATTGTTATTAAAAATAAAATATTTTTATAGTTATTAATCAATTGGGGTTGAGCCTTTTTCATATACTTAATGGCGGCGTGATGTAGATATTTTTATACGTCATTCTCTTCAGTATTTGCTCGAGAGAGCGCAAAAATTACAGTTCCTAAGGAAAGACGAAAAGGTAGTACTTACTGATAAAATAAGAAGCCTACAAAATTATGTAGCCTCCCGATCATTTCAGCAAAATCTCTTAGCAGAATAAAATGATTTTACCCTCTACATTTCAAGGAATACATGCAGCAGCTATACCAAGCTATTGTTCGAAAGCATAGCAAACCTACAACTGTAACTTTTTTTTAACTTTCACCTTCAATCCACAATGATCTGAAATAGTTATTGCTTTACTCCCACATGAAAAACCCATTGATCGTCCTGACATTGTTACTTGCGTTTTCGAGTTGAAACTCAAAAACTGAAGTTGGTTACATTCAAGAAAAAGTATTCGGCATAAAAAAACATTCAGAGGGAGTATGTTTCACTACTACGGAAGCAAATAACTTCCAAATGTCTGGTATTCTTCATTGAAAATAAATCTGAAGAATTTTTATTTGAACGTATAATGAACTTAATTTGCAGCATTTGCTACACAAGCCACTAGTATTATATTTTATTTGCAATTTTAAAAATACGAACTTGCAACAAATTTTGTACAATACACGTTTGTAAAGTACATTACAAAATCTCGGAAATTGAAAAACGAGCACAGCGAGTTTTTCAAACTTTTCTTAGATTTTATGAAAAGCACTTTCCAACCTTGTATCGTGATATACTATTTCAATTCTTTTGGCTTCTTAGACTGGCCTTGCTTTCTGATATATATATTTTTTTTTAAACAGAACACTTGAAATAGTAGTTTGTGAAGTCAAGATGTTAACATAATAGCCAGAGATAAAGTCGACGGATTTATAAGGAAACTTGTTTTCTGGTAGACATTACTGGACAAAAAGAAAATTTATTCATTCCAATGCATTAAAAAAGTCACGGAAAATTTAGCTGCGTATCGTATGACAAGACAAATTCTTGGCTTGTTTTTTCGGACATACAATCAACTTTGCACAATTTTAAACAACAGCTCCTTGAATATCTTCCAGATGGAACTCAAAACAATCATGACAGTGACAGATAGATACTGAATCTGTTTCTAACAGATGCATTCAGCTGGATGAAATTAAAAAAAAAAATTAAGAAAAAACTTGTTAAAATATGTGCTTAATGATGGAAGGTTAAAGTTATACAGAGCGTTCGCATAAGGGTGGGGCCAGGAAAGCGGCCTGCCTATGGGAATCGTCTATCCGTAAGCTTCCGCTTTCTATACTAATAGCATGCACACGAGAATTTTCCTACGTAATACCATCTGAATCCACACATTTCTGGCATCTTTTAATAAAATTATCGTTCACACGAATAAGTTCGTCTTCGATAATTTTTCTAATCTCTCTTATTATATTCGCCTTCAATTCATCTATGCTGTGAGGATTATTCCTATAGACATTATTTTTTAGAGTTCCCCACAAAAATCTCACACTGTAACGTCGGGGCAACGTGGCGGCCCTATTTGAAGTGTCATCGAAACTAAACAGACGTCATTGTAAACCTGAATAACCATATTTTAATACCTTAAAGATTAATCCGAATAATATTGAGGCATGCTCATAAAAACGCCTCATTGAAAAATGCACCAATTTAAATTCATGCGAATTTTATTCGTGCTTATTAAAGAAAATCTTACTCCTAATCCGTCTCCCAAGTTTTATGACATAATCTCAAAAAACCTATGAAGAATTAAATTAATAAAATTATTAATCTTTGTTCCTACGGTCGAAAATCGCTTGCTATGTGTGGCGGTCGTAACGATGAGTAATCTCAAACGTCCATCTCCCTGACCTTGATCGCGCAACATTCTGTACGACGGGAGAGCCTACCTGCTGAGCTCCTTTGTTCTGGTGATTTATTTTTATTAAAAACTGACATGATATTTAAGTCTACATTCTGAAATTTTCACAGTGGAATCAATATACGCTAAAGAATTAAACACATGTTTTTTCGTCTGTAAAATGAGTTGCATTTTGTGGTCTATATTTTTAAATTATTTTAGATGGGTAACTATTAAAAAAATTATATATATTTTTTTTCAATTTAAGGCATTTATAAACAAGGCTCTCTTTTTTTCGAATTGCATTGAAATAATTTTTCCATCTTCCTTTACATAATAAGAAAACTTAAATGAATGAAACCGTGTTCTTTGTTAAACCAATATTTTAAATGCTGATTGCTGCCAAACTATGAAGAATATAAATATAATATTGCGTGAAATTCATATTTAGAACATACAAAATAACCTACTACAATATTTTTAACTTTTGAGACATTATGGTTCAAAAAAATACTTTTTTGCATGGAATGACCCAAGTGTATTCATGTTTGTGTTTGTGTGACCGCTTACTTTCACATTAAAGCACAGAAGTGTCTGGAGTAAGGACCGGTTGATTTTTTTTTACACCCGGATAAGCATAGAAACGAAATACTGTAAATGTATATTATGCTTACAAACTCCATCAGTACAGTCTGCATGAGGGAAGGTTATTTTAACTGTAGTGTTAGACTACTACAGCACAGTTACGGTGTTCCAAAGTTTTAGATACAACCAGCTAGTAATAACTCAGCACAGTTCCGACGTCAGGTGTGATAAGTTGCATTTTACATTAGCTGCTTGAAATATGCTACTTTTAACTGTATGTTACTATTAATCACGTCAAACACTTAACAACAAGACATTACAACATTTTCCCCTGTCGATATTTCTGCAGCCGTAGACTTCGGACGTAGATATAATAAGTCTTAAGTCGATGTATTTTTACCTGAACTACATTATGTATACTGAAATATTTTAAGCCTACATTCCTTCTCGGATATCTTGTATGTAGGGACGTTGCGATATTGCATTTTAAGCGATACTTGGTATCGATTCTCCCATATTATCGAAGTAATACTATCGATACTTGGTATCAGTGAAGTTATTTAAAGAGAAATGTTATTTTACTTAGATAAAATAATGTTCACTGATACAGTTGGCAAAGAAACCTTTAATATTAAAATGAAATATTTTAAATACGCACTTTTCAATAAAAATTAACTTACAAAACCGACAAAATCGAATAAGGCTCGATTCACATTATACGGAACATCAACGTCACGGACCATCACCGTCACCGTCGCGTCCAATGCAAACTCATTCACATTCAACGACAAGTGACCGTCAGTTTGCCGGCGTCATCAAGAAGAGATAAGTAGTTTATGCTCTCAAAAAATGTCTTAACTCTTATGTGAGACAATGAATTGCACTGTAATTTGTAGGGTTCATTACAAAAATGTCTAAGGAAAGCATAAGAAAAATTTGGAATCAAAATCTTTTTTGGACAGTGAGAAACGTCACCCGTTCAAAATAGATATTGACATATCAAAAGTTGATAAGCGGCAAAAGCTTTTTTTTCAAGTTAGATTAGGGGTTAAAGCGAGAGAAATTAATAATAATAATAATAATAATAATAATAATAATATGAGTAAAAACGCTGCCAGATAAATTCAAATGAATTACGTCCTTTTGCTTTCTCTTCCACCTACACTAATAATAATAATAATAATAATAATAATAATAATAATAATAATGACAGTAATACAATAATAAATTATTTCTTTTCTTTTTTCTCAATTTCAAATTATGCCATGGTAGCGGTTAGTCAACATAGATGTTATTTATATATTGTACTAGGAATATTTTAATTACATTTCAAAACTCACAATTGACTCGAAAACCTTAAGCAATGGAAATATTTTGAACACAAATTTGGAATCAGACCGATGATTTCTATGAGAATCCGCAGTTCTAACAGACATAACTTGTCACTCTGCATAAGAAAGTCCGCCACGCAAACCCCCGCATTAAACTCGCCATAACTCGTAAACCGGTACAGGTTTTGAATATCAGCCACTTTTAAAAGTAATTTCCATTCTTCCTAAACATTTCTCTCGCTTTGACTCCCCGTGTAACGTGAAAACAAATTGTCGCTTATCAATTTTGAGTGTCAATGTCTATTTTGAACGGGTGACTTCGCTGTTAGTATTTTTTTTCTCACTGTCCAAAAGAGATTTTGATTCCAAATTTTTTCTCTGCTTTCCTTAGACATTTATATATGAATCCTAAAAATTACAATGCAATTGATTGTCTCTCGTAGGAGCTAGAGTCTAGCAGAACAAACCGTCCACGTCACGTCAAAACATTCTCCTCGAGAATCCCAGACGGTCCGTGCCGTTGCCTGTATATGTGAATGCTACCATATAAAATATTTTGATGTAACGCTGCTGGTCCGTGACGTGACGTTGATGTGACGTATAATGTGAATCGAGCTTAACATCTCAATGTTACAACAGAATTGACACCTACTGGTATCTTCCTAAGCCCTGAGACATTTGTTGTTTTACTTTTAGAGTTCAATATAATTCTACGCTTCAAAATAAGTCACTGAAATGAGGTAAAATCCTGAAAAATTCTGCAGGTTACTGTTAGGGCACAAATTTAGGTATATTAAACTATACTTTGGGTCTCTGCACATACATCTTATATCGTAAACATGTATGGAGTACAGTATAGTATACTATACTCTCAGTACTCAGTAGGGTATACATTTATTCTCTGTTGACTTCATTTTATTTGAACAATTCTTCTTAAGAAATACTTTTTAATAACTTACCATGATTAACTCTCGGCCTGGTTGGCGCAGTTGGTATAGCGCTGGCCTTCTATGCCCCAGGTTGCAGGTTCGATCCGGGGCCAGGTCGATGGAATTCAAGTGTGCTTAAATGTGGCAGGCTCATATCAGTAGATTTATTGGCATGTGAAAGAACTCCTGCGGGACAAAATTCCCGGTACACCGACGACGCTGATATAACCTCGGCAGTTGCGAGCGTCGTTAAATAAAACATAACATTTAAGCATGGTTAACTACAAATCCGATTCGTCTTGCTCCTTTCAATGCTTATGATTCGATACTGCTATTTTTTTTTGTCGATACCAGTAAAATATCGAAAACTCGATATTGAATCCAATTATAGCCAGTACCGCAAGCAAATTAGTAGATAGATGGATTTATTTAGTAATATTATACATACAGATTTTTATATTATCATAATTTTCTCTAAAATCCAATGCACGGGTCTTCTGACCGTACGTGCTTTGTACCTAAAACAAGTCCTACTTTGTAGGTTCCCCCCCCCCACCTATGATTATATCCAACTACTCTCTAAAAGAACATACATATTAAAATGAAAATGGCACACAAAACATATTATATAATAAATCCTAACCTAAAACAAACATAAAAGTGTACAGTTGGGTAGATACTATTATCCCTTCCTCAGATCGTGTCACACTTCAACAGCTGATTTTCTAATCTTTCTCGCCTTCAAGAGGAACAAGCCAGTCTTTTGTTCCCATTCTCTATTCCCCATGAGGTCAAGACATGCAAGCGAACTTCTATTCTGACTTAGCATCGAGGGGTGGTAGATATTTTCTCCGTACATGTTCCAATTCGACACACTGTAAGAAAATATGTTTATAGGAGTCCTTTTCTCTACAAATCGGAGAAAGGCGCTCTCCTTCATTGACAATTTTATTACCCTTCCATGGCCCCAATCTTAGCCACGCTAAACCTGCTCTGCTTACTTTGTTACAAGAATTTATGTAGTCACACCTCCCCCAGTTAAGCATGAGATCTGATTGTAAATGTAGTCGGGACTTTTCCGATTATCGATACTTACTCATATCGATAGTATAGCAATGTCCCTACCTGTATGTAAACTGAGACATTGTGTCATTTAATGGCACAATCAATTCTTTCACCATCTAATTTGTTGAACTTGATGGAGGTATCAAAATGTAAACTTTATTGGTTTCTTACAATGTTTGTGAGACACTTATGAAGTGTTTTATTTATTTTATTTTATTGGGTTATTTTACGACGCTGTATCAACATCTAGGTTATTTAGCGTCTGAATGATATGAAGGTGATAATGCCGGTGAAATGAGTCCGGGGTCCAACACCGAAAGTTACCCAGCATTTGCTCATATTGGGTTGAGGGAAAACCCCGGAAAAAACCTCAACCAGGTAACTTGCCCAGACCGGGATTCGAACCCGGGTCACCTGGTTTTGCAGCCAGACACGCTGACCGTTACTGCACAGGTGTGGACTTATGAAGTGTTACAAGATTAGTTTACAAATATTTTTCAAATACAAAAGCAAAGTGTAAATGAATTTTGAAACTTCGTTTACAGCCACCACAACCTCCAGATTCCTGGAAGGGAATACTTGATGCAACTCAGGATGGACCAATGTGCATCCAACGACCCGGACTGTCAACTGACCCGAATACACCCTTACTCGGAGGAGAGGACTGCTTGTATCTCAATGTTTTCACTCCTCGGGTAAGAGCAACATTGAACATTGTCGGTCATAATTTCTGGTCAAGTAAGTGTTCTCTTTCTCTTCCTCCTACTCTTTTAATTACCTCGCCTATTTCCATGTTATCTCATTGAATGCATTGTAGTGACCATAAGTTCTTAGATCCTTTAAGTACTTTCATAGTTTAGCAAACGAGACATGCCTCCATTCGCAAACGTGTTGTGTCTTAAATTTGTCCATCCATTCATTGTATTGTATTGCAGGGGCAGCTTTTGGGGTAGTGCCAGTGTGCCATGGCACCACCACTGAAAGAAACAAAAAATAATATCCTAAAAAGGAGTTGTAATAGTTTATTTCTACACATTTTATTCGTATTTCATCTGACCGAGCGCGCGCACAGATCGGGACGCACTCTTGCAGCGTTTTTCCGAACTTTGGAGCCACTTCTGTGTGGCACTGCCTACGTCCATATAACACTGTACAACTACTGATTCTAGTTTATATACGTTTCTTATAGCAGACTTTGAGCCGAATTCAATTTGACTCAGTAGTTAATATACCGCCCGCTAGAGCACAGTAATGCAGAAATTTCGCTAGATGGCAGGGTTGTTGGAGACGTTAGGAAAGGAACCACCAACCGCAGACCTGCACCACGAAAACGCAAGTTAAAATTCCGCGCCAAATGTTAATGTAATGTTGCCAATTCAAAACTAATGTACATAACTTGGATTTGAATGTGTAAAGTATTATCCATTTAACTATACTGAATGCAGAGACAGTCATGGTTCTTTTTAGAAAGATAAATATTTTTCATATTATGTAAAACTGTTTGTTAATGTTGTGTAATATTTGTTTTATTTTGCGGCAACTAAATATCGCTACACTGTTGCTATAGTATTGATTCTTCT
Source organism: Periplaneta americana (assembly GCA_025594305.2). Classification (NCBI taxonomy): domain Eukaryota; kingdom Metazoa; phylum Arthropoda; class Insecta; order Blattodea; family Blattidae; genus Periplaneta; species Periplaneta americana. The sequence goes on from JAJSOF020000009.1 coordinate 169,067,082, forward strand.
GTTAACGATACATGAGATCTGTGCAGGACATGAACATGTGTTAGTTAGGCCGCTGCCTTGGATTCATCGGCCTGTTAAATAAAATGCAAACGTGTTCGTTAATTATTTATAACTGTTTATCTCGTGTATTTTTGCCAGTAATTTTACTAGTAATAAAAGTTATTTGTATTTGACTAACAATACTGTGAACGTTTTTATTAATTGTATCTGTAAATTTCGTTATTAGTGTCGGAAATGTTATTGTAACTGTTACTAGATGCATTATTAACTACACACCTGGTAAAGTTGCTGGTTTAATTAATGTGTTTTATTTAACATATAATGTAAACGTGAGCTGCAATAATCAGTTTCACTAGGGTAATTTGCGTACAACCTTTTTTCATTTTCGACACCATCACCAGAATGCCTCATCGGCCGCCACTGTTGTATTGTATTGTATTGTATTGTATTTATAACATTCCATGGTATTCATACATTACTTCACAGCTAGAATATGGAACAAGTCAAAAAACTTAATACTATTATAAAGTGAAATATATACAGACGAGATTTACAATATAGTCTACTAGTACAACACAAAGTTTTAGTATCGATTTCATGAAGTATTATTGAATGTCATGAATTCACGTACAGAATAGAAGGCGTGAGAAATTAGGTACTTCTTTAATTTGGCCCTAAATAATCTTAAGTTTTGAGTTTCATTTTTTATATCCATAGGGAGGCTATTAAAATTTTTTACTGCCATATAACGCACTCCTTTTTGTGTTCTTTTAAGTATGATATATTGCAGCCTAGATAGTTAAATAAGGATACCTGTTCTATGATTTCATGATTTAAAACTATTTTACATCTTCTGTGATCAACTCCTTCAAATGCCATTGTTTTTGTTTTATGATTAGAAATTTCAAGATTATATTTTTCCATTATTAATTGAACCAGTGAGTGGAAAAGGGGAATAACTACATTTTTTTTTTTTTTGCTAAATTGAACTGAGATAGCCATTTTGTTCCTCAATGATAGACCCATTGGATGAGCTGAAAAAGGGAATATTACTAACATTCTTACCCACGTAAAATCTCAAGTCTGTTCTGTGTGGAGTGGAAGAAGGAAATAACTTCTGTAGTAGTTCCCTTTTCCACTCAATACTGTTCTATTACAGCTAATATTGGAAAATTTTTATAATAAACTAATAATAAGCTGCAGGAAGTAACTGATACATGTAAACAAGGGGAAATGTTGTTGGGTTATTATTCGACTACATGTAGAACTTGTCATTTTCCTTTATTCGTGTACAGGAGATGTTTTATCTTCACAAGCTTTGGATATACGTACATACAGTATTCTGTATTCATAATCTTCCTAACAACAATGCATTGAAACTGCCACAGATTAAACGAACAGTAAAGCAGGAAAAGTTAATTACCATAATTGCATAAAAACACCTTTTCCAAAGCTTCCTTAGTACCGTACCGTGTTACAAAATATCTGTAGATGCAGTAACTAAAGTTTATGTCATTATTACAGTTATCTTTAAATAACTTGAAAACGATTAGACATATCTCAAAACGAATTGCACCACTGTTTTTCTCAGAAAATTTCAGATGATTTTGAGTACATATATGACCCCTTTCCATTTAAAATATCAAAGTTTCATTCAAAATGGCGGCTTTTGAGATAGCTGAGAGCTAGAATCGAATGTGTCACTGGTAGAGCATTTGGTTTTACAAATACTGGTAACACCTATAACAATCGAAAATCAAGCATATATATATATGGTTCCAGACTTTAGATTCACCCTGTATATTTTTTCCATAAAATTGTAATGTGGAAGTCGTTATTAACCTGTTTAATCATCTATATACATTTTTAAAGAAGGAAAAAAACTGGAGGAGAGGCTAGGAAGCTAATAAAGTATATGTATGATTATTGAGTGGAAAAAGGAAATAAGTTTTAAAATTTAAAACAATTGTATACAAATATTCACAAGGCATAGAGTAAAGTTTGGTAATAATATATATATTACAAACAATAGTGAACATTTTTACTGCTGACAACATTTAAACCAAACTTAACAGAAAAGCTGTAGAAAGTTTTTTTTGTTTCCTGAAAAGTTGGGTTCAAAGTAATTATTCCCTTTTTCCACTCACTGATTCAATTGTAGTTGATGAGCTGCCACCTGTAAGTCATCCTCCGATTCTGCCATCAAGACCTGATCGTCAGCAAAAAGCATGGACTTCAATAATGTCGTGCCTATATTTATGCCGGTTGTTATTTTATTCTGTCATTCTTCTATGGCTTTATCTATGTATATATTGAATAACGAGTGCTTGTCAACTTTCTTGGATCCACACAGTAGAAAACACATATTGAAAGGAAATTGCTCTTTTCTCTTACCTTTGTCTGTTTCCAGTTACCGGAGGAGCATCCTGTCTCTATGGACGTAATGTTTTTCATCCATGGAGGGGGTTGGATGACAGGTTCTGGCGGCAGCACTATGCATGGACCGCAGTACCTCTTAGACAAAGACGTGGTCTTAGTTTCCGTTAATTATCGCCTGGGAGCATTTGGTAAGAAATCAAATTCCCGTCAACTTTCAATTATTTCTCAAAGTCATATACAGTAGCGTGCAAATTAATCCGAACAACGTAATTACTTATGCAAAAACACTAAAACGGGATAAAAAAAAGATCTAAGACATACCTCAGTAATCTATGTGGCCTTCCTTGTTCCTAATAACAGCTCTGAGACGATTTGGCATGGATTCCACTAATTTCCCACAAATATTCTTCATTTCTTCATCGCGAAACCATACACCAATGAGGGCAGAAATCATCTTCTCCTTTGTAGAACAATCCATTTTTTGCATTCTTCTTTTGCAAATTGACCACAAGTTCTCAATGGGTTGATGTCGGGTGAGTTGCCTGGCCAGGGGAGTACCTGAATATTCTTTTTGTTGAAGAATTCTGTAGTTTTTCGAGACGTATGGCATGGTGCCAGGTCTTGTTGGAACACACCTCTGTCCTCTGGAAATGATTTTTGCAGCTGGGGTACGATTCTGGTTTCCAATAAGTGAATATATTTGTCAGAATTCATCATTCCCTTGATAGGTATTAATGCTCCAGGCCCTTCATGTGTAAAACAATCCCAAAACATTACTTTAGGGGGGTATTTGGGTGCTTGTTGGAGATGAGCTGCTGTTACTTTTCCGGATTCTTTCCGTATGTAAGAAACACGGTGGCCGTGGACCTCGAAATGAGACTCATCGGAAAAAAGTACATTCTTCCAGTCATTCACTGTCCAGTGTTGATGTAATTTTGCCCACATTAAGCGTTTTTTGCACATAACAGGAGTTAGCAGTTGCTTCTTAATAGGCTTACGAGCCCTTCGTCCAGCTTCCAAAAGCCTACGCCGCACTGTTGTGACGTGAATATTCGCCCCAGTGGTAGCCATTAACTCGCGGGTTAAGTCGACAGCAGTTAGTCTAGGATTTAATTTACTTTTCCTGACAATTAAACGATCATCTGCAGGTGAAGTCTTCCTTTTCCGGCCACAGTTTCCTTTTTTCTGGGGTGTGATGGATCCAGTCTCCCTGTATCGTTTTATGATCGAATTAACAGTAGCCAAACCGATGTGACATTCTGCAGCAATTTGCCTCTGTGTCATAGAACAATGCTCTGTTAATGTTATAATTTTAGACCGTTTTCGTGGAGTTGTATCCATTTGTGAAGACGACAGAATGTACACAGGATTGCAGTATTAAGTCTTCAACACAACTGAAATGCTTATAAGTACAAAACGACAGGCAAAATGTCACATATTATAAAAAAAATAATAACGACAGACCTTCAACAATGGAATTAAACGTACTACAGATGTCAATTAAAGCGGTATGAGAGGCTGAGAAGCCAACAATGACAGAAAATGTAAAAATATGTCGTGTTCGGATTAATTTGCACGCTACTGTACATATATACAGGATGATCCGTTTGGGTATGGATAAAATAAAAACACTGTAAAACATTTACTACTGAACTTTATTTGTTGAAACTTTGTGCATACAACACAGAAAGATGGGAGATTCCTCAGAGCTCAACATGACCCCCATTGCGCACCCTGCACAACTCATAACGGTGATGCAATTCAGCCCATGTCCGTTGTAACATAAGAGGGGTGATTTGTTGAAAAGCTTCAGTAAGTTTTACTCTCAGATCATCAATATTCGTGGGTTTCTGTGAATAGACAATGTCTTTAACAAAACCCTACACGAATAAGTCAGGATGGGTTAGATCTGGGGAGTTTGGGGACCAAGCCAAGAGATAGCTGCTTCTCGTAGTCACGCAGGGATGTCAAGCAGAGCGTATATGCGCTACGAGAACACTAGCATCACTGGAGCATGCAGAGCGCGCCAGATAGGAATACTGAGGGTTGTACAGTGTACAGTTGGCATTGATCATGCACCCAGCGAAATATACTAGAACTTGCTGCAAACATAGAAACTGTACCACTAGATTGCAGCTAGAAATAATTGATATTCGGAATACAACGTTGTTAAAACATGCATATAATGATCAGGACCTCGTTACCTTTTACAAATGTTTGAGCCCTGAACTGAATCCTATGGTCCGTAAATTTGCAACTCAAATTATAACAATTTTCGGTAGCTCATATGTACAGTATGTGAACAATTTTTTTAATTTATGAAGGCAACAAAGTCAAGACTAAGGGCCAAATTATCCGATGACAGCATGTGTGCTACGGTTTTACTTGCTACTTCAAATAACATAGTTCCAAATATTACAAGACTGGTATCGAACAGAAATCGTAGGAACGATTCTGTTGAAACTTCATTTTGAAATGTTAATTTTCCTTATTTTCGCCGTTACAGATGATACAGTAGTAATTTTAATAACCAAGAATGTTCAGAAATCATTATATATGTTATGTTACTTGTAAAGCAGTATTCAACCAATCAATCAATCATGTTTATTAATCAACTAACAATTTTAATCCCTGTTGGTACTGCAATAATTATAGTAGCTGATGTAAAGTATGCTCGTGTATCAACATCCATTCCTACAGTAAATATATGGTGTGCTCATACTACAAAACCTAATAACCCAATTGCTAATATAGCACAAATTATTCCTAGATTTCTTTGTCAGAATCACATTAGTGTAATTATAGACAATGGTCAATAAAAACAAGCATTAAAATTCCAAGTTCATATGGCTGTCGGCTATAATAGTCTGCAAAACTAACCTTGGCTAACTATTCTGATAAACTTCATTTTTCAATGTTCATTTTCCCTATTTTCGCTATTACTGAAGATAGTACTTGTAATTACCAAGAATATTCAGAACTCCTTCTATCTTTTATGTAATTTGATGCTCGACCATGCCGAAATGTAGTAATTATACACTTGGTAGTAGTCCTTTAATGGACCTCATTAAAGTACACCTATTCATTAAAGTTCAGGTGTTCAGCCCATGACAAATCACCTTTGTACCGTTATAAATCCGCAAGTATCGATTATTCTCGGATATGCAATCGAAAGACAATTAGCGAAAAGTTACGGAGGCTGGAAATCCAATACTGTCGCAGAAGGTTATGTTCTTATACTATAATAATTAGCGTTAATCTATACTAATAATAAATCTGTAGCCAAAATTTTTCTGGTAATTTTCGATTTTCTAAAAATAATTGGTGTTAACATGTATAATTAACCATCCTGAAACCGAAAATCGCTTTTTTGAAATTTTTGTTTGTATGTCTGTCTGTCTGTCTGTCTGTCTGTATGTTTGTTACCTTTTCACGCGATAATGGCTGAACGGATTTCGATGAAAATTGGAATATAATTTAAGTTCGTTGTAACTTAGATTTTAGGCTATATAGCATTCAAAATACGTTATTTAATAGGGGGGTTATAAGGCGGCCTAAATTAAATAAATCGAAATATCTCGCTTATTATTGATTTTTGTGAAAAATGTTACATAACAAACGTTTCTTTAAAAATCATTTCCGATAAGTTTTATTCTTTGAAAAATTTTTATAGGACTGATATTTAATGAGATAAATTAGTTTCAAAATTAAAACAACTGCCATCTAAGGTGATGTAATGAAATAAACAAATGAATTCGTCTATAAGGGGCCTTGGTCAACAACAACCGAAAGCTATGAATCATAGCCTATAGAGAATGTTTCTGTGTTTGTATGAAGTAATATCAGAAGCTAAATTAACCGATTTGTGTAATTAATTATTATTTCACCATTGGAAAGTGTAGTTTCTCTATATGGACATAATGCTATAATGTTATTACAACAACTTCGGAGTGAATTGAGGACTGGTAAGTTTAAAATAGCTTCTTATGCACAGGAAACTAGATAGGCTATTCTGTATATTCGTTTCCTGTATTTCTTAAAATAATGTTTATCTCAGAGAATTAACGAACAACGAGAGTGTATTGATTTAGTATGCAGTAATAATATGTTAGCTTAGCATTCCATTATTTTATAATCCAAATTTTAACTATGCTCAATTGAATCGTGTTAAAATACATAAAATACATATGCATTAAATGTAATGCAAAAAAATTGGGTAATGAGCCAAGCAGCTTATGTTCCGCTGTTGTAAAATAAAATTTGTTCCTCCTGAGATTCAAGAGCCCCCATAACAAATTAAAAACTTACTTATCGGTGTACATCCGTTATCAACACATTTTTATATAATATAATATAATATAATATAATATAATATAATATAATATAATATAATATAATATAATATAATATAATATAATATAATATAATATAATATAATATAATATAATATAATATAAGTTATTTAAGTTATTTGAAGGGTTGAGAACCATAGTGGCCCAAGCGCCATTTACTGAATATGTAGAAAACAAGGGTTAAAATTAAGTTATTATCATAATTCAATGGAAACATATAGCAAGTAAAATAAAGTATACACATTAAATCTAAATGATATGTCAGTCTTCATTAAAGTATGGATGCATGTAATAAAAATTAAGAAACGTGTTAAAGGAATTGTCATTGCACCAAATGAGTGGTCTCTGGACCAAAATAATCGCATTTTAATTATTTAAATACAATTTAAATTAAGTAACATATTAAACGATTTATCCTTCTATCAAACACGAATGTTCCCTGGATCAAATGTCCTATTTTAATTATGTACTTACTTTATATTTATTTCTAACGGGTGCAGCGGAGCGCACGAGTACAGCTAGTTGTAAATAATATTCAAATAAATTCAATTTGTCATCTCGTTTTTCAATTCTAAATCAATTTCCAGGTTATATCAAGGTTAATGTTCATCTTATTATCTACGTTATATCAAGGTCAATGACATTCGGCCTCGGAAAAAATCAATACTTTGGCGTCTGCGCACATCTCACAATTCAGGTCAGTTCGCTATTCACTTACATAACCATAACATGACATACTTTTGAATAATTTAAAGTTAGAAATATGGTCGAGCATAAAAAGTCGTATGAAACTTGCCTATAATGGTAATTAAGACGCTCGTATGAAAATTATAAAACTCGCTTGCGCTCGTTTCATAAACAAACATACTTGCATCTTAATTACTACCAAAATAGGCTCGTTGCATAATGTACTATTTATGTTACTAAAACAGTACTCGGCTATAAATAGTCTACAAAACTAATCTTGGCTGACTATTGTAAAGCATATATAAATTATTCAGCGATCAGATAATTGCATTTAATATAAATGTATAAACAAATGAGTAACGAATTATTACATCTGGACACCAGATCATTTTGACTTTATCCGCCCCTGTGTCTTGCTCGTTTCTGTATTTACGGAATTCCTCTCCAGCACGTAAGCACGCGAAGGAATCGAACGTCGTTCATGCGCTCTTTCTTTGACATCAGTAGTGGGTTTCGCCTGCGACCTCTTGCATGTTTTTTCTCCCCCACACAGAACCTGTTTCTACAAATATTCGATACCACAACATTATGGAATCGTATTTAGGTACATTACGCACACCATATTCACGTCGAAATTCCTTTTGAACTCTTTTAACACTCTCAAATTTAGCATACCAAAAAACACATTGTGCCCGCTGTTGATTTGTAGTAGCCATTTTAATCATCTACGATTTTCATTTGTCCTTTCAGATTAGCCTATGCATTGTTGATTGTCACATTACATGGAAGCTCCCATCTTTACATAATAACATAATAATATAACCGACAAGAGTCCACACCTGTGGAGTAACGGTCAGCGCGTCTGGCTGCGAAACCAGGTGGCCCGGGTTCGAATCCCGGTCGGGGCAAGTTACCTGGTTGAGTTTTATCCGGGGTTTTCCCTCAACCCAATACGAGCAAATGCTGGGTAACTTTCGGTGCTGGACCCCGGATTCATTTCACCGGCATTACCACCTTCATTTCACTCAGACGCTAAATAACCTGAGATGTTGATACAGCGTCGTAAAATAACCCAATAAAATTTAAAAAAATTAAAAAAATAACCGACAAGAAATTTTTCCTATTAATTATCACAATGGCTTTATAATAATAAATTAATATTATCCATACTCAAACGAATCAGACTGTATTACGTTCGTATGTGAGAATAATTTATATAACCACCAATGCAAATAAAAAAATAGTTATGAATAGGTTATATGCTGCAGAGTGTCTCAGGAGGAATGTAAAATACATCAGGATAATGTAGTTTGGGTTAATCTATATCAATTTCACCTGCTGTACATATGCTTGAAATGTAATTCTTGGGAAGTTATTGGTGGGCGAACTTTTAAATGGAGACAGACTTTATAGATGTATTTCTATCTTTTATAAAATTGTGATATAATAATAATAATAATAATAATAATAATAATTTATTTTATTTATTTATTTATTTATTATTAATATTTGTGTGCTGAACAACAACCAGAGGCCAATTATAGTTCAGCACAATACACAAACAGAAGATGCAAAGGTGCGAAACAAAAATAAATAATATCTTAAATAACAAAAACATACATAAATAAAATTGAGTACAAACAGTAAAAACTAATAATCAAAACGAAACTAAACCTTAAAAGGATCTAAATTGGTCCCATGCAAATTGGCATATTTTATGCATCTATAGACTGGAGAAAGTGATTTTGAATTTCGGTTATAAAAAATGTTTTGAAATCTTAAACCTTTTGTAGGAATACGAAGGCTGATATTGTTTATGATAGACTCACAATCAATATCACCCTTGATCACTTTGCAAAATAATTGATAATCAAGATTTAGACGTCTAGCATAAAGGCTACAACAGTTAAAATATTTACAGGTAATCTCATAGTTGTCAGTGGAATTGGGTATATATCGAAAAGCACATAAGGAAATAAATTTTCTTTGAATATTTTCCAATTTAACCGAATCGGTTGAAGTAATGGAATTCCAGGCTACAGATGCATATTCAAGTTTAGAGCGAACCAAAGTAAAGTATAGAATAATAATAATAATAATAATAATAATAATAATAATAATAATAATAATAATAATAATAATAATAATGATTTATTTAACCTAGCAGAGTTAAGGCCATACGGCCTCCTCTAACACTCAACCAGGAGTAAAACTGCGTTACAAAAACACTACAAATTTACAAAGTACACTACAATTTTACACACAAAACTGAATAAGATAATAATAATAAAATGTAAACAACAAGTAACTAGAAATCAGACATAATATATAACATACAGAAAGAAAGGAAAAAGCATAATAAAATGTGAACAGCAGGTCAAAATAAATGAGACATACAAAGTATAAAAAATAAGACAATTAATAATAATAATAATAATAATAATAATAATAATAATAATAATAAATTAAATCCAGACGTTTGAGATGGGCAGGCCATGTAGCACGTATGGGCGAATCCAGAAATGCATATAGAGTGTTAGTTGGGAGGCCAGAGGGGAAAATACCTTTAGGGAGGCCGAGATGTAGATGGGAAGATAATATTAAAATGGATTTGAGGGAGGTGGGATATGATGGTAGAGAATGGATTAATCTTGCTCAGGATAGGGACCAATGGCGGGCTTATGTGAGGGCGGCAATGAACCTCCGGGTTCCTTGAAAGCCAATAAGTAAGTAATAATAATAATAAAATAGTGCAGTTCAAAGCATACAATGAATACAATATTTTTAAGTACACACAGTAAGGAAAATTATGATTATATATAGCTCAACTTATCACATTAGAGATATACCATTATCGGAAAATATGAAAACAAGAATATAAAATAAGTTAAATATCACTAGAACAGAAAAAAAATGTGAATATGTGGAAACATGCAATACAACACTTGTCATAATAGTAAGTTAGTTTGGCAACTCGTCATAAGATAATTTTCTAACGTGGATTTGAAAGATTTCAATGTTCGGCAGCCCTTGACTTCAGGCGGCAGAGAGTTCCAGTGACGAGAGGTAGCAACAGTGAAAGATGAGGAATACAGAGATGATGTGTGAAGTGGAATCTCTAGCGTGTTATAGCGTGATATGACACATTAATGAAAATTCTGCATCTTGTGTTGCTTCAAGAGTTTTATTTCATAATTAAGTACAAACTGAATAAGAAAATAAAATAAAAGTAGACAAGGGCAACAGTACGCAGGCAAGGTTTAAATTAGTTGGAACTGAAAGTACTTGATTTCCATTTTTTTCTATTTTCACAGTTGAATCTTTGTTCTATGTTCTACAGTGAAATAATAGTTAAATGTAGAATTTTTAGCACGTGCCGTAAAAATAAGTTAAATATCACTAGAACAGAAAAAAAATGTGAATACGTGGAAGCATGCAATACAACACTTGTCATAATAGTAAGTTAGTTTGGCAACTCGTCATAAGATAATTTACTTTCATGGGTGTGTCTGAAGGAACGAAGCACAATACATTCACTGTCTCTTCTGTTTAGAATCATGCATACTTCTACTCCGAAATATCTGTTATCGCGCTTTCAATGTCTTACAACTCTTCGAAACCGACATCAAGCACTTCTTTCTATCCCTCATCATAGAACGTCTTTATGCTCATCTTCCTATACTGTAGAAATACCTCGCCTCTGGAATTCGTTACCTAATGATGTCAGGAACTGCCGGACTTTATCACAATTCAAAATTAAAGTGGAAAATTTTGTCTTAGTTAATGTTTTTTAGGTATTGCTAGAAGTATTGATTTGTGTTTTTTTTCTTTTTCTTTTTTAACATAGATTAAAATTGCAAGTTTCTTGTTTATATTAGTTAATTAGGATGGAATTAATTATGATACTTAATCATTCATTTAAAGTTTGTGTGACTGCAACCTGTATATTTTTGTGTGGCTTTATTTTGTTTATAGTGTTTTTTTTCTCTCTCTTTATTTCTTGTGTAGCTTTACTTTGTATATTATACTGTATTTTTTTTCTGTTTATTTCTATTATTGTATTTGTATTCCTGGTGTTGTGGAAGAGAAGGCCTCATGGCCTTAACTACACCAGAATAAATAAATAAATAAATAAATAAATAAATAAATAAATAAATAAATAAATAAATAAATAAATAAATAAAAATGTTTAAATTGGAACATGTAAAACGCGAACTTTGCCTCACATATGTGACAATACAACGTCGAAGGTTGGCAAGAATATGCAGTTAGCAACATGACGGGAAATCCAGGTTCATTGAACGTAAGTGAAGGATAAAAAGCTTATTGGATAACAATTATATTTCGTGAAACTTCTGCACTGCTGTCATTCTACAGGGACATCACTTTATTTTTACCAACATTTTTAACATTAACCTGGCTATACTCGGAAACACTGTTGCCCCCTTCCATTACAGGAGTTTGATGTTAGTCTACTAGTGCAATATGTAAACAAATCATTTTACTAGCTATAGGAGGAGAGAAAAGTAGTGTATCCATTTATGTTGTAGGGAAATACGATATTACGATTTTCAATTTGATCATCACTTTTATGCAATTTATCAAAATACAGTGGAGTAGTAACATTTTTTTTTTCAAAAACTCAACTTTTCAGGCGGCTATGTTCGTTATGTAATGTCTACTTTATTTAGCATATTAATTATTGGTGTTAACATACAATATAGAGAGTGCATTTAAATTGAGGACTCATAAGTAAAGGGCTGTAAGTGCACTTAAGTTACTTTTGAGAAAATGGGGTTTAAATATTTAAGCTTTCGTAAAATCGGTGAAATTTTTATTTAAACTTTAATGTGTGATGAGATTGAAATATCCCTTTGCCACTAAAATTTTAGATACTTTAGCTTACACTGGATGCACTTAACTCGTGTTATTACAAATGTCACTAGCATTCCTTTGCTTCTAGCCACCTCAATTCAAAATAAGCTAATCTGAATTTTTAAACAAGTTGCTGAAAATGGTTGCCGTTCATTACAATGCAGGCTTCAATTCTTTACGCATATTATTAAAAACTTTTTTGAAGCATATTCTCTGAAATTTAATTTATCGTTTCTTGAATATAATTTTTAGTACTATATTATTAATATAGGTTCTTTCTTCTATAGAAAACGCAACCATATTTCTGAAACACACTACGCACTGCAGTGTTTACTTCACTGCTTGAAGACTTTGAATGCAACAGCGGCCGTAAGTGTGTGTGTCTGACGGGAGCAAGGACATTAGTGAAGGGGTGAGAGTGAAGTACATTCAGAAATGCAGGTACAATAAAAATGCAAGTAAAAATAAAATGATGTCCCTGTATATCAGAGAATGATGAGCATGACGGGAAATCCGAGTTGAGTGAACTTATTGATAGGTTTATCTTAATTTAATCCGCAATTCATTGTGAATTTGTGTGTGTGCAGGATTTCTAAGCACTGGAGATGCCGCATGCCCCGGCAATAATGGACTCAAGGATTTGGTGGCAGCACTGCGCTGGGTGCAAGACAACATCGCAGCGTTTGGTGGCAATCCTGGCAGTGTGACGATTTTCGGGCACAGTGCAGGAGCTGTTAATGTGCATTTTCTTACGCTGTCGCCTGTTAGCAATGGTGAGATGCTCGCATGTTTCACAATTTACGTAAACATTTCTTAGCAAACACGGACATTGTTTCCTAATACTGAAATGCATATCTAAACAAAACGTACGTATTGAAATCTACTAATTTATATTTAGTAGTCTGATCCAATACAGACGTGGACAAATTATTAGCCTAAAACGTTTTTCTTGGAAACATAATATAATTCGTCATACCAACTATCAGTATAATTCACAGAGTCTCTATTGTTGTAAATATGATTGTTTACATCTTCTGGTATATTTTTCCAATGGTTAAGTATATTTTCTTCTAGCTATGTTGGTACTACTGGTGTTTTAATTACATACTGCAGAAGATATTCTCCCATGGCCTGCAAGAAGACCGGACATGAACGAAATTGAAAATCTGTGATCTATACTGAAGAAGATTGTGAACAAAAAGAGGCTTACAACAAAACATGGACTAATTTAATCACTGTCTGATATCTGGGTAAATGATGCTGATATTCAAAGAAAGTGTCAAACTTTGGTTTCCAGCATCCCTGACAAAATCAACGTGTTAATAATGAATAAGGGAATGTTCACAAAATATCAGTGACCTCAAGACTCAATTTTCTGTTCATTATATCTGTGCAAAATACATTTTTGTTCATTATTTCTACCGATAAATACAGCTTCGTTGCACATATAATTAATTTATGTCTACTAATTTGTCCACGTCTGTATTTTGGGTTTGTCCTGTCACACAGTATAGCTCACAATAAAATGTAAAATGAAAATTTATATAAACAGGTTTCAGACAAAAGTGAATAAGACATAAGAAAAAAATAGAACCAAGTGTAATTTAAATTGAATGTACACCAGTCCTGCACAAGGTTTGCGCTCTCCGAGCCGGCTCACAGCTCATGAGCGGAATGCAGATATTAGCTGCGCTCTGTATAAGGGTGGACTGGAAGAAGGGGTGATCTCGTACAAAATATACACAAAAGGAAGTACTATTACGAGTGTTTATGAAATGAATTCCCGGCCAGTGTTTGCAAAACTATCTTGGAATTATTAATTGATACAGAAGTATTATTTTACAGAAATAATAGAAATTTTATACCTACTTAAATGTACAATATCATTTTGTTATATTTTTATTTATCAGTACATCAAAACGAGGTTTTATGCATTTGGCAGCTGAAAGAAACAGTAGCCTACTGATCGTAATGAAACATCAGCTACAGATGTTCGATGTCTGCCTTTATGAAAGTTGATTACAGAAAACAGTTGCTCACAAATATAAATGTTGAGCCAAACATAGCAATCATTTTCACAGCCAGCCTGTGTAGTCGTGGATATTATTGCTAATGTTTCGTCTTGTAAAAGTCAACCAGGCTAGTAGTATTATTCAAACGATCTTTAGCCCTTAGGTCACATTGAAGGTCAATAAGTCCGAACTTTAAATCGTTAAATGTTATCTTTTATTTAACGACGCTCGCAACTGCCGAGGTTATATGAGCACACTTAAATGCAATCGATCTGGCCCGGAATCGAACCCGCAACCTCGGGCATAGAAGGCCAGCGCTATACCAACTGCGCCAACCAGGCCCACCTGCAACTTAAATGACATTGTTTCAACTGGTGTTGTTGAATTTATTATGATAACTTTAAACTTCTTTTCAATTAAGACAAGATTTTTAGTAGGTTATTTTACGACACTTTACCAACAGTTTATGTTATTTAGTGTCTGAATGAGAAGAAGGTGATAATGCCGGTGAAATAAGTCCGGGATTCAACACCGAAAGTTACTCAGCGTTTGCTCATACTGGGTTGAGTGAAAACCCCGGAAAAACCTCAACCAGGTAACTTTTCCCGACCGGGAATCGAACCCGGGCCACCTGGTTTCGCGGCTAGACGCGCTAACCGTTACTCAACAGCTGTGAACCTTAAGACAAGATCTTGGAACCTAGAATTAAATTCATTTTGAATTTCAATTAATATTTGCACATAATCGTTTCACATGGCTTCATCACGAGCAGTTTCTATCGTTCGAAAGTAAGACACATTACCTTCCCGAAACTGACTTACGAAAAGTGTAAGTTTACGACTGAAATCCCGTAATTTATCCAACATATCAACAATGAGCTGGCCTTTTCCCTGAAGAGGGATATTTAAATTGTTGAAGATTAATATCTTTAGTATCTTTATGTCTGGACTCGTAATGACGTATTATGTTACGTTTCTTTCTACCTTTCGAAATGTTGTGGCAGATAAAGCACTGAGTATTTACTCCAACAGCTATGAAAAAATAAGCATTTTCCCATGCAACATTGAAAGAATTTGTCTGATCACCACTTTTCCGTCTTTTAGATTCCTCCATACTGTACTGTAGCAGTAGGTAAGCAACGTGAAACAGTTACTGAGAATAGGCCTACACACTGCACTCCACTAGATAGCTGAGTGGTCGTTTCCCTCTCCTCTACCTATATATAGCAAGTCTATGTCATTGTGACGTATCTTCCTGTTTCGGCGAGCGGTAAACACCGCTCTCCGCTCCGAACGAGAGCGCGCGCTCGTTGAGCGCTGTTTGTGCAGGTCTGATGTACACCATAAAGATGCTGACGAAATATCGCTACAGAAAATTTTATTATTGTGGTGACAATGGCATCTTGAAGATGTCTCGTCAGCTTGTATTTTTCCCTCCACTTTACAAAGGCTTTCGGGATGGTGCCTCTCGCTCCGAAGAAGAGACCGGTAACTGTGATTTTTTCTATGTTGTATTTCGCCGATAGGTACTGAATCGTGGGTTCGTAGATTTTCTTTTTCTCTTCGTTCATTTCAGATGGTTGATTGACTGAGATTTCAAATCTGATGGTAGAATCAATTATTTCGGCTGTCTGTTTATTCCTGTTTATAGCTATGATATCGATCCTACGATTGCTTCCGCCATCGGCAATACAATGAACTTCCTCGTGAACGTCTAGATTTTTGGATCGAAGTGCATCTGCGATCATAGAACGTATGATGTTGTGACGTTTTATTCTGAGTACTTCTCCCTGTGGGCAACTCCCAAGCACATGTGGTAAAGTTTCATACTCACTGCAGTGCCTACAGTGGGTTGTGCCTGTAGAGCGACCAGGGACAGAACGTATTGGTGCCACCATCGCAGTCATTTTTAGCATTTCTCTCCATTCAGAACTTGATAATCCGTCATGCTTGATGATCCATGAGTTGGCTGCAGGTACTTCTTCAAATAATACAGCTCCTTTTCCTTTCTGGGGGTATGCACACCAGGTTTTAAATTCACGGTACCGAAGATGTTGCCTTAATTGCTTCAGGGATCCTGTAAGCCCTTCAGACCTGAATTTATATTTAAAAAATTGAAAAAGAAACTGGTCCTTTAATCATTCTCGGGATCCAAAATTCCCAAATTAAGTCTTCACAGAAAATCAAAATTTTGGGACAATTTTGACCCCTGGGTCCCCAAAATTTTTAATTTTATTTTAAACTCAGGTAAAAAAAGGTAAAGGTATCCCCGTAACATGCCATGAAGGCACTTGGGGGACATGGAGGTAGAGCCCCATGCTTTCCATGACCTCAGCACTAGAATGAGGTAGTGTGGTCGGCACCACGCTCTGACCGCCTTTTACCCCCGGGAAAGACCCGGTACTCAATTTTATAGCAGGCTGAGTGAACCTCGGGGCCGTTTTGAAAGTTTGGCAACGAGAAAAAATCCTGTCACCACCTGGGATCGAACCCCGCAGTAGCTATAGAAATATTTCAAAAATAATATTCTTCATTTTTGTCACATTGAATTTTTCAAAATATTTAAAATTATCGGAGACATTCCAAAAGAGAAAAAAGAAACGATATACACTATAATGTACATCAGGCCTGAAAGGGTTAATTTAATGATGTCCATTACTGTAAATTTCTATGGAATTTCGTAGTCACAACGTCTAATGTAAAGAAAAGCAGAGGAAAAGGGAGAAGGAATATAATAACTTGTATGATACTAGCCATACCTGTGCGCTTCACTTGTTACAAATAAATATAATTTACGTTAATCTACAGTGCGTCCTCACCATCATACCCGCGCTGATTACCGAAGGATGATTTTTGTGTAACGTCATTTCAACTTATTTCCTTGCTGTATTTCACAGGACTGTTTCACCGCGCTATATCTCAAAGCGGCACTGCATTGGCTCCGTGGGCCCTCTCCCCTCCTGGACTCATGGAACAATACAGTCGGATGCTGGCCGCTTCTCTAGCTTGCCCGATTGCGCCGAGCATCGAACTGCTGGCCTGCCTCAGACACCGAGATGCCGAGGACATAATTTACTCTGCCCCTCCCTTTTATGTGAGTTTCATCCTAGATCATATATGTAACAGATAACTCCTCGCTACGTTAAAATCGGCAGCACTTTGAAGAGAACAACCGCCAGGATCGCCATCCGTCCGCCGTAAACGAACACGAGATGGCAGCACAGTCGCTAATGCTGTAGCTAGAATACAATATACTGAGTAAATGAAACTCAAGAACAGTTTTTATTTCTTGTCAGAAAGATACAAACAATTCACAACAAAACCGTTGCCAAGGAGAGCTGAATTTCCATAGCCCACTCCGTTTGTATCATGAACATAGACGTAGGCCAGTTGTGACTGCAGAACTCCACCAATATTGTAGCTAGAATACAATATACAGAGTAAATGAAACTCAAGAACAGTTTTTATTTCTCGTCAGAAAGATACAAACAATTCACATCAAAACCGTTGCCAAGGAGAGCTGAATTTCCATAGCCCACTCCGTTGTATCATGAACATAGACGTAGGCCAGTTGTGACTGCAGAACTCCACCAATATTGTAGCTAGAATACAATATACTGAGTAAATAAAACTCAAGAACAGTTTTTATTTCTCGTCAGAAAGATACAAACAATTCACAACAAAACCGTTGCCAAGGAGAACTGAATTTCCATAGCCCACTCCGTTTGTATCATGAACATAGACGTAGGCCAGTTGTGACTGCAGAACTCAGAGCCCCACAATGCGATTCAAATAGGTATTATGACGTGACTCCTTATGTAACAACTAGATGGCAGCGTAGTAAACCTGACAAAAGTTGTTAACCTCAAAGCCTATAACCCCGACATATCTGTTACATATATAATCTAGGGTTTCATTTACACAAGGTTCAATTTTTATATTAATTCATTTAGTGTTCTGCCCAAGGGCAGGTCTTTCATTGCAAACCCAGCTTTCTTACTTTCTGACTTCCTCTTAGTCTCCGCATATGATCCATATATCTTAATGTCGTCTATCATGTGACATCTTCTTCTACCCCGAACTCTTCTCCCGTTCATCATTCCTTCCAGTGCATCCTTCAGTAGGCAGTTTCTTCTCAGCCAGTGACACAACCAGTCCCTTACCAGTACCTTACAGAACTTACTGACTATAAAAAATAGGACAGTAAAACCACAGTCTAATATATACTGTCACGAAGCTCAATACGTAGTAAATATGCATCCATAGATAGTTGCTAACCACTAGGATCGCTACTATCGCCTCATCACAGACAATGCGAAATAGTACCGGCACAGTCAAGTGCTCCCTCATAAACTGAGGCTTCGTGACTATATACTAGACTGTGGTAAAGCTGTACTGCCAAATTCGAATTATTACACGAAAAATATATAAAATTGACGGAATGTTGTCCACACCTGTGGAGTAACGGTCAGCGCGTCTGGCCGCGAAACCAGGTGGCCCGGGTTCGATTCCCGGTCGGGGCAAGTTACTTGGTTGAGGTTTTTTCCGGGGTTTTCCCTCAACCCAAGATGAGCAAATGCTGTGTAGCTTTCGGTGCTGGATCCCGGACTCATTTCACCGGCATTATCACCTTCATCTCATTCAGACGCTAAATAACCTAAGCTGTTGATAAAGCGTCGTAAAATAACCTACTAAAATAAAAAAAATTGACGGAATGTTACGGATTGACACTTACAAAACTGCACTTCCGGTTTAAAGAAAGGGTATTCCGGTCAATAATACCTCAGCTAATTAATTAACCAAACATCAAAGAGACAAAACTGATATATTTTTGAAAACTAGAAAGTTCATGCTTTCATATGACGTAAAAAATCACGTTTTTGAAGGAAAATTTAAAATTAGGGATAGATGAGTACCTTAATTAGATGTTTCATCTATTTATTCTTGTGTTCGAACAATTTCATTGTCATATTTTTAGCCTAAATCTCAAAATGTTTACAGACCTCATTGTATTCTAGAAATATGTTTACAGCTTCGTATGATTTTAGGACGGAGACGACAATCCGTTGGTTACATTTCGGCCAGTTGTTGAGACATCAACAGTTGACGACCACGAAGCGATCATAACATCACATCCCGTGCAAGCACTTTTGAACACTAGCCAACATCACGTTCCCTGGATGACGGGTTTATCGTCTGCAGATGGAGCTATTATCACAGCCAGTAAGCAACAATTTGCGATATAATGTAAATTACTTAACCTCAACTGTATATCTATAATTTTAATTTGAAATGTTCTTTACTCAAAGACGCCTTTCAGACGCGCTGAATTAATAGGATACTACAGTACAGTCCAGATGTGAATAGACGATGCCCAAAGAGAAAAGAAAACTTTGTTCACTCCGTATTCATAGACATTTTTAGTGCGGGCTTCCGGTGGATGATCAGCGTTTTTTGTATTCATAAACCAGTGTTAACGATAGGATATGATTTGAATTCTGTACTAGTAACCAGTGGATAGCCGGGGCTAGCTTAGTACGCTCGTAGCGCGTGCTGCGAAATGTCTATGAATAGCACCCTAGATGTCGTTCATGCTATTAGAACTATGTGTTAATGTTTATAAAAAAAAAGTGTTTCATCTGTAACATAATCCGTCTCATACGGCTTGACGCACAACAGATCTTCTGCAGGAGTTCCGCTGGAAGATGTTTTAACATCCACTCTACAGTCTGGGTCTTGCTTCCAGCGATTACACTGCTCCTTCGATTTAGTAGAGAGTCAATGCTCACCTACTTAGATATAACACAGGAGTAAGTCCCCTGCAATCGGCAAGCATCGTCTATTGGTAGAGTAGTTCTCAATCTATGGTACGCGTACCTCCAGGGGTACGTGGGGATGTCTTAAGGGGTACGCATCCCACTCATTACGTATGTAAAAATGCTGACATATTTATTATACTTGTTGAATACAATGAAAGACTAATGGAACGCAGAATATCTGCATGGAAATATCATATGTAGCCTATTGTTGAATACAGTCCGATCTGTTTGGGTATGGATAATATTAATTTATTATTATAAAGCTATTATGATAGTAGGAAAAATTTCTTGCTGGTTATATTATGATTAAAAGATGGGAGTTTCCATATATATGACAATTAATAATGTATAATCTGAAAGGACAAATGAAAATCATAGATGATTAAAATGGCTACTACAAATCAACAGCGGGCACAATGTGTTCTTTGGTATGCTAAATTTGAGAGTGTTAAAAGAGTTCAAAAGGAATTTCGACGTGAGTATGGTGTGCGTAATGTACCTAAATACGATTACACATTGTTGTGGTATCGAACATTTGTAGAAACAGGTTCTGTGTTTAAAAAACATGCAGAAGGTCGCATGCGAAACCCAGTACGAGAAGCAGCTATCTCTTGGCTTGGCCCCAAACTCCCCAGGTCTAATCCCTCCTGACTTCTTCGTGTAAGGTTTTGTTAAAGACATTATCTATTCACAGAAACCCAGGAACATTGATGATCTGAGAGTAAAAATTATTCAAGCTTTCCATCGAATCACCCCTCTTATGTTACAATGGATATGGGCTGAATTGCATCACCGTTATGAATTTTGCAGGGTACGCAATGGGGTCATGTTGAGCTCTGAGGAATCTCCCATCGTTCACTGTTGTATGCACAAAGTTTCAACAAATAAAGTCCGGTTAGTAAATGTTTGTGATACCCAAACGGATCACCCTGTATATTACCGGTATAGTTTCTTTTGCAATATCAACTCTTGCTTTTCCTTGCGTGAATAACATTTTTCGTAAATCATTACTATTATTATTATATCAATAACTATTGTATAATAATAATAATAATAATAATAATAATAATAATTTAATACAAATCAATCATATCCTTTTGCTAATTCTTCCTATAATTGCAATGAAGTTTGTGGATAGAAATATGTTTTGGAATTTTGGAAGTACGCTAACAAAAAACATTAAATACCACTGAGGTACAATAAGAAAGTCAAGGAATATTATGGACAGTAAAAATCGATAGGTATTTAGGAGTTGTTAATTCGTTATAAAAACGTATCAGATACAACGTTAATATAAATTTATTTTATTTTCACACACACACACACACACACACACACACACACACACACACACACACACACACACACACATACACATATATATATATATATATCATCGATCCCACCGTTAGATTTGAAAAACAAAAGAATCAACCTGAAGATGTAAATAGGGAAAAAAAGACATCTATGTACGTACCGTTCCATACTTCATGGACAAATACGGTCTACAACAAATTGAAGTAATAGGCCTTATGGTTGGGATGCGCGGAACTATTCCCGGTTTCTTCTTCCAGACCGGCAACGTTTCGGCCTACAGAGGAAGGCAATTGACGACATCGTTCTTGCAGCTCTGAGAGGATCCATATTTATACTCCACAACCATCTCTACGGTCAACAATGATCTTCAACTAATTAATTAGTACCTACTTATTTATTCAGTCATTTCTTGCAGCTGTTGTAAGACTCCATTAAACGTAAACATATGTATATTATTTATACTTTCAACTGCCTATTGCACAATATGCTCTGTCTTTGTGGCAGCCTGTTAATACAGGGAGCTGATATCGTTTAGATAAATAAATAAAATATATAAAATAAATAAACTAATAAAGAAGAAAATAAGTAAAGAAAGAAAGGAAGGCATGAGTGAGTGAAATGAAGGAAGGAAAGAATGAATGAAGGAGAGAATGAATAAAAGAATGAATTAATGAATTAAGAAATGAATAAATAAAAAAAGTAAATCAATAAATTAATAAATAAAGGATTAAATAAGAAAAAAACAAAAACAAATAAAAAATTCCTTACTCCCTCCAGGAATATCTTAATATTAATTGTGCCGTTCTCAAGGCGTTGAACAATATGTACTTTGCCAGAAATACTGAGACTTGAAAGTGTTTGTGACATGATGACTTACTGATATGAGGGGACTTGGATTCTCGTCACAACAGACCACATTGTAGTGTTTTCGGCTTTATTTAGACTCACACACATTCTACTAAATCGACAAAGCAGTGTACTATCTTATCTTACACCTCAAAATATTCCTGTTCGGTCAGCATTTTCGCAGTGACAGAGAGGTGCAGACGGCTATCACACACTGGTTTCGATCCCAGGTGGTAGACTTCTACCAAAGTCGATCCCACGGTATGACAAATGTCTCGAATCCGATGGGAAATATGGTGGAAAATAGCTCAGCAATTTCTGTATCTGTTCCAATGAAACATTCCATGAAATTTTATTGTATTTCCTTTCTGTAAACGACCCCATGGAAACTTACTTTCTGGACGCGTCTCGTGTTTGTAAAAAAAAAAAAACCTTATTTTGTAATTGGGTAAGATATTGGTCACTATTATCTCATAAATTTTGAAGTAATGATTCTCTGATGACAGAGCAGATACTAGTTCCGAAAATTTTTGGATGTTTCTAGGCTGTATCTACGATAGAGTGCAAGATCCAAAAAAAGAAACAGAAAGAAATCTCGCTTCACGTTGGACATCATGAAAGTTTCGAATTTGTTTGTCTGACAGGTACGTTCGTCAGGGATGACGCTATAAGACGGTACGATGAGAAATTCGACGATATTATCGCTCACAGATTCCTCGTCCACAGTCGCAAATCCGTACCCGAGAAGATGGAAGTCGCCAAACGGATTCGAGAGTACTACTTCGGGGGTCGACCCATGAGCAAGGAGTTGGAGCGAGCAGCTGGCGATGTGCGTTGACTCACTGGTACAGTGAGTACAGTATGTGGTGGGGAATGTTGCTAATTTGGGCAAATGTAACTCAAATTGTTTTGGAAAGTCAAAACCATGGATGGGCAACTCGTGCTCACAAAGTCCTAAAAAAACCTTGAAAGAGAGAAATTCAGACGGAGCCAGCCGCAGCAGTTACAAGTTGTTAGTAGTTTCGCTGCAAAAGCAGTACACTGCCACGGTGCTCTGTGGCGGCTCATGCAGGTGGTCGTGATATCTATTTTTTTCTTCTGTAGAACTAGACACTTATTTTATTTATTTAAATTGAAATATACAGAATAAAGAATATAATTACAAACAAACAAGAGAAATAGAAATAAAATAATACAAACAATATAAAAAAGGAGATACAGTAGTATTAACAAAATTTTAGACCGAATGAGCAGCGCTCGTGTTCGGTCGCAGTTCAGATATAATATTAATACGCCTATAAGAGAATATAAAATAAAATAAAATAGGAAATAGAATTTAAAATTACAGTTACAGAAATTATATAATACAATTCATAATTATTCTACCCGTTCCAGACTTGACATATATTTCACCAAGTACAAATATAGTACTACAAGCAATAGTTTTATATTCTTTACCATTGCATATAAGAAACACGTCATATTTTACTTTCAGAAGGATGGTGAGATGGACTTTGATGGCAAATCCAATCTACAGTGTCAATGATTTTAGCAATATTACTTTTTAGATACTATTTGTTTTAACCTCATGTAATTGACAAATCTGTACATTTTCACCTGATTTTATATTATTTCTTTTAAAACTTTTAACCTGTTTTTGTAAATTACCTGTTTTATGTAAATGTCTGGTGATTGTATATTTATTTTTTTATTCTTACATTTTATTCATATTGTAGTAGCCATGTATTATATATATATATCTACTCTGACGTTGTCTATGGCTGTAAATCGCTGGATGACACTAAATTCTATCTATCTATCTATCTATCTATCTATCTATCTATCTATCTATCTATCTATCTATCTATCTATCTATCTATCTATCTATCTATCTATCTATCTATCTATCTATCTATCTATCTATCTATCTATCTATATCTATCTATCTATCTATCTATCTATCTATCTATCTATCTATCTATCTATCTATCTATCTATCTATCTATCTATCTATCTATCTATCTATCTATCTATCTATCTATCTATCTATCTATCTATCTATCTATCTATCTATCTATCTATCTATCTATCTATCTATCTATCTATCTATCTCTATCTATCTATCTATCTATCTATCTATCTATCTATCTATCTATCTATCTATCTATCTATCTATCTATCTATCTATCTATCTATCTATCTATCTATCTATCTATCTATCTATCTATCTATCTATCTATCTATCTATCTATCTATCTATCTATCTATCTATCTATCTATCTATCTATCTATCTATCTATCTATCTATCTATCTATCTATCTATCTATCTATCTATCTATCTATCTATCTATCTATCTATCTATCTATCTATCTCTATCTATCTATCTATCTATCTATCTATCTATATCTATCTATCTATCTATCTATCTATCTATCTATCTATCTATCTATCTATCTATCTATCTATCTATCTATCTATCTATCTATCTATCTATCTATCTATCTATCTATCTATCTATCTATCTATCTATCTATCTATCTATCTATCTATCTATCTATCTATCTATCTATCTATCTATCTATCTATCTATCTATCTATCTATCTATCTATCTATCTATCTATCTATCTATCTATCTATCTATCTATCTATCTATCTATCTATCTATCTATCTATCTATCTATCTATCTATCTATCTATCTATCTATCTATCTATCTATCTATCTATCTATCTATCTATCTATCTATCTATCTATCTATCTATCTATCTATCTATCTATCTATCTATCTATCTATCTATCTATCTATCTATCTATCTATCTATCTATCTATCTATCTATCTATCTATCTATCTATCTATCTATCTATCTATCTATCTATCTATCTATCTATCTATCTATCTATCTATCTATCTATCTATCTATCTATCTATCTATCTATCTATCTATCTATCTATCTATCTATCTATCTATCTATCTATCTATCTATCTATCTATCTATCTATCTATCTATCTATCTATCTATCTATCTATCTATCTATCTATCTATCTATCTATCTATCTATCTATCTATCTATCTATCTATCTATCTATCTATCTATCTATCTATCTATCTATCTATCTATCTATCTATCTATCTATCTATCTATCTATCTATCTATCTATCTATCTATCTATCTATCTATCTATCTATCTATCTATCTATCTATCTATCTATCTATCTATCTATCTATCTATCTATCTATCTATCTATCTATCTATCTATCTATCATCTATCTATCTATCTATCTATCTATCTATCTATCTATCTATCTATCTATCTATCTATCTATCTATCTATCTATCTATCTATCTATCTATCTATCTATCTATCTATCTATCTATCTATCTATCTATCTATCTATCTAAAAATCCATCCATCCATCCATCCATCCATCCATCCATCCATCCATCCATCCATCTATGTATTTAATATAAGAGAAATATAGGAAATAAAAAATAATAATAAAAAGTAAATAAGTAAAATTAAATAGGAACTAAAGTTTAAATTACAGCGGCAATTATAATATAATATTAACATAGAAGAATAATATCGCGTGAAAAGTAGGACTATATATTTCAAAATTATAGAATACAAATATAATATAGGCTGATTAATTCATACACATAGGCTATAAATTTATTTAATCAAATTGAAGATATTAACACGTTTCTAATTTTCTTGTTATATGTTAGTGGGTTACATGTTAGAAGTTCTGGGTGTAATTTAGTTAAAGCATTGTACAACCGAGGGCCAAAATTAATGCTATGCTTTAGACCAGCAGATGTGAGACATTTAGGTTCTACAATGTTGAAATTTCGTCTTGTGTCATAATTATATATCTGTAATACAAACTTATTACGATTTTCATGATAAAATTTTAACAGCGTATACTTATAAATTTGTTCAATATTAAATACATTAAATTCAGAATAAATTAATTTAGTTGGATAATCGAAACGTTTCTTCAAACAAATTTTAATTATTCGTTTTTGTAGTAAATTTAACGGACTAAGATTAATTTTTGTACTTCCACCCCAAACAATTATACCATATTGAATGATAGACTGAATAATGGCCAAATAAACATTTCGTAGAACTCAAATGGGTAAGTAGCATCGAAGATTAACGAATTTATAAATTGTTTTACGAAGCCTCTTACAAAGATAAGTAATGTGATGAGGCCATTTTAATTTCTGATCAATAATTATACCCAGATATTTGACATACGTGGCTTCTTTCAATATCTACTCCATGATTTGAATTTCAGAATGACTATACCTAAACGCACATAACAAAATTATATTATTTCCTAGCTTTTAAATTAGTTTAGTACAGTAGAGCGTCTCGTTTAGGCACAGTGAAAACGTAAACAAAGTGCAGGTAGCGTGTGGAGGGAGGACGAGCCTTACGATAAACACGAGGGATGCACAATGTTTTAGTTACAACATTTATGACGGAGCATTAACTGAAATTATAGTTTCTAAAAACACACAAAAAAGGACACAAATTGCATAAAGTAATCATATACACAATTTAACAGACAAGCAATTGTAACGTTGAAATAATTCAACATAAATCAAATTTTGCTGCTTACATGATGTTGCTTTCAAGCAGCAATTTATACGGTCATGAATTTCATTCTCTATATGACTAACATAACATCACTGTCTTCTGTACTGTACCTGAGTAAATTGAACTTTGAGAAGGGATAATTATATTTGAAGGGTACACAGGAATAACGATCAAGGTCCATTTTAGAAAGTTTCGAGAAAAAACGAATTTTAAAGCTTAAGCACTTAATACATTGTTATGTGTGTATTTAATAGAAATTGACGTAGTGGAATGCCAAGAACGATGATTTCTTATTACTAGCCAGACCACATGATAGTACTTCCTTTCCACTATAAGATAGCATTATTAACTCAATTTCGATTTTTGATGGACCTTGATCGTTTTTCCCGTACCCTTCATTTAGGAAATAGTGTTGTCACTTCAGACTAGCATACTGTAGTTTTATTAATTCGGCCACAGAAGACGGTTGTTTGCTTTCTGCGGAGTCAGAACACGCGGCAGCCAACCTGCTGCGTTTAGTACAGAGCGAGCGAGCGACCGACCGCACGTATATATCATGACCAGACGTCTCCAAAAGCCTACTCGCGAGTAAGCCCCTGAACGGAACCGAAGCCAGTACGTAATGAGCGCGCTCCGCCTCACCCATCCCCACCTGTACTGTACTCAGTGTTTATGCACAAACGAAAAGCAGTGGCGGACTGCTATTATCATTGTGTTGGTCGGAGTGTTCCACCGTTTCACAATGTCTTCTAATCATAGACGTAGTACATTCAAGGATGAATAGGAAGAGAAATTTGTTTTGTGTTAGTGGGGAGAATGTGAAATGCTTAATTTGTTCGAAAATTCTTAAGCGTGTGTTAAAATTCAACATGCGACGACAATACTCGACTCTTCACAAAGAATATCATACAATTACAGGCATGTTGGACATGTGAAAAAATTTATTTTAGGGCTATCATTGTTGGTTATACATAATAATCAATATATTACAATACGTTTACACTCAGTTCCGCTTGACAAACATATAGTTTTTAGTTTAATTGTAGGTGAAATACATAGGCCTACAAATATTTTGATAAATATAAAACAAGAAAATACAAACACAAATGACACACTTGTCCTCATTCTTAAACAAAAAAAGCTTTCTGCTAGCTATGTTCTAGCCTGGAATATTGGAAAATCAATGAAGCCCTTTACAGAAGCATCATTTGTAAAATCGTGCATACAGGACGTTACTAAAATACTGTGTCCAGAACAAAGTCAGAGTTTAAGAGAATTAAATTGTTTCCAATTACAGTTCAGAGAAGGAATTTCAAGATTGTAGATGTAATTTAATCTGAAGTCGAAACCACAATTAACCAGTTTGAAGCTTATTCTCTTGCATTGGACGAAAGCACAGATAGAAATGACAAAGCTCACCTAGCCATTTTCATCCGAGGAGTTAATGATCATTTTACTGTGTCTGAATGTCTTCTAGATGTAATTACAAAATACAACTGGAGAAGATCTTTTCCAGGCACTGAAAGGCACCATAGAACTGAAGAGGTTGAATTTGCAATGGCTTGTGTCCATAGCAATAGACGGGGCTCCAGCTTCATAGTATGTCAAAATAATATACAGAGTGATTTATATAGAACTGACACATTTCTTTCTTTAATTGTTTCAAAACGAATTGTGCTAGCGACAACTTATTATACCTAAAATGTAGAGGAATTTTGGGAGATTATTTACCTCTATAGCAAATGTTGAAAATGTCCTCCATCCTGCATAAGGCACAACTCAACACGTCGTTCCATGTTACTGGCCACTCGTTGGAGGACTCTGTTGTTAGCTTGAATCTCCTGTGTGATGTTGTGCTTCAGATCGTCCAATGTCTGGGGACGTGTGGCGTAAACCCTGTCTTTTAAGTAACCCCATAGAAAGAAGTCCGGCGTTGTCAAATCCGGAGATCTCGGTGGCCACAGGTTCCTGGAAATTATTCGGTCGTCACATAACCGGATAAATGGAACCATGCTTCATCTGTGAACCATGTGATGGACAATATGGCAGGATTTTGTACAATGAACGTCTGAAACCAACGACAATAATTCAATCTTTTATCCTTATCTGGTTCCTGTAGCTGATGAACAACCGTAACCCTATATGGCTTTAGGCTCTCTGACACATTGAGTAGGTGTACCCTGTCTCCTGCGACAAACGTCTTAATGATTTTTTGGGTGACTGCTCCAGTCCTGCTCTTACGTCAGCAACAACCGTGGGAAGCCTAGATGAACGATGCTTGCCCTTTTCACTCACCAGAGATCCAGTTGTTCCCAATTTGTTTACCAGTCCCGGTATTGTGTTTCTTTTGGGAGGATTGCGAACACCAAATTCTCTCTGTTATGCCCTTTGAGTAGCTGTAATTGAATTCGTAATCCAGTATTGCTTCACAAGGAAGAGTCGTTGATTTAATGTGTACTGCATTTTCACGTTGACACAAAATGTCGAAAACAGCTGCCAACAATAGGAATAAAACATGCTGCGCAACATAAACATCTGCGCATCTAGTGACAAGGAATCGAAACTCCAGAACATTCTGCTTAATTTGGTGCTAAAATTGGGTCATTGAATGAATTTCCAACGGAATAATTAAGGAAAGAAATGTGTCAGTTCTATATAAATCACTCTGTACAAACGTATGATATTTCTTATTCTTTTGATATTATTTGTAAACATTAGCAGACCGTTGCCGCGATCCCCCACTGATCGCTCCCATCTGTTGAGGTACGAGTCTCTCCCCCTTCTCTAGTCGTAC
This sequence comes from Periplaneta americana, assembly GCA_025594305.2. Taxonomy (NCBI): domain Eukaryota; kingdom Metazoa; phylum Arthropoda; class Insecta; order Blattodea; family Blattidae; genus Periplaneta; species Periplaneta americana. The sequence continues at coordinate 169,096,776 of JAJSOF020000009.1, forward strand.
AGCACACTGTGTTCGGCGGGCAGCATCGAGAGCACGAATGACGATACGCTTTTTGGAGGCCTCTGATCATGACTCTCGGTCGGTCGTTTGTATTGGAATGCAGAACACTAGTCTTAAACAATGGCAACAAATATAGTGATACAAATTACTTAATATTAGTAATGTTCAGTACATTGGGAGTTGTCTTCTTATGCACTCCAGGTACAACATCATCGCGAGAAAATACTGCAGCACTAAAATGTGTATTTGTAATTACAGATATACACAGATGCAATGATACTGCTTCCATCAGACTTGAGTCTCAAGTATCATTTGCACAGAGGTTCTAAGGCCTATTTCTACTACTTCGACTACCGAGGGACGAACAGCTTTTGTTCACTGATTGCAGACCCAACAGAAGACCAGGGTAGGTCTTTAGGAATTATGTAGGCAACATTCTTTTCAGGATTGGTTCCATTTGACTTTTTTGTGTTTACGTTTTTCTGATTATTTATTTGATATTTCATATTTATTTATACCAAATTAAGAACATAAAATTTATTTATTTATTTATTTGTTTGTTTATTTGTTTGTTTATTTCTTTATCCGTTTATTATTTATTTATTTGTCTATTTGTTTATTTTTATTTATTTATTTATTTTTATTTATTTAGTTATTATTTATTTATTTATTTATTTATTTGCTTATTTATTTATTTGTTTGTTTATTTATTTTTATTTATTTATTTTTATTTATTTAGTTATTTATTTATTTATTTATTTTTATTTATTTACTTATTTATTTATTTATTTATTTATTTTTATTTATTTATTTCTTTGTTTATTTGTTTATTTTTATTTATTATTTATTTATTTATTTATTTATTTATTTATTTATTTATTTATTTGTTTATTTATTTTATTTATTTATTTATTTATTTATTTATTTGTTTATTTATTTATTTATTTATTTAGTTATTTATTTATTTGTTTATTTTTTGTTTATTTTATTATTTATTTATTTTTTATCCTTATTTATTTAAAGCTCGTTTATTTATTTATTTATGTTATTTACATTTTATTTATTTCCTTTATAAAAAATCAGGTGTTTAATGTTATTTAACTTTTATTTTGATTTTGGGCACATGTATCAATTTGAGATAATGAACCCTGGTCCGAAAATGACTGAGTCCAAAGTTATAAGCAAAAATAATTGTGTGGAAATGGAATAATTTTATTCCTCTGTACACCTTATTTATGTGTATTTATTTGTACATTTTACACATACTGTATTCATCTGACGCTGTTTACGTTGTCTACGTACAGTATTCCATTCAGTGCGCTGTCTGAGGGATGGGGACAGGAAACTACACTAAAGCAATGCAGATAGCGTAATGTGTAACGGACATGGTCGGTCCTGATATGCACGTCTGTGTACAAGTTGCAGTGTCCAATCGATCAGTCCTAGTGAAATGGAGGAGTACACGAGAGCGAATATGCAGACATGATTTTCGAATACGGATGAGCCAATGGGAACAGTAGACAAGTCACGTACCCACGTAGGAGACATCCGGCCCATACCATCTTTCTATGACTAGGGAAGGAGGGCACGTGGTGCCAAATGACAATTCCATTTCCACACAACTATTTTTGCTTATAACTTTCGACTCAGTCATTTCCGGACCAGGGTTCCTTATCTCAAATTGATACATGTGACCTTCCCCATCATCTCTGAAAGTTTGTAACACCAGCCCGGAAACTACCTGTATTTATGGAACGTATTTATTTGTTTTATTTATTTTTAGTTTAACATTTTTTGCTTACTTTCTTACTTACTCACTCACTCACACTATATACGAACTTTGATCAGACAACTGAAATGAAGGAGTGCCTAGATAAACTCCCGAAAGGATGGAGGGAATCACTAGTAGCCAAGTTTTTTGGTTACCTTGTAACAATAGGTAAATAATAGTCACTATCCAATTAACAATTTTAATAAGCTTTGAAAACAATGACAAAAGAGCAGGATATATTAATAATCTAAAATATATATATATATAATATAATATATATATATATATATCGGTATATATAAATAGGTTGCAGCCCAAATTACTCTTCAAGGAACGACCACTCATATAAATTGAGGGAAAGAAGGCAGAGGACGGACACTGGAAAGTTTTCTTTTCTCAATCGTACTATCAGGGACTGGAATGCTTTACCTGCAGACTTACTAAAGGCTTTACCAACAACCAAAAATGCATTTAAAAATAGGCTTAAGGACCTTACTAATATACTGTAATTATACACAGTATTTAAAGGGTGTAAATGATATGTTGTTATTGAAGTGTTGCCCTGCCAAATATCAGTGAAGAATTATGTTGTGTCAGTGAAGTGTGTTGTATCAGTGAAGAAGTATGTCGTGTCAGTGAAGTGTGTTGTATCAGTGAAGAAGTATGTCGTGTCAGTGAAGTGTGTTGTATCAGTGAAGAAGTATGTCGTGTCAGTGAAGTGTGTTGTATCATGAAGAAGTATGTCGTGTTGAAGTGTGTTGTATCAGTGAAGAAGTATTTGTGTCAGTGAAGTGTTTGTATCAGTGAAGAAGTATGTCGTGTCAGTGAAGTGTGTTGTATCAGTGAAGAAGTATGTCGTGTCAGTGAAGTGTGTTGTATCAGTGAAGAAGTATGTTGTGTCAGTGAAGTGTGTTGTATCAGTGAAGAAGTATGTTGTGTCAGTGAAGTGTGTTGTATCAGTGAAGAATTATGTTGTGTCAGTGAAGTGTGTTGTATCAGTGAAGAATTATGTTGTGTCAGTGAAGTGTGTTGTATCAGTGAAGAAGTATGTCGTGTCAGTGAAGTGTGTCGTATCAGTGAAGAAGTATGTTGTGTCAGTGAAGTGTGTTGTATCAGTGAAGAAGTATGTCGTGTCAGTGAAGTGTGTTGTATCAGTGAAGAAGTATGTCGTGTCAGTGAAGTGTGTTGTATCAGTGAAGAAGTATGTTGTGTCAGTGAAGTGTGTTGTATCAGTGAAGAAGTATGTTGTGTCAGTGAAGTGTGTTGTATCAGTGAAGAAGTATGTTGTGTCAGTGAAGTGTGTTGTATCAGTGAAGAATTATGTTGTGTCAGTGAAGTGTGTTGTATCAGTGAAGAAGTATGTCGTGTCAGTGAAGTGTGTTGTATCAGTGAAGAAGTATGTTGTGTCAGTGAAGTGTGTTGTATCAGTGAAGAAGTATGTTGTGTCAGTGAAGTGTGTTGTATCAGTGAAGAAGTATGTTGTGTCAGTGAAGTGTGTTGTATCAGTGAAGAATTATGTTGTGTCAGTGAAGTGTGTTGTATCAGTGAAGAAGTATGTCGTGTCAGTGAAGTGTGCTGTATCAGTGAAGAAGTATGTCGTGTCAGTGAAGTGTGCTGTGTAAGTGAAACGTGTTCCTGTCAGTGAAGCTTTATAGTTTATAGTGGCAGTGCAAAGAATTTGAACAGTGAAATGTTTTTGAAGTGTTAGTGAAATCAGGATAGAATTAGTGAAATGTGTCGTAGTTCCAGTGCAGTGAGTGAGTTGACAGCGAAATGAGTGTAATTTGAAAGGTACTTGTGCAGATATGAACATATCATACTCGTGGGTTTTAGTTCGATCTTAGTTTTAAGATACAAATTAGAATATTTCAAATGTTATTTTAAGTGATAGTTTCATTTAATTTAGTATATTCCCTGTTGTTGTTGTTGTTATAATTATTATTATTATTATTATTATTATTATTATTATTATTATTAGTATTAATTATTAGCATTATTATTAATTGTATTTTTAATTAATAAGTTTATTATTGTCATTATTGAGTGTAATTAGTTACCACTGCCACCGGGTATATACCCATTGCAGTGTGAATAAATACATACATAAACTACATAAATAAAGAACTTAATGCCTAAAGCCACAAAACTTTCACAACACCTCAAGCTAGCAGGGTACGTGTAGTCTGCCAGAATTAAAGCAGGTTCAGTTTAGTTCATAACCCCACAGCCGCCATTTCAGCAGGTGTAAAATACATCGCACAAAATTTTCTCAATTCTTTACAAATTATTTGTGAGTCTGTTAGCAGAAGATCAATGTGTTATCTAGAGACTTCTTCGGAGTAATTTATATGAATGTATCTTTCAGTTCATTTCTCAAATAATGTACTTCCCGCAGGGGTGTGTCACATGGACGAGATGCTGTACCTGTTCCCACAGGACCTCTTGTTCCCGAATTCCACCAGAACAGACGCAGACGACAAGATGGTGGACATGCTCACTGCCTTGTGGACGGACTTTGCTCGCACAGGGTAAGTTAAGTGTTTTCGGACATTTTGTGCAATTAAGTGAATATTCAGATGTAAGTAATTAGATATGGAAAGAATATGGAATATACACTAATCATTCATATACAGGGTGTATCTATATTAATTACTCAAACTTATAGGAATGATATGAGGCGCATCCAGAAAGTAAGTTTCCCGATTTTTTCCCTTAAATGACCAATTAGCCGTGTCAATTCCGCATGCGTAAAATCTATGACGTATTCATATGCCAAAAACAGGTCCTATACTGGTGCCAGTAGCGTGGCAAGTGGTCCGAAACAGGAAGCTCTTATTCCTTCTCCCGCCAGCCTGCGAGGTTCGGTCCAATAATAGTACATTATGCAACGAGCCTATAATGAAGCGTAATTAAGAATCGAGTATGGATATTTATGAAACGAGCGCAAGCGAGTTTCATAATTTTCATACGAGCTTCTTAATTACCATAATAGCGAGTTTCATACGACTTTTGATACTGACCATATTTCTAACTTGATATTATTAATTTTAATTGTATCTGACCTGGAGCAATGTCCCGTATGTTGTGAAATGTGCGCAGACGCGAAAGTATTGATTTTTCCGAGGAACAGATGTCCACATTGACCTTGCTAGGCCATCAGAACCTACAGAGATAACATTGAAATAAAATTACACATTGAAAAACGAGATGACAAATTGTATTTATTTGAATATTATTTACAATTAACGCTAATTATTATAGTAACAGAACATAACCTTCTGCGACAGTATTGGATTTCCAGCCTCCGTGACTTTTCGCTAATTAGTTTCGATTGCATATCCGAGAATAATCGATACTTGCTTTTATAACGGTAGAAAGCTGACCTGTCATTGGCTGAACAGTTGTAACCTGAGTCGTCATTGGTTGAAAGACCTGACCTTTAATGATTAGGTGTACTTTAATGACATGCATTAAAGGTCTGCTACCAGGTGTATAATTACTACATTTCGGCATGGTCGAGCATAAAGTTCTTTAATGCACAAAGCATTGCACCAATTGAAATTCATCGGCAGCTCTGTCAGGTCTATGGGCCGAACACACACTCTCTCTCTCTCTCCCTCTCTCCCTCTCTCTTCCTCTCCCCCCCCTCTCTCTCTCTCTCAAGAAATTCCTGTCCTCCGGTGAGCGTTTTGGCAACGACGAAGAGCTGAAGACGTCTGTCATACGCTGGTTCCATTCACAGGCGGCAGAGTTCTAAACAGAGGGATACAAAATGTTGATCCCACGATACGACATTCTCAATTCTGATGGTGGCTATGTTGAAAAATAGCTGAAACATTGCTGTACCTGTTGCCAATAAATGTTTTCCTGAAAGTGTGTGTTCTTTAAAAAAAAAATAGGTAAACTTACTTTCTGGATGAGCCTCGTACAAGGGACCAAAACAAACTTTTTTTGTTAAATGACCATGGGTCGGAAACTAATAATTTATTGAATGACAAAAACAGAAACTACACTGTACGGTAAGGAATGAAGAATACAGTCCTAATGTTACTTATGACACTCATTCCTTAAAGCCGTTTCAGTTTGTAATCATTTACAAAAACTGTTCAAAAATGGGTCTCCTGCGCCAATACAAACTCTGCAACGACGTTTCATTGCCTGTCGTACACGTTCAAATAGAGCAGCCGCGGTGAAAATGCGACTCACGAGCACATTGTGGCTCGCAATGATAGCTATGCATTTCTCTTGCTTCCTACCTACAACCCCCACCCTCTCACTCACTGGAGTCAAACTCCGTTCCATTTGTATTTGTCTCTGACCTGCGAGTGGCGTATCGTCGCAATGTGTCTCTCGAAACCATGTACCTCTATAAAAACGAAAGATTCAAGGAGGATGGGAGGACGCATTTTTTGCTGACAATATGATGAGAATATTAAATGTATGATTTATTCACAAGTATTACTAGGAAAACGGTTGTATAACATAAAACGGCATTATAAGTTACTACATGTTACTGATGAAACATTAAAAGGTTAATTGTTGTTGTTATTGTTATTATTATTATCATCATCATCATCATCATCATCATCATCGGTGTACGTCGATCCTTTTTCAGCAGATGTACGAATAATGCGGTTAGATCTTCAATTTAAACTCGCAGATTTACAATGTGATGTTAAATGAAAGCTAGATGTAAGGACTTGACAAATGTTGAACTTTTCAAATCTTTGGCAAAAAATAAATATTTGAAGTTTCGCTCTTTCGCTTGCTCTGTTGAAGCCATGTTCGCTACAACTTACGTTTGTGAAAAATTATTTTCAACAATGAAAATAGTAAAAATCAAATTTAGATCATGACTGACAAACAAATACCTTCGTGATCAACTACGACTGGCAGTAAGTGACATAATTCCTGATTTTGAAACTCTGTCGCAGAGACATTCTGAAGACAGTTAATTTTAGGTTGTGATAATGTATCCTATGTTTTTTTGTTCATTTCTTTCTAGGTTACACATACTAAACATTAGTTTGTAACCTTGTACTGTATATAATTTTATTTAAGTGCTTGACGTAAGGAAAATGAAAAACCGTTAATGTCAGACAGTTGCTTCAATTCCCCTTCGGGTGTCCGCCTCCCTCCATAGGTGCTATGCACGTTGCAGCTTACACAGTGGCTCGGCGCACGATAGCATTTTCGCCACCGCTGAAATAGAGCGTCAGAAGCTGCAAGCATTCGAGCAACGAGCTTTTCCTTCGATTTAATTAGAGTCTCGTACACCAGACTCTTCAAGTGTCCCCACACACAGAAGTCAAGTGAGGTGAAATCGGGAGAACGAGCAGGCCATCCAATGGGTCCACCGCGACCAATCCACTTGACATATATACCGGTGACTGAGTTCGTGAATAAATCTTCTGAAAAAGTGAATGAGATCTTATTTCAATGTTATTCATGACATTTTTGTTTCAATAGTTTTTATTGTGAGAGTTGACAGAGGAAACAGTTTCGTAAAAAGTTGTGAGAAAAATAGTAGTTGTCATTCCAGCGATGGTCCGTTATCGCTCGCCCTATCACTATATCATTGTGTCCGACTAGCGTTTGTAATCCCGTAAAAACGTCATATATAGATAATTAACTAGCCTTATCCCATTACATAAAAATGAGATATTATCTATCCATTTCGTCAACCGCATTTGATATTTCAAAGCATTTGAAAGGTATCCTTTTGTTATCAATTCATCATCATCATCATCACCGTCATCATCATCATCATTATTATTATTATTATTATTATTATTATTATTACTTCGAAATATGTATTATATGTCTTTCTCGTGTTAAATTTTACCATACCTAGTTAACATGTTTCGACCTGTTATTGGCCTTCTTCAGAACTGGTTGTTGCTGGTCTTGGCGCCTTTTGTTTTGTTTCCTGTGGGGGCGTGTTTGTGCAGTTTGCGCCAAGACCAGCAACAACCAGTTCTGAAAAAGGCCAATAACAGGTCGAAACATGTAACCAGATACGGTAAAATTTAACACGAGAAAGACATATAATACATATTCCGAAGTGATATAGTGTTAAAAGTTGCGTAATCAAGATATATTATTATTATTATTATTATTATTATTATTATTATTATTATTATTATTATTATTATTATTATTATTATTATTAATTTTACTTTTTAATTTCACTCTAGAATATGTCAATAGGAAAGTTCAGGATGACAGATAGGGTTTGAAGTTGAACGGGTTACATCAGCTGCTTGTCTATGCGGATGTTGTGAATAGGTAGGAGAAAATCCACAAACGATTAGGAAAACACGGAAATTTTAATTGAAGCAAGTAAAGCGATAGGCTTGGAAGTAAATCCCGAAAAGACAAAGTATATGATTATGTCTCGTGACCAGAATATTGTACGAAATGGAAATATAAAAATTGGAAATTTATCCTTCGAAATGGTGGAAAAATTCAAATATCTTGGAGCAACAGTAACAAATACAAATGACATTCGGGAGGAAATTAAACACAGAATAAATATTGAAAATGCGTGTTATTATTCGGTTGAGAAGCTTTTGTCATCTATTCTGCTGTCAAAATATCTGAAAGTTAGAATTTATAAAATAGTTATATTAACGATTGTTCTATAGACTACAAACTTTGAGAGAGGAACAGAGATTAAGGGTGTTTGAGAATAAGGTTCTAAGGTACTAAGAGGGACGAAGTTACAGGAGAATGGAAAAAGTTACACAACGCAGAACTGCACGCATTGTTTTCTTCACCTGACGTAATTAGGAATATTAAATCCAGACGTTTGAGATGGGCAGGGCATGTAGCATGTATGTGCGTATCCAGAAAAGCATATGGAGTTTTAGTTGGGAGGCCGGAGGATAGGGACCGATGGCGGGCTTATGTGAGGGCGGCAATGAACCTGCTGGTTCCTTAAAAGCCATTTGTAAGTAAGTATTATATTATTTTTATTATTATATCATTATTTTTATTGTTATTATATTATTTTACTATTATTTTATTATTATTACTGGGCGCATTATTATTATTATTATTATTATTGCTATAGTTATTATTTTATTACTATTTTTATAATTATTATCATCATTATTATTATTATTTCAATCATAGGCCTAATAATTCAATGTTATTGACAGGAACCCTACACCGAAAGGCAGCAAGCTGCATAAATGGATGCCAGTTTCTTCGCCAGATAAAGTAGAGTACGCTCACATCGACGCAAATGGTGTGCACATTGGACACAACTTGCTGCAAGATCGCATCCAATTCTGGGAACCATTAATATTCAAGGATGGAGTATTGCGCTCGGAAAGGGACGAACTTTAGAATCATTGTAGAATGCTAATTATTTTAGTAATACCCCTGATCACGTGCATAACAGATTGGCCATAGTAATGTTAAAAACGATACCATGTCAAAGAAAACAATCACCAAGATTGCCAACGTCGATTTAAAACAACCGCTAGATGGAGTACAGTTTCTCCATGCAATTCAAATGGGAGTTATGACGTAATTCCTTCTACTGTCGCTAGATGGCAGTATAGTAAATGTGATAAAAGTTGTTGCCGTCAAACCTATAAGGCTGAGCAATCTGTCATAATTTGATCGGGGTAATACACGTAAATTATTGTTTTATAATGTTCCTAGTGACTCCACTACTCTTGAAGAAATTAAGCCCATGTTTTGTTTACTTTTATTTCACATTTCACAAATACGTGTTTATTTTCACTTTCGCATTATGTACAGAACCCGTTTGTGTGATAAAATTTAACCTACAATCGAAACCTTCTTCAGGAAAAGAATTCTGGACAAAAAATATTTTTGTGAACTTCTTAGTAAATAGGGCTTGAAAGGAAACGTAACAAAAACGAAATGTTTGGTTGCTGACAGTGGCGGACGGAGGGTTTGAAAGTTGAGGAGGCCAAGACGTGAATGATGAGAATATAAAAATATAATGCCTGTGACGTACCTCATTACCAAGCGCAGAATTTATAGATTTTAAGAAAAAATTAAAATTAGGTTTTCCAGTTCATGTTTTAGGATTTTAAATTTTATGTTTAGGAATTTATATGATTTTACGGAGAAAAATAAAAATAAACAACATACTGTTAATATTATTACAACGGCTTGGTAAAGACTGCCACTCTTTGGGACACACTAAGTCATAACCTACGAATTAGGTCTTTTTAGGTCATATTGAATTTAAGAATGTTACTCTTTGCTACATAAAACGAACAAGAAAAAATATTTCGAGAGTAACGAGATGACAACAAAATTGATTCGAACGTAAGAATTGTAGGTTTGCTCATTACTATTATACAGTACAATTTTACAGCAAATTAACTGGACGTTCCTCTTTCTTCGCAAACCGATCAAATAGGTCACAACATACTGAATAACTGCTACTAGAAAAGCAAGAGACAAATCTGCATTTGTTTCTAAACTCTCGATATATTTAAAATACTGTATAAGTAAATACATCTCGTAACACAAAAGAATAAAATAACAAGAACACCCGCAAACAAGAGAAAATCTAACAACATAAATGAAAACTTTTACGCAGGAGAGAAAACTAATAACATCGTGACTCGGTTTTCTAAAACCAAGAAGAGAGAAAGAGAGAGAGAGCTTCCTATTTTCAGCCGAAACCAGCCGTGACTATAAAGTACAGCTGTCAGCGGTGGGTAGGACGTCTCCAAATCGGCTCCCCTCGCGCGTTCTATCAAGTTTTTAACACTCTTCTAACCAGCTATCTTATTGGTTGAACTGCTGTTGTCATGGTTACCGGGGAGTAGCATCAAGCCGACTCAAACCCGCTCTCGCATAGACACTGCAGGCTGCTAGATGTCGACTATACAGGTTACAGCGCTATCTGTTATTTTTCAGTACGAATTATTTGTACTACAGGGACATCATTTTATTTTTACTAACATTTTTTTAATATTAACCTGCCTATACCTTTAGAGAACCGGAAAAACCGCTTGCTCCCCCTCCAAGAATGGAGTTCGATGATACTGGCGTAAAACACAAATATTCGTCACTCTACTAGGTATAGGAAGGAAGAAAAGTAGTTCATCCATTTACGTAAACTAGGAAATATCGCGATTTTGAGTTTGATAATTTTCATTAGGTTTTTCTTTAATCAAATACAGTACTGTATTAAGAATATGTTTTTACTCACGAAGTGAGTTATCCATGCGAACGTATTCATTATGCGGTGTATACTGTCTACAGCACATTAGCGTACAATATAGAGAATGAAGTTAAATTGAAAAATAATCATAATATGAATATTTAAACACAATTTTGAAAATGGTGGCCGTTCATTTCGATACAGGCTTCAGTTCTTTTGTGCATATTATCGCACTATAGACTATTGCATCTAATTCCAATTGCCAGTTTCGTCCTTCGTACTAGTACCTCATGTTGAAATAATTCTGTACCTACTCTACGTACTGTAAATTCAATCTTCACTTCTGCCCGACCCGAAAATATAAAATTACTCAGACATGCTATCTACTGTCCGTCCAAGTGGTTATGCCGCAGGATTGTAGAAAGGAGGAAATCACGTGACAGATAATTACTTAACGAAACCATTTTATTTAAGTTAAATTAAACAGCTGTATAATATTACGTAAACTTCCAATTCCTAAGAGAAATTAATGTTTTCAGAAAAGAGCTAATCAGCCCAGCTATTACAGAGGGGTTTCAGAAGCTTGTGGGGGAAATCGGATGCGACGTAGGCAAACGGACATACTTGTGCGAAAATATGATTCAATATTGAAAACTCTTTCGTCACTGGAAAACGCAACATATTTCTGGAACGTACTATACTCAGTAACTCAGTACTGCTTACTATCTGCGGTCTTGGTTCTGTGTGGAATTGGAACTTCCTTAATAGAAGGGGTGGGAGTAAGTACATTCAAAAACTCATATACAATAAAAATTTAAAAATAAAATGATGTCCCTGTATCTACAGTATCTTGCGGGCATCACCAACTGAATGTTCGACTTTTATTTCGTAATTTACATCTTAGTCGTAGTGAATAGTAAAATAAATATGAAAGGAAAAAATGTTCGTCATTTTCTGTAACTTGTCAGTGATCTTAATTCAGCTGAAATTATTACTGCCGTATTGTGTTCTGGTAAAATATTAGGGAGGCAAACCTCCCTTGCCTCCTCCGAAAATCCGCTGCTGGTTGCTGATAGTAACGAAAATATTGATATAGGCATAGGACTAGTCACTTTTAAAGCTGTGAATAATTTTAAGTTCCTTGGATCAATAATCAGTACAACAGAACAATGTGAAGTGGATGTGATCCTCAAGTTGGGCAAGCATGAATGAGAGTGAAGAGTCTCAATTTTATTTTATGGAGTCATAATATATCAAGAAATGAAAAAATTGTGATATTATATAGAATAATTATGATCTTTCTTTGCAAAACTTACTATTTCCAAAAATCTGTTTTCAGAGGAAACGCGAATTTCTTCTGCCATTGCTACAAGCAAAAATCAAATGGGAATTTACACTTGCAATATTTTTTATTTAATTTTGCTCCTCTTGGAGAATTTCTGTTGCGGTCTTGTGGATATACTGGGTGTTCAGTTCAAAGTGTATCATGGCTCGCTGTATGGCGTCATATGGCTAGTCGATGAGCCTAGAGAATTCAATCTTCCTACACTTCCGCAGAGGTGTATTACTTATGTGTCAGAGAAATTGCATAGCAAGTACGGCGTTCATTCTGAAGAGTACTTACCGATACTTACGGTAACACCTGTAGTGGCAGGAATGTGAACTGTTTCGAAACACTTACTGAGATGAGTTTTTTTCTTACTATCGGGATATGGGGAGAGGGTTAAGACGATTACTTCCGTATTTGTTGACATTAACTTCGACGGTCAACATGGACACGGAGCATTTGATTTGTATTGTGGAATGTTGCCGTACGCAACCGATGATAACAAATATCCTGCGTACGACTTGCCCGAGCAAAACACAGTTCGAAAGAGGTTATGGTAGCACACAGATCGTACAGACCGCCATCTGTTGCTACGACGTTCAAGTTATACCGTACACGTTCTCAAGTTCAGATTGAACGCCTTGATTAATAGGCAACTTCTCTGACATAAAAGCTGAAACTCGCTTCAAATCGCTGACTCACAACAGTGACTTCATGACACACTTTGAAACGAACACCCAGTAGTTTTCCATGGAAAGGAAGTAGCTCATTTTTGTTCTGGATGTAATTAATTATGGAAAATAATTGTATTCTTTTCATTGAGAATTCACAGGAATTTAGCATTATTTTGCATAAAATAACGTCATCAATAGATAGGGCTACCTAACTTCAAATATTTTAATGAATCCACTCTTAGTTGAAAACTTCAAATTTTGGAGATAGTGAGTTTTGGAAAGAAAGCTCACATTATTGTTGAGAGTATCCTGAGGTGTAACTGCTGTGAGTGCTGGACACTTAGTGACAGAGAAAACAAATGAAGGCAGTTGATACTGAATCTCGTAGGCGTACAGTATTATTAGAGTTCCTCGTATGAACCATCTTAGACATGTAGGCCTATAAACTAGAACTAAAATAAATTATTTAAAGTTAAATGTGTTATTCCGATAAGTATTAGCAATATTTAATGATTAAATATATTTTCCGTCTGAAAGACTTGCTAAATTATTTACAAAAAGCAAATATTATGGCATATAATGATGTCTCATTGTATTCAATGTAATTTAATACAATCGTTTTCGTCTCATGGCGTCATCAGGCTTAAATTACAATTACAATATCTAATGTAGAACATAATAGACTATTATACATGTGTATCAATATTTAGTACAGGGACATGATTTTATTTTTACTAACATTTTTAATATTAACCTGGCTATACCTTTCTATTAACGATTGAAACAGGAAACACCGTTTGCTACCCTTTCCACGACGGAGTTCGATGATACTGGCGTAAAATACAAATCACTTTACTAGGTATAGGAGGGAAGAAAAGTAGTTCATCCATATATGTAAACTAGGAAATATCGCAATTTTGAGTTCGATAATTTTCATTAGGTTTTTGTTTAATCAAAATACAGTACTGTATTAACACTTAGTGTTTTTACACACGAATTGAGCTATCCATTCGGAAGTATTAATTATGCAGTGTACTGTATATTGTACTGTTATAGCACATTAGCGTACAATATAGAGAATGAAGTTAAATTGAAAAATAATCATAATATGGATATTTAAACACATTTTAGAAAATGGTGGCCGTTCATTTTGATACAGGCTTCAGTTCTTTTGTGCATATTATCGCACTATAGACTATTGCATCTAATTCCAATTACCAGTTTCGTCCTTCGTACAAGTAACTCATGTTGAAATAATTCTGTACCTACTCTATAAAAGAGTACCTTACGTACTGCAAATTCAATCTTCACTTCTCCCCGATCCGAAAAGATAAAATCACTCAGAAATGCTATCTACTGTCCGTTCAAGTGGTTTTGTCACAGGGTTGTAGAAAGGGGGGAATCACGTGACAGTTAATTACTTAAGGAGGCCCTTTTATTTAAGTTATTTTAAACACTTGTATAATATTACGTAGACGTCCAATTCCTAACAGAAATTAATGTTTTCAGAAAAGAGCTAAGATAGCCCAGCTACTAGACTTAACAGAGGGGCGAACAGAAGCAGGTGGGGGAAACCGGGATGCGACATAGGGAAACGGACGATAGTACCCGTACTAAAATATGATTCAATATTGAAAGCTCTTTCGTCACTGGAAAACGCGAACATATTTCTGAAACGTACTACTCAGTAACTCGGTACTGCTTACGCGCCCTCGGCTCTGTGTCGTGAACGGTTGGAAGTTTACTAGTAGAAGGGGTGGGAGTGATTTTTTTAGTAGGTTATTTTACGACGCTTTATCAACAGCTCAGGTTATTTAGCGTCTGAATGAGATGAAGGTGATAATGCCGGTGAAATGAGTCCGGGATCCAACACCGAAAGTTACCCAGCATTTGCTCATATTGGGTTAAGGGAAAACCCGGAAAAACCTCAACCAGGTAACTTGCCCCGACCGGGAATCGAACCCGGGCCACCTGGTTTCGCGGCCGAACGCGCTTATCGTTACTCCACAGGTGTGGACGGTGGGAGTGAAGTACATTCCAAAACTCAGGTACAATAAAAATTGAAGTAAAAATAAAATGATGTCCCTGTATATACAGGGTGTAAGGGGTATAAGTCCCATTATTTCAACTGATGATTATTCATATCATAAGGAAGAAGAAAATATCCTTACAATTTTTTCTAATTTCAATCTTCAACTAATTAATAAAGTTTAGAATATTATGCGTTTTGCAACGTTACTGAATAGGTTGGAGGGGGTTTATAAGTCCACAGTACAAATCAAGCGGGTACAGATGTACCGGTACAGATGCTCTGTTCTAATGTAGGAGCGAATCATGATAATACTATTGTTTACATAAAACAAGCAGCAAATACAAACTATCCATCTCATTAATAGAACATTATGGTAAATTTACATTTTATGTAACAAATTGCTCCAATTTTATTGTATGTCTAAGAAATAAACAATAATGATTTTCTGCACAAAATCACACGAACTTTTTTTCTAATGCAAAATTTTAATCTCTCCCGTTTTTGTAAAGCAGTATCATTTTTAAACAAATTTCTGGTTGTGTGATTTTCGAAACGGGGTAAGAGACTTCTAGTTTCTAATAATCGTTGAGAAACTGCTACAAAAGTTCGCCGATTAGGTAACCTTCTTTGAGGAAAACGTTGACGGTGCATCCTTCTTGTCTCACTTGAATTACGACGACTTTCTCCATAAATTAATAACATATGATATTCCTAAACTGTAAATAACATTGTAAGTTGTTTATCGAATACCCTGTACTGAACTATCATCCGCACGGCAGTAAAGCTATGGACAGATAGCTTGAACTCAGCTGACTCGTACTTACGTCTGTGCAGAGTACTGCCTGCTGAACACGTTGCCACGCCTCTCGATCCAGAACATTAACAAATTTAAGCATTCAATTTTATTTAATTTTACAAAAACGTAATATAACAGACAAATATTTATTTAGGGTAATATTAACTCTTTGCTAAATATACCTACTGGTGTAATTGTTTTCGTAATTTTATTAACGATATAGGCAGTATAACGCAAATAAAATAAGAAAAGAAATACTTTTTCTGGAAAAACTATCAAGTTTTGACCCTATGTTGTATGAACATTTTTGATCCTGCAGGCCGTCCACGACGACTGTGAAAAGTACTGCACTTATATCCCTTACACCTTATCTAAATTAATAATTGATAAGGACTGATGGCGGGCTTATGTGAAGGCGGCAATGAATTTCCGGGTTGCTTAAAAGCCATAAGTAAGTAAATTAATAATTACTGTTTGATAAATATGAATTTAAAATCAAAGACATCACCATAAATTAAAAATATTGAAGACTCATCATCATCATCATCATCCTTCACGAATTAGGCCTCTGTAGACCTGTTTCGGCCCCATCTAGCAGTCTTCTTAACGGTCTTCCTGGTCGACGATGTCCTCTAGGTTTATATTCCATCATAATTTTTGGGATTCTTGAATTTTCCCTTCTTCTTACATGATCTAGCCAATTGAATTTGTATCTGGTGATTTTTTCTTCTACTGACTCTACTTCTAATTTTTCTAAAATTTCTTCATTCCTTTTTCGGTCTAAAAGAGTATATCCTGCTGTTCTCCTGAAAATTTCATTTCCGTTGCTTTGATTCTGTTCATGTCTTTTTCTTTAATGTCCAAATCTCGCTTCCGTATAGAAGGGTGGGTAATGCTAGTGTATTATATATTTTTATTCTTGTAGATTTTTGTACTAATTTAGCTTTTAATGTATTGTTTATTATTCCTAGAATTTGTGTAAATTTGGTAATTTTCTTGTTCACATCTTTTTCATTTTGATAAGATATTTCACAACCCAGATAATTGAAATTTTGCACTTGTTCGAGGCATTGGTTATTGTGTATTATCTTACTTCTCACTGGGTCTTGTCCTAAAAATGCCATTACTTTTGATTTTTGTGCTGAAATTTCCATCCCAAAATCTTTTAATATTTCATTTAATGTATACAATCCTCTTTGTAAATTATCCTCTGAATTGGAAATTATGACTTGATCATCGGCATAGAGTAAGGTATTTAATGTTAGAGCACTGGTTATTTTGATTCCTGATGTGTAGATTTGGTTCCATTTTAAAATAATTTCATTTATATAAATATTAAATAAAGTTGGTGATAGTGGACAACCTTGTCGAACTCCATTATTAACTAATTTTCTTTCGGATATACAGTTATTTATTTTGACACTTATTTTGCTGTCCGTGTAGATTTCTATTATATTTTGGAATAGCAAATTTGGAATATTTTTTTTGTAATATGTCGAATAAAAGGTCTCTTTGGACTTTATCAAAAGCTTTCACAAAATCAATAAAAGCTATATGGGTTTCTAAAGACTCATTGTACGTTATACACATATAATTAAACGTCTAATATTATAGCTAACGTGAATATATTGTGAATTTTATTAGTAACAACAATGTAATTTATTCGCCACAACAATAATTCCTTTCTACAATTCGCCTTAAACGCTCTCGTCAACAATTGGATTTTCACTCAACACAGTATTTGTTATAGCACTCCACCGACGACAATGACAATTTACTTGGACTAGTACGAACAACAATGAACTGTTAATCTTAACTAATATTTACAAAGCACTATTTACAAATCAGAACTATCAGTTCTCAGTTCACAGTTCTTCTATCTCAGTCACTCGAGTTCACAGTATCTCGAACCACAGACCTTCAGAGACAGTTCACTGTACTCGAACTCGGGTCCCTCCAACTGCGGCCACTGCACTCGAACTCAGGTCCCTCCAACTGCGGTCCACTGCACTCGAACTCAGGCCTTCGGATGCTGACGCAGATGCGGACGCACACTCGAGTCGAACTCCGGTACACAAGACTGGCTTGCTTGCTCTGGCTTTCTCACTGACTGGCTGACTAATCAACTGAAAACTCTCTGCTCTAGTTCGCTGGCGCTTCTTCTTTTATAGCGAAATCATAGTTGCGAGAAATTTCTACAGGTGTGTAGAGAATTATCTCGATATCTCCACTTCGACGGACTTCTGGAATAGTCGAGAAGGTCGTTCCACATTCACTGCGTTAAGTAGCAGCTGCGCGCGCAGCCTTCCCTCGCGTGTAGGCTCCTTTCCCCTTTCCCCGTGAAGCCCGCGCGATATGCTCTCTCGCGGGACGCTGGTCGTGAGTTCGAATCTCACGTCGCTGTCACAATATATTATTAAAATAATTTATATAAAATATGTATATTTGTTTAACTTGTCTAATTTCTGTTGATTGGATTAGTTGTGCAATATTGTTTTATATTATGTTCTAATATACCATTCAACAGTTTAATGCTTTATGTGCATAAGTATAATTCAATATTATCGCCGCGCTCTCATGGTTAACATTCGGCAGGTCTTTGAGCGGCCTCGTGCGTAACATTCGGCAGGTCTTTGAAATTTAATTGCATTATTGTTTTCAATTTCTTGTGTCGCCGGTCCAATCACTTCGCCTCAATTTCAATATTGCAACCAATAAGCTGATTCCATTATTAAATGACATCTACGTGTCTAATCCACGTGGACTAAAACCGAGGTTGCAATGTCTTGTGCTGAGGACGAACATTAAGGTATGTGATTAAAAATTATTATTAAAGAGTTATTATTAAGAGTTAAGAATGTCAACGTACTCGTATATGAAATAATAATAATTATAACTATAACAACAACTCTGGCTACAGGGGAACGAAGTCAGACATAAAAGATTCTTCATCTTCATCTTCATCTTCGGTGTTGCTGTCGTTATGGCTGTCATCATCACTCTCATCACTGCTGTCATCGTCACTGGTGTCCGCGTCGCCAACATTAATGATGAACTCGTCTATAACGTCCTCCATTATTGCGTCCTTCTCCCAGTAGTAGTTTTCAATATCACTCACATGTTTACAGTACCCAGTCCAGTCTTCTTTAGTTACAGATTTGAGTCCTTCTTGCACAAGTTCTTGCAGTCTTTTCAGTGACATATCACCCGTTGTGTTATGTGACCTTACATAGTTCTTAACACTACTCCAAGCTAATTCAATAGCGCTTAGGTCACACATATACGGTGGTAACCTGACGACAGTGTGACCATGATTTGCAAATATCGTATCTATTTGGTACACTTTTTGCTTAGGACGAATTTGTTCAATTAACGAAAAAGAGTGAACTTCCTCATATTTTCTTCACGTGGCACTCCATGCCTTCGCAGGTAGTCCAACATTTCTTTTTTTTACCGCTGATTTGGTTGGTACCTTATCTAATTGTTTTCCATGATAGGGCGCATTGTCCATGACGATTACAGATGGAGTAGACAGATTGGGAATAACTTTTTCAACCACCCACTTTTCGAAATTGTTAGAGTTCATCTGTCCATGATAGTCGCCTGTTGCTGTCCCCGCCTTGTATAGTAATTCGCATCCTTCAACAAAGCCATTAATCCCACCCAGATGGACAACAACCAGTCTGTTAGACGCATTAACGGTAGTCAAAACTCCCGTAACGTCTTTATGCTGCCAGCACTTGCGAAACGTTAAATTGGTGTCTACCCATGTCTCGTCCAGGTACAAGATTGGTTTACCCTCTTCCCTAAGCTTTATAATTGTCTGTAGGTATCTACACCTCCAATTTACAATGTTTTCCCTTTCAATTAAAAATTTTCGTCTCGATGCACACTTCTTCCATCTGAAACCCATTTCCTTTAGTATTCGTCGTAATGTTGTCGCCTTCCATTTGAAATCAATTCTGTCTTTTAACACAGGCAAAAGTTTCTTGCAGCATGGTACTACTTTCTTGTTCAGATAAAAATCCTCAATTATGTCCTTTATCACTCTCCGGTCAAAGTCATCTACATTTGCGTTCCGATAGTCTGGACGTTTCCGTTTTTTTCCAGGTGTCGACAAAACACTTTCTTCTTCTTTGCAGTCTTTCATTTCTTTCCTTATACGCTGTATTCTTCTTATAGATACATTACAATACTTTTTGCCCTTTCTGCAGATTTCGTAACAGGAATGCTAAGACATTGTTGTTCTTTTTCTTCATCACAGCATTTTATCACATTTGCAATAATATTTCTTTCTCCGCTATGGATTGTCAGTCCTTGTTTCCTCTTTGTCGACATATTTACAATTATCTTCAATTAATAAACCGCTATGTAAGCCTGAACTACCACTATACAATAATAAAAACTCCACTAACTGTATTATAATCAACTATATTAACACCAGAAAAGAAACCTATTATTGAAGACTTGCGATATATTGAAACTATTCTTGTTGAAACAAATAAAACACAACCAAACGCCACTATTATTTCACAGACCCGCAGACACTCTCAAATATACGTGCAGTAGATGTTTGTGAAACAGGAATATTGCAGTGAACAGCGCGGTGCGCATGCGCGACTGTTTCCCTCCGCCCCGTCTAAGTACTTCAGCCGCCTTCTCCTGGCGTGACATCAGTAGACGTGACAACATGACGCTTAAAGTGGAACCTACAGAGCAACAATCGGTCGACAAAATTATGTTTTAAAAGCACACCGCACGTTATTGTATCATGCCGACATGTTAACCATGAAGCCGCGGCGATTATATATTATTATTGTAGTTGTAATTTATTTAATCATGTTAACTCATTATATGTCTAATGTTTGCTATTCTGATTATTATTTTATGCTCGACCATATCGAAATGTAGTAATTATACACCTGGTAGCAGTCCTTTAATGCATGTCATTAAAGTACACCTATTCATTAAAGTTCAGATTTTCGATTATTCTCGGATATGAAATCGAAAGAAGAGGGAAACGTCACGGAGAGTGGAAATCCAATACTGTCGCAGAAGTTTATGTTCTGTTACTATAATAATTAGCGTTAATTGTAAATAATATTCAAATAAATTCAATTTGTCATCTCGTTTTTCAATGTCTAATTTAATTTCAATGTTATATCAAAGTTAATATTTAGTTTACTCTGTAGGTTCTTATAGGCTATCAAGGTCAATGTGGACATCTGTTCCTCGGAAAAAATCAATACTTTCGCGTCTGCGCACATCTCACAATTTACGAGGTATTGCTCAAGGTCAGTTAAATACAAATAAAATTAATAATTTGAAGTTAGAAATATGGTCGAGCATAAAAGTCGTATGAAACTCGCCTATAATGGTAATTAAGAAGCTCGTATGAAAATTATGAAACTCGCTTGCGCTCGTTTCATAAACATCCATACTCGCTTCTTAATTACTATCATTATCGACGAGCCCTGCATTCTCTTGTTCTCTTATTTCAAATTCTGCGCACCGCTACCCCAATATATTTGGCTTCTCGTTTTCAAAATTTATCCGCATATCGTCAGCTAAGTACAAGATCTCATCGTAACAATTTACTCATTATACCCTACCACAAGACATCTTTATATTCTTCATCCTATACAGTTTCAATTGCTAGAAATTGGAACTCGCTTCCAGTGATATAAGGGGTTGTTGGACAATAGCTTCATTTAGGTCAAAATTACATAAATTCTTACTTAACAGATGAATTGCTGATTAATATTTGTTACTTATAATGAAACTAACATCTGTCCATTCTTATTATTATTATCTTTAATTTCTCTAAATAGATTTACAAAACCTCTAATGGCAATTACATTAATATTCTCATTATAGAAATAGAAATATATATATTCTCCCTGTAACATAGTCCTAGTAAGCTTATATTAAATTAATTTTCATCATTTTACTAGCTATCTCAAAATATTAAATTAATTATAATTCATTGAATTAAATTAGCTCATAAATTAAGTTACTACTTTACCTTATAGATTTATCTGAATTTAAATAAATGTGTAGTGAAGATTATTGCTGGAGAATCTTTTAAGTGTAGTGAAAATATTTGTAATTTAAATTTATGTATTGTATTGATTAAGGCTGGTTGAGTGGAAGAGAAGGCCTTATGGCCTTAACTCTGCCAGCGAAAATAAAACTATTATTATTATTATTATTATTATTATTATTATTATTATTATTATTATAGGCTCGTTGCATAATGTACTATTACTGAATAGAGCATAAAACAAAACATGCATGATGCGCGATTTTATTTTAGTGCGACTGGTGGGGGGAGGGTTCCCAATCGTGGCTGACCTAAGACCCTCACTACTTCCGTCCACGTCGATTTGTCTTGCAAGTATTGATTTGGTCATTACGTTTAATTGTTTCTGTAGGGAATTTGGCTCTTAAGAGATGGAATAGATGGAAATTTTGTCGTTTTTCGTCCAAAATCACGTTTTTTTTTTTTTTTTTTTTTTTTTTTTTTTTTTTTTGTAGAAAATGAGCTGTAGTGCCTACTTTACACTTTGACGAGATTTTAGAACCTTACGACGGTTTTGTCATGAATTACGTCCTCTTTAAAAAGGCTGCGCTCATTAAGTATAAAACATACACAAATTTAAGTAATTTTTTTTGCTCTTTTCTTTTGTCCACATCTCTGCATTCACATTGCTAAGGAATCCACAAACATTATGCTACAAAGTTAGAAAATTTTACTGCATGTTCTTTAACGTATACTTCTCAAAGATATGTTGGCATTAAAAAAATAATAATAATTTTTAATAAAAATAAAACGCGTGCTTACAGTCTAATCTGTTACGAGAATAATATTAACCGGAGTTAATACATAGAGATTGTGCAAGGCATTGGTGTGATTATAGACAGTCGTGTGGTTTATAGACCAAGTGAAGCGCATTCTACGTGTCAAAAATGAGTGTTGACCTGGGGATAGATAAACGTTCCAGACCGTACCTTCTAGGCCGTTGTTACTGACCATAAACCCTTGACCTGGAGACAGTGCAAATTGATCCCAGTTAGAGAATTCTGAGATGACGTCATCTATTAGAAAAATATCAGTACGATGTACCGAGACATCATTTTGTTTTTACCAACATTTTTAATATAACTTGGCTACTGTATATCTTTGGATTAACGGTTGAGAACCAGAAAGACCGCAATTTGATGATTCTGTAGTATAAAATACAAACAAATCACTTTACTAGGTATAGGAGAGAAGAAAAGTAATGCAATCATTTATGTGAATTAGCAACTATTACGATTTTGAGTTTGATAATTTTCATTAGGATTTTATTTAATCAAAAACAGTACAGTATTAACAATAAATGTTTTTACTCACTAACTGAACTATCCAGGCGGACGCATTCATTATGCAATATATAGCAGCCTACAGCCTACACTGCCTACAGCACATTAGCATACAATATGGCGTTGTTAGCAGAAGAGGAGATGATGCTAAGGAATATGCTGCAAGAGCTAAATGACAGCTGTGAGCAGTATGGAATGAAGATATATACCAACAGGAAGAAGATCATAGTCATAGGAAGAAAAGTAAAGAAGATAAACTTGTGAATTCTAAATGAGGCAGTAGAGCAAGTGGACAGCTTCAAATACTTAGGATGTACTATAAGCAGTAACATGAGCTGCTGCCAAGAAGTCAAAAGGAGAATAGTAATGGCAAAGGAAGCTTTTAACAGAAAAAGGAGCATCTTCTGCGGACCTCTGGAAAAAGAACAAAGGAAGAGACTAGTGAAGTGCTTTGTGTGGAATGTAACATTGTATGGTGTAGAAACATGGACATTACGACGAAGTGAAGAGAAGCGAATAGAAGCATATGAAATGTGGATATGGAGAAGGATGGAACGTGTGAAATGGACAGACAGAATAAGATACGAAGCTGTGTTGGAAAGAGTGGATGAAGAAAGAATGATGCTGAAACTGATCAGAAAGAGGGAAAAGAATTGGCTGGGTCACTGGTTGAGAAGAAACTGCGTACTAAATGATGCACTGAAAGGAATGGTGAACGGGAGAGTTCGGTGCACAAGAAGATTTCAGATGAAAGACGACATTAAGATATAAGATCATATGAGGAGACAAAAGGAAAACAGAAAATATTAAAGACTGGAGAATGCTGGGTTTGCAGTGAAAGACCTGCCTTTGGGCAGAACACTATGGCACACAACTGGCAAACTTGGAGCTTGACTGGTTTCTGAAATAAACGATTCAATTGACAGATAAAACATTCAACTAGTGAGTAACAACCGAATCGTCTCAATAGATTTGTTCCAGCACGTTCGGGAATCGATTCTGAACTGCCTCCTCATGCGCAGTAGCTCAGTGCGTTCCAACAAGACTAGAACTGATTCCAACCGATACTGAACTCCCAGATCCATTTTCCAACAAGCTTTAGAACTCGTTCCGAACGAGTCGTGAGTGATTTGCAAGGTGAGTGATATAGTTTATGACAAATTAAGTTCGGAAGATGATTATAATTTTAATATGGGAAGAAACTCCGAAGGCCGTGAGAGAACAGTTCAAGAAACGTTCGAACAACGTAAAATCCCGAACTCGTTCTGACACCGTACACAACTGGCGCATGCGTCGAAAGAAGTTCGGTATTAGTTCTGAGTTTCTTGCTGGAACAAACCCATTGTTTTGGCTGTGATGTGCTTAGTTAATAATGCATTTTCACAATAGAGCCTATGTTGTGCGTTGCCTGGAAACGTTCCTCAAATTATAACAGGAAAGATGTGGACCGCAAGAGTTATTGCACGTACGCTAGCAAGATCTTGGTCAAATACAGGGACCGCAACTAAAGTGGCGGTCACCGGAGGGGCCACAATTGGAGCTTACCTCCTCTACAATAACCATAAAGAAAAACCGCCCCTCCGGGATGTTACAAAACTGTATATAATAAAACCGGACAAAGACGGAAATAGCCCCCCAGGCACAAGCGGACAAGGACCTGGCAAAAAACCTGCCACTGCCACGAAAGATAAAAGAAAACCTGGGAGTGGCAGCTCAAAAGAAGACCCAAGAGCAACTGACAGTGATAATTCCGAAACCAAGAATAAGGAACCTGAGAAAGACAACAAAACCAAGAATAAGGAACCTGAACAAGATGACCACAAAACCAAGGGCAAGAAACCTGAAAAAGATGACCAGAAAACGAAGGATAAGAAACCTGAAAAAGATGACAACAAAACCACGGATAAGGAACCCGAAATAGATGACAACACCAATGATAAGGAACCCGAGAAAGATGAACAGGAAACCAAGGATAATGAACCTGAGAAAAATGACAAAGAAGAGACAACAATAGAACCAGAGGAAGATTATCAGAGACATGTAACTTTCGCAGATCCTCTCGTAGAAATTCTGGGAGAAGAGCCACCACCACCACCTCCATCCGAAGAGAGCCCACCACCAGATGCTCCAGCCCAAGAGGAGCCTCGCAACTCCTACGAGAGGCTCCTCGATGAAGTGTGCCGAATGTTCGGCACACGGAGAAGTTAACCCGGTAAGTGCAAGACCCTCTTTTAAATTGAATCCCTCCTTTCCAAAAGAGCTTCAGTCCATCTTTTCGAAAAACGACTACTGTTGGAATTGGCGGTTTACAGGTCGGCGCATCATTTTACAACAAAAGAATTTCAGTCTAGTTGATAGTTATATGTGAAATGTGGGTGTAGAAATGTTGTCCTATTACAAATGGACGTCAGTCCTGAACTGTGGCCCGTTTGGAAAAAAAGAAATTATTGCCAACCAAGATTTACCTATGGGATTGGATTGATAATTGAAGAGTCCACTGCAAGAATGATGGATGTCACTTTCTTGTCGAAAATGAACCAAGACTGTCAATGCATAGCTTAAGACATATAGAATGTACATAGAGAGTTATATGGCATTAACACTGATAGTCATTGTCCAGTAATGATCGGAAAATCACAGTTAAGCTTTGAGCGCTAAGCATTTCAAACTTTCAATTGCTTCTGCTCCGTAAAGGACGGTAAATCCTCGTGAATCACTCTGTATATAAATTTATTTTAATGATAATTATTTATTTCCACTGCAAGTACATATAAAACATATGCACTGAGATATTTTAAATCCTGTTTTACTTGATCATGTTATTAAGTTAAGGACCGAAAATATCATATTACTATATTGTTTTATAATTAATGTTTACATATTATGAAATATGCTAATATGAAATATTTAATATAAATCATGATGTATGACTTGAGGCTTTCCCGGCGTTTGATGTGGAAAAACTCTTCTTGGGTTGTCAGCCACGTGAGTTGCAGATTTGTTTCCAAGCTTTCGATGGCTAGCTCTACCATCATCTTCAGGGAATTAAGTCATAACCCGAAGATGTTGGCAGAGCTAGCCATCGAAAGCTTGGAAGCAAATCTCCAACTCACCTGGCTGAGAACCCGAGAAGAGTTATTCTATAAACCATGATAATTTTAACGTGTTCTCACCATGGTGCTAACAGTATCTGGTATGTCAAAAGACTTCAAGCCTGTGCAATTATATCGCAATTGACCGTACTTCATTATTTTCCAGATCCTCGTCCTCGCCGCCCTCCTGCTGCTGGCCACTACCACCATGGCCGGAGTCGCCCCCTTAGCTTGCCATACGCCGTCGCCCCCTTCGGACACCTACACCGCACATTCGATCAATCACGCCCTCGCCGCCCCTGTCGCCGTTCTTGCTGCCGCCCCTGTCGCCGTTCCTGCTGCCCCTGTCGCCGTTCCTGCTGCCCCTGTCGCCGTTCCTGCTGCCCCTGTCGCCGTTCCTGCTGCCCCTGTCGCCGTTCCTGCTGCCCCTGTCGCCGTTCCTGCTGCCGCCCCTGTCGCCGTTCCTGCTGCCGCCCCTGTCGCCGTTCCTGCTGCCGCCCCTGTCGCCGTTCCTGCTGCCGCCCCTGTCGCCGTTCCTGCTGCCGCCCCTGTCGCCGTTCCTGCTGCCCCTGTCGCCGTTCCTGCTACCCCTGTCGCCGTTCCTGCTGCCCCTGTCGCCGTTCCTGCTACCCCTGTCGCCGTTCCTGCTGCCCCTGTCGCCGTTCCTGTTGCCGCCCCCTTGATTGCCGCTGCTCCAGCTGTCTACGCCCATAATGTTGCTGCTCCTGCCGCCTATTTAAAACCACGTGCTCATGTTGCTGCTCCCGCCGCCTACTTTGGTTTTAAACCACGCCACATGTTGTGGCGACCATCTTATTGAATTTGGTATTCAAACAACTATTTGATTAATTACCTGGACGAGAGTCGAAAACCAGACGAGACATTCTGCCTCGTGGGTTTAGAACCATAAATTCCAAAGTGCTTTATTTTAAACAAGTGTATAGGTGAATGTACAAACAGATATTCTATTTGTATTTAAATCCGACAAGCAATAAAGTCTGAAGATGAGAAATAAGAAACTGTTTGAATGTTCCTAGACTTCACCCAAAGATACACTGACGTTCAAAGATACCTGACCCTACTAATCAATAGTGATCGATAATTTATTTTTGTAAGTGTTCCTTCTATTCTTATTGAATTTGGTAGTCCCAAGAAATTAGTTTGATTAATTAAAATGTGTATATGATTATGTCTCGTGACCAGATTATTTTACGAAATGGAAATATAAAAATTGGAATTTATCCTTCGAAGAGGTGGAAAAATTCAAATATCTTGGAGCAACAGTAACAAATATAAATGACACTCGGGAGGAAATTAAACACAGAATAAATATGGGAAATGCCTGTTATTATTCGGTTGAGAAGCTTTTATCATCCAGTCTGCTGTCGAAAAATCTGAAAGTTAGAATTTATAAAACAGTTATATTACCAGTTTTTCTACATGGTTGTGAAACTTGGACTCTCACTCTGAGAGAGGAACATAGGTTAAGGTGTTTGAGAATAAGGTGCTTAGGAAAATATTTGGGGCTAAGAGGGATGAAGTTACAGGAGAATGGAGAAAGTTACTCAACACAGAACTGCACGCATTGTATTCTTCACCTGACATGATTAGGAACATTAAATCAAGACGTTTGAAATGGGCAGGGCATGTAGTACGTATGGGCGAATCCAGAAATGCATATAGAGTGTTAGTTGGGAGGTCGAAGGGAAAAAAACCTTCAGGGAGACCGAGACGTAGATGGGAAGATAATATTAAAATGGATTTGAGGGAGGTGGGATATGATGATAGAGAATGGATTAATCTTGCTCAGGATAGGGACCAATGGCGGGCTTATGTGAGGGCGGCAATGAACCTCCGGGCTCCTTAAAAGCCAGTAAGGAAGTAAGTAAGTAAGTGAGTGTGCCTTCTTTAGTTATTATTCCTATGTATAGATGGCAAAGGTAATAGTCAGTATTGTCAATTATAAGAATATTTATGCTTAATCTCCATAATCATTTTTCCCGACACTTTTTAACAGCCCCAATAATGGTGCCACCTATTGAGAACTAGCGGAATTTTTTTTCAAATTCGTCAATTTTTTTATATAGTTGGTTCTGACTTATCCCGTGGTTGGAAAGTTCGCATACACGATCATAAAATCGTAGGTCAGATATCTTTGAACGCCAGTATACAGCAGTACTGTGTGCATAGGTGCCGACTTGGGGAAGGGGAGCAAGACACTTCCTGCTCCTGCCAGGGGCGTAGCCCCACCCAAATAATTCGAAGAGAGATTCCTGGTCTTAAAAATATAATTAATTTGTTTGAAAGATGAAGTAGGATATAAAAGAATGATTATTTGAAATCAATAGAGATGGCCAGCTGACACAATGAAGATGTTACTGACGTAACTCATAATGCCCGCCACCCTTCATCTCCTCCTGCATTTCAGATCGGTGAATCCCCACACATGATGCAACAATGACTCCACTTTTTTGTTTATAATCCACATGTTTTATGTTCAGTTCAAATTTTTAAACCAATGCAATCGAATAATAATGACCATATGAGTAAAATAATAATAATAATAATAATAATAATAATAATAATAATAATAATAATAAACTGAAATGTAGTGCTTCAGTTCTTTTGTACATATTATCGCACTATAGACTATTGCATCTAATTTCAATTACCAGTTTCGTCCTTCGTACTAGTAACTCATGTTGAAATAATTCTGTACCTACTCTATAAAAGAGTACGTTACGTACTGTAAATTCAATCTTCATTTCTGCCCGATCCGAAAAGATAAAATTATTCATACATACTATCTACTGTCCGTCTAAATGGTTATGTCGCAGGATCGTAGAACGGGGAGGAAACACGTGACAGTTAATTACTTAACGATGCCCTTTTATTTAAGTTATTTTGAACAGTTCTATAATATTACGTAGACGTTCAATTCCTAACAGAAATTAATGTTTTCAGAGCTAAGACAGCCCAGCCACTAGCCTTTACGGAGGGGCGAGTAGATGCAGGTGGGGGAAATCGCGATGTGACGTAGGCAAACGGACGACAGTACCTGTGCGAAAATATGATTCAATATTGAAAGCTCTTTTGTCACTGGAAAACGTGAAAATATTTCTGGAACGTACATATAAATATTATTATTATTATTATTATTATTATTATTATTATTATTATTATTATTATTATTATTATTATTCCTGGTGAAAGAGTTCATTTCCTGAAGAAGATGGCAGAGCTAGCCATCGAAAGCTGAGAACCCGAGAAGAGTTTTTCTACTTATTTACTTACTTAATTACTCAGTTACGTAGTTATTTATTTATTTACTTATTTATGTATTTATTTACTTATTTATTTATTTTTTTATTTTTTATTTATTTATTCATTCATTCATTCATTCATTCATTCATTCATTCATTCATTTATTTATTTATTTATTTATTTATTTATTTATTTACTTGTTTGTATGTATGTCTGTGTGTCTGTCTGTTTATTTCAGTTAATTGCATTTCTTTCTTTCTAATAATGACCGGGTCTGGAACAGATCCACGTACTTAAGACTCATATCGGCCCATTGTGCGCCCTAAATGCGATGATTTTTCGACGGATGGTGATTGGGTGATATTCATGAATCCGACGCTACCGGCGGGCCATCCTTCCACAGCCCTAAAGGGTAAGATCCCATCCCCAGATGAGACGTTAAACCTCAGAGTCCGGAGCTCCGAGCTCTTATAACTTACAAGTTTATCAGCATCTGAAAACCATACACAGCAAGACTTCGGCCCAATAAATGAATGAATTATGAATTAACGGTGAACTGGGATGAGGTAAGAATCGCGTCCTTGCAAGGGTCCTTAGGACATCTTAACTATTGTGTGAGATCCTAGTATAAAGACTATTATTCTAACTTCGTTCACACTGTGCTACTCAACCTCAAATTCCACCAAGATCAGAACGGGGATCGAACCGTGGCCACCTGGATAGAAGACCAGCGCTCGCAGACTCCGCGGGATGCCATCTTACTTCGAACAGTGCCTCTAACACTTGTTGTTTTTGCATAAGGATAAGTTGTTTACACACTCTCTTTTTATGTTTCAAGGTAACAAGGTCGTCCGTCCGCACGAAGATTATAGCAGTGGAGAGTGTGCTAGCAAGCCATGTTGAGGCCGCAGGTAGTTTGTCTGCTCTTGGTAGCCGCAGTCCTGGCAGAAGATATTGTCGTACTCAAAGATGGCAAAATTAGAGGCCATCAGCTCGTGTCGCGGAAAGGTCGCAAGATATTTGCCTTCCAAGGAATCCCTTACGCGAAACCGCCGGTGGGGATCTGAGATTTAAAGTAAGTGCTCAATGGAAGACATCACTAGTTTCATATTCTAATGCATGAAATTTATGTTAGTTACAGAGGTGTGAAAATTATTAGAATAATCTTAATTTTAAAGGTTTTTAATAGTTCCTTCACAAATATTAATTGAAATGATGAATATTGGTATATATTACTATACTGATGTAGGATATATTTACTACTAACAATGCCGGAAAGCATTGTTGTACATTGGTATTTTCTTATTTTACAATTGTTATGGGAATTCAGAAATTATTATATTATGTTGGCGGAATTGGAAACAAAAAATTATATGCACAAAACAGATGTATACGTTCATTTGAACCTTCACAACAATGTAAACGCAAAGAACAATTTGTTTAAAGCATTTCTTAATTAATTTTTGATGTTTCCAATTCCGCCAACATAATATAATAATTTCTGAATTCCCATAACAATTGTAAAATAAGAAAAATACCAATGTACAACAATGCTTTCCGGCATTGTTAGTAGTAAATATATCCTACATCAGTATAGTAATATTATATACCAATATTCATCAATTCAATGAATATTTGTGAAGGAACTATTAAAAACCTTTAAAATTAAAATTATTCTAATAATTTTCACACCTCTGTAACTAGATAATTTACCTTAAAAGCTAATAATTTCCCTTGCACGTTCTCACACCACAAGTGCCATTATTATCACCATCTTTATTATAGTACATCCATTATTCTTGGTCCACTCCATAATCATCAGTATTTGTATTTCTTTTTTGTATTTATATGTTCTATCTGGTAGGATGGAAGAGACGGCCTTATGGCCTTAATCCTTTCAGATTAAATAAATTAATAATAATAATGATAATTATTATTATTATTATTATTATTATTATTATTATTATTAATTTACTTACTAATGTCTTCTAAGGAACCCGCAGGTTCATTGCCGCCCTCATATAAGCCGCCATCGGTCCCTATCCTGAGCAAGATTAATCCAGTCTCTACCATCATATCCCACCTCCCTCAAATCCATTTTAATATTATCTTCCCATCTAGGTCTCGGCCTCCCCAAAGGTATTTTTCCCTCCAGCTTCCCAACTAACACTCTATATGCATTTCTGGATTTCCCCCATACGTGCTAAATGTCCAGCCCATCTCAAACGTCTGGATTTAATGTTTCTAATTATGTTACGTTAAGAATAGAATGCGTCTAGCTCTGCGTTGTGTAATTTTCTCCATTCTCCTGCAACTTCATCCTTCTTAGCCCAAAATATTTTCCTAAAAATTATTATTATTATTATTATTATTATTATTATTATTATTATTGTTATTTGTTATTATTATTTTATCGTTATTATTATTATTATTATTATTATTATTATTATTATTATTATTATTATTATTATTATTATTATTATTATTATAAGAAATGGAGATTTAACCTTCGAAGAGGTGGAAAAATTTAAATGCAACAGCAACAGTAACAAATATAAATGACACTCGGAAGGAAATTAAACGCAGAATATATATGAGAAATGCCTTTTATTATTCGGTTGAGAAGATTTTGTCGTCCAGTCTGCTGTCAAAAAATCTGAAAGTTAGAATTTATAAAACAGTTATATTACCGGTTGTTCTTTATGGTTGTGAAACTCGGACTCTCAATTTGAGAGAGAAACAGAGATTAAGGGTGTTTGAGAAAAAGGTTCTTAAGAAAATATTTGGGGCTAAGAGGGATGAAGTTACAGGAGAATGGAGAAAGCTACACAACGCAGAACTGCACGCATTGTATTCCTCACCTGACATAATTAGGAATATTAAATCCAGACGTTTGAGATGGGCAGGGCATGTAGCACGTATGGGCGAATCCAGAAATGCATATAGAGTGTTAGTTGGGAGGCCGGAGGAAAAAGACGTAGATGGGAAGATAATATTAGAATGGATTTGAGGGAGGTGGGATATGATGGTAGAGACTGGATTAATCTTGCTCAGGATAGGGACCAATGGCGGGCTTATGTGAGGGCGGCAATGAACCTCCGGGTTCCTTAAAAGCCAGTAAGTAATTATTAATATATTATTATTATTATTATTATTATTTTATTACTATTATTATTATTATGAGGAGACAAAAAGGAAGGCAGAAAATTGGAAAAATGGAGAATGCTGGGTTTGCAATGGAAGACATGCCCTTGTGCAGAACACTATGAATGAATATATTATTATTATTATTATGGGGTCTATTATTATTATTATTATATTATTATTATTATTATTATTATTATTATTATTATTATTATTATTATTATTATTATTATTATAGTGTTACAGTGAATGTTTAGTTGCTTTTCTAGTTAACTTGCGATATTAAAATAATCTTGTTCACAGCGGTGCCAGCCCATAGAGCCATGGACGGGAGTTTTGGACGCAACCCAAGATGCTCCCATGTGCCTTCAAAGGGGACTCTTCACCCCAGAAGCTCCGCTAAGTGGCCAGGAAGACTGCCTATATCTCAACGTTTATACACCACAAGTAAGAGGAAAAAAACCACGTTGTGTATCCAAGTGCAAATTGTTACTGCAGCCTATCAGTGTTCGAGTGTCATTGTAGACTCTCGTTTTCAAACAATGCCATGGATAAATATATAATATGATGCGAAACTTAATGAGTTTACCGTAACACATACTAGAGGCGCTGTTGTAGAAATTGATCTTGCTGCCATCTATTTCTGGGAGAGCGTTATTACATCTAGCAGCGCACCAAGTAGCGAAAAGAGTAATTACTCCATGCATTTAGCAGCGCACCTGGTGACGAAAATGTTAAACTGTGCAGAAAGTATTCCCTCCCACCCTCATCGGTATTCAAAACTAACCCAATTTAAAATAAAACATTTACGGTTTTATTCCTCACAGCATATTCTACTCAAAATTCTTACCGGAGCCAACAGGAAGATAAAAGAGACAATGTGTTTTACACTATCCGATTAAAATATAACCAGCCAGACACAAAAAATAATTGGGATTGTATTCTTTGGGTATGGAAAAGTCTGCAAGAACTACTTAGATAGTTTAATTTATTATATTACTATTACTTTACAATACATTCAACAACACTATTTTTACAACGTCCATAAACATCACTGTTTAACATACACTGCTTATACACACACGTATCACTTTATGTTCACTTATTAGCAAGTTTCAGCCCGCCATCTTCATCTTCGACTCTCCCGTACAGCAATATCTCGAACGGATAAATAGAGAACTCTTGGTAATGTACCCAACACGTAGTTCTAATATTCACCACCTACGACGTTGGGCGCTGATCACCTTATTTCAAACTCCCAAATCCAGTTGGTGCTGACCGCAGTTTCGCATCCTATTATATATTTATCCATGACAATGCTTTGTACTGGCCCCCACCACTCACCACTTGCACAAAGGACTATGGTCCGTCCCGGGAATCTGTGGAGTAGAAAGACGAAACAAGCCCTCTGCGGAAGTGGTATGTGGGAGGGCTAGGGCCAATGACCGCTCTGGGTGAAGATATTGCTTGAACGAAGCGAACAATCGCTTGCAGGAGGGGATAATTTCTATTTGAACTCTACTCTACCTTCTACCACGAGCATCTTACGCCTTAGCGGACTCGAGCTGATGATGCCCACAATACACTCCGGCACAGATAGACTCCCCCTCCCATATGCAGGAAGTTTCTCTACAGCAGACGTCTCACTAGGGCCTTCTCGGAGCACTTCCTCCTCTCTCTCTTTTTTTAACGTAAGAGTGGAACAAGATGCGGGAGCAGTTCGTGTATCTCCGGATGACGCCATTGACCGCGACGTTTGAATAGACATCTGCAACCGCGAATCGCAAATTTCAGTGGATAACTGTTACCACTTTATTAATCTAAAATTGTTACCTAATTTGAATCAAGACCAGCGTAACAAATGTAAATATTTTTAAGGACTTGAGAAAAGAATTTGAGACCAGATTTAAGATTTGAATAGTTCTAATTTAAAATAATTGTTTGTGAATTTCTAAGATGTTTTGGTTATTTGTAGTTATTGAAAACATTAAGGAACATTATTTAACTATTATTGTAATTAATATATTAATATTGACGTATCATAAGAATACGTACTTTAACAACTAAGAAGTTTAATTGTAATTTTATTATTATTATTATTATTATTATTATTATTAATTATTATTAATGTTTAATTGAATTTCATTTTATTAAAATATAATATAAACTTAAAAGAAAGAGAGATACCAAAAGCCATTTACTAGAAATGACGTATTGTTCTTGTTTAGTCAACTTCCTGTCCGAAGACAAGTGATACCAAGAAGGCACCACTTATGAGGCAACTAGGGCAGGAGATAATGGGGTAGGGTGGCCAGTTTCTTGTGCTTAAATAATTACGTAACACGTATCGTTCTTCATGCTTCAGATGTCTTCTTTTTACTCATTGGTATATAATTAGAAAATAAATTTATTATTATTATTATTATTATTATTATTATTATTGAAAACTAGTTATGACATTTTATTCCTTCCGAAAACAACCGTCTATTGTGACAGTTCAACTCAAAAGTGCAGCTTTGTGGAATTTCTCCCGCGACAGTTACAACGTAGCTCGCTCATGCTTGTAACATGAATCAGCGATCGGCTATCTTCGAGTATTGCGCTTATCTCTTTAGCTGACTACGCTTTCTACATTTGCTCTGTGTAACAAATTTTATGCGTTGGCCTTGAGATGCCTGCTCTACAGATTCTTGGGACGGACAATACAGTACAAACTTCAGGAGAGGATCCCTACTTGTGGAGTATAGTCCTGTCTCAAAGAGGATAGGGTAAGCCAATAACTCTGTATCTCTGAAGGAGCATGTGAATGGGGTGGTGTCATTGCCCAGTTGGGACAAAAAAGGCTCAGTCATTGGTCGGTCGATTCCGTGTTGCAAGAGTGGGGAAAAAACTCTCATTCCTGGGCAAATCGCAATATAGCGAACGTAGAAGCTCCGCCCACGACCCCTTCCACTTTTCCCCTACTAGCTCACCAGACACTCTACGTGATAGGCGAGTGTTGTGTCGAATGCACATTTCATATGGGTGGGATAACTTCCCCTACTGGCGTTCGCTATATTGCGATTTATCCCTTATTCCTTGCTCGGATCTTCCCCTGGAATGTGAAACAGTCATTGTAGGATGTCTTTATTTTCTACCAATGATACAACAGATGGTTTTTGCTTCTCGACTCCCCATTCTGTAGAATATAGAAATATTACAGCTGTCCTATTGGCTTGACTTGGTTTGGGTTGGCCTTTGTGGGCTGGACGCGATATACATCAAATGCACTTGCAGTGGGGTCCAACCCTCCTGACGTTCCGCGAACGCCAATAACGTGAAAGTACAACGTTGTAAAAACTACAGAGCGGGCGAAACAAGATAACGCGTTTTTTACCTGGGGGGCGG
Organism: Periplaneta americana; assembly: GCA_025594305.2. Lineage (NCBI taxonomy): Eukaryota > Metazoa > Arthropoda > Insecta > Blattodea > Blattidae > Periplaneta > Periplaneta americana. The sequence goes on from JAJSOF020000009.1 coordinate 169,132,788, forward strand.
AGCGGACTGAACTGAACAGAGGGCTGTCATTTTTTTAACTAAAATTTAATAGCCATTTGTATTATTATTATTATTATTATTATTATTATTATTATTATTATTATTATTATTATTATAAAATCCTTCAGAATACACGTAGAACAAGAAGTGTCAGCAGCAATTAGCCTAGCCGTCCACTGGCACCGTGAACGGCCGAATGCCGGAAAACCGGAAGAAGAGCCGATCGGTCGTCCACTGGAGCCGACACTTCGGCCGTCCTCGTGCTACATACATACATACATACATACAAACAAACAAACATACATACATACATACACACATACATACATACAAACATACATACATACATACACACATACATACATACATACATACATACATACATACACATACATACATACATACATACAAAGATACATACACACATACATACATACACACATACATACATACATACATACACACATACATACATACAAACATACATACATACATACACACATACATACATACATCCATACATACATACATACGCACATATATACACACATACATACATACAAACATACATACATACATACACACATACATACATACACACATACATACATACACACATACATACATACATACATACATACATACACACATACATACATACACACATACATACATACACACATACAAACATACATACATACATACACACATACATACATACACACATACACACATACACACAAACATACATACATACATACATACAGATACATACATACACATACATACATACATACATACATACATACATACAGCCACCGGCGTGGCTCAGTCGGTTAAGGCGCTTGCCTGCCGGTCTGAAGTTGCGCTCGAGCGCGGGTTCGATCCTCGCTTGGGCTGATTACGTTTGGGCTTTTTCCGAGGTTTTCCCCAACCCTAAGGAGAATGCTAGGTAATCTATGGCGAATCCTCGGCTTATCTCGCCAAATATCATGTCGCTATCACCAATCTTATCGACGCTAAATAACCTCGTAGTTGATACAGCGTCGTTAAATAACCAACTAAAAAGTACGTACACATATATAGGAACGTACAGGTTCATTGTCGCTATCACAAAAGCCCGCCATCGGTCCCTATCCCTATCTTGTGCAAGATTAATCCAGTCTCTATCATCAAATCCCACCTCCCTCAAATCCTTTAATACTCGTATTATTCTGCTATTTACGTTTCGGCCTCCCCAAAGGTCTTCCGGCCTCCCAACTAACACTCTGTATGCATTTCTGGATTCGCCCATACCTTCTACATGCCCTGCCCATCTCAAACGTCTCGATTTAATGTTCCTAATTATGTCAGGTAAGGAATACAGCGTGCAGTTCTACGTTGGGTAACTATCTCCATGGGTAAGTTTCATCATCTACACCTACACAATAAACTTCTAGAAGATAGTGCTGTTTTTCGATTACTATCGGATGAATGTTTATACATTAAATATATTTTAAATGTAATTCGTCCATCAATCTCAAAATGGTCAAATTTCAGAGAAGTTGTACCACCTGAGAAACGTTTGTCAGTGATAGTAAAGTAAGTAGTACATGAATAATAATTTGTTAAGCCTTAAAAGTTTTAGTTCACTTGTTTAATGAAAAAAAAATACAAGATCTAATTAATTTTTCGGCGTTCATGGCGAAATTTATGGAAACAGTGACCACGTGTTGCTCTGTTCGGCCGAATGAGACCGGAAAATCCCATCTGAATTGGATCCAATCGTCATTCGGCCGTCTTCGGCCGCAAACGGCCGAATAGTATGAGTGTAATGGACGCGCGCCAATGCATTCTCTTGTTGTGGGATCATTCGGCCGTGTACGACCGTAAACGGCCGAGTTGTTATTGGGCCGAATTCGGTTCCAGTGGACGGCCAGCCTTAGAGCAATATACGGCATCAACCACCTCCAGCAATTATCAACAGAAACAGCAAGACAGTCATAACCCCCATAGCAACATATGGAATGGACATAATTTGGGACAAACTTACAAGCAGAGACATGGCACAAATAGAAACAGTGAAAGCACGCTTCATGAAAAGAGTGCTAGGAGTCGGAAAAACGGCACCATCGAGAATGGCGTATGCCCTAATGAGAGAGACTTTCTTCATCGAAGACATTAGAAGACAGCTACTACTACCGAGTACCAGCGCATATGAGACTAGCTCCAAGGACTGCAGGAGAAGAGGAAAGACGTCCGCAGCGAATTCTACGCAACAGAGGCCATGTGTACGAGGGAGTGGACACGACCCAACTACGAGATGAGGCACATCCTAACACGATACGCAATCCATGGTTTTCATCACAAGGTATGCAGCACGAAGAGATTCCATGAGCCGAACCAAGAATGCGTGTGCGAATTGTGCAAAAGCCCATGTGAACGATACCACGTCGAAAAGTGCGCCGAAAGACGTTCATCGCTTAATAAGTTTTGCTCAGACTAATTAACTCACCTTATGCACATTTGTGCGCATTTAATCTCATTCATTATTATTATTATTATTATTATTATTATTATTATTATTATTATTATTATTATTATTATTGCGCATTTACTCTCATTATTATTATTCATTATTATTATTATTATTATTATTATTATTATTATTATTATTATCATTATTATTATTATTATTATTGCGCATTTACTCTCATTCATTATTATTATTATTATTATTATTATTATTATTATTATTATTATTATTATTATTATTATTATTATTATTATTATTGTTATTTATTCATTCATTATTATTTCATTATTATTATTATTATTATTATTATTATTATTATTATTATTATTATATATTGTTCTGTATTGTTGTGAAACTTCGACTCTCACTTTGAGAGACGAACAGAGATTAAGGGTGTTTGAGAATAAGGTCCTTAGGAAAATATTTGGGGCTAAGAGGGATGAACTTACAGGAGAATGGAGAAAGTTACACAACACAGAGCTGCACGCATTGTATTCTTCACCTGACATAATTAGGAACATTAAATCCAGACGTTTTAGATGGGCAGGGCATGTGGCACGTATGGGCGAATCCAGAAATGCATATAGAGTGTTAGTTGGGAGGCCAGCGGGAAAAAGACCTTTGGGGAGGCCGAGACGTAGATGGGAAGATAATATTAAAATGGATTTGAGGGAGGTGGGATATGATGATAGAGAATGGATTAATCTTGCTCAGGATATGGTCCAATGGCGGGCTTATGTGAGGGCGGCAATGAACCTCTGGGTTCCTTAAAAGCCAGTAAGTAAGTATTATTATTAATATTATTATTATTATTATTATTATTATTATTATTATTATTATTATTATTATCAGTGGCGTGGCATGAAATTTTGAGCAGGGAAGCTAATTCAAGTTGTCTTTCATGCAATATGAGAAAACGTATTACAAAAATATAGTCTTAAAATAAATAGTAGTCAATGTCAAGTCAGCAGTCGAAGATTGGTTGGAACCTCGTAAGTAACACAAATAAGGCATGACTCAAATGGTACGTAGTAAAATATGATTTCACGGTTTACACATATCTCTAACAAATAGACACGTATACGTATAACATTAGCTCACTCCCTGTCATACTTAGAGAATCACAATATTGACGGTCAATAGATACAGTACGTAAGTATGCGTCTGTCTTTTGGTTGTGTCCTTCATTGACAGCAAGGGAGTCGGCCATTTGTTTTTTAGATCTCACTTTTGTTCGTAAGTCAGTCTTGATAATAGAATTGTCCTAAAATTCAAGTAAATTGGTGTCAGGAACTGTTATTTCACACATTATTTATTATATCAGCCACAGTGCACACTAACACTTCAACTGAACACAACTGACGAAAAGGGATAACTCGGAAACTAAATTATTTTCAATGTCAAAGCAAGCTTCCCAGGAGCCTTGCGACCAGTGTAGTTTAGTTAGAAAGGGATGGAAAATCTGCGGGTGGGTTACACAGAAGAATGAGTGTAAGAAACCAGTCTGATTGGAAGCTGGTGTGTGCAGGCTTCTTGTTTACTGCTGCATCACAAATCATCTTGAGCTGCCGCATCACAATATTTGACGCGTAAATATAAACTCTGTTAAAATTAATAAATAATTTTGTCCATAGACTGAAGGTTTATTATGAAATTATTATTAACTGGGGAAGCTGAGCTTTTTAGCTTACATTGACGCTACGCCACTGATTATTATTATTATTATTATTATTATTATTATTATTATTATTATTATTATTATTATTATTATTATTATTATAAGGTCTATTTTATTATTGTTGTTATTGTTGTTAAAAGCTAATCATGTTATTAAGTCTTGTGAAACTTGTCACTGAATCACAAGTTGTTTCTTACGAACTAATAGACATTACTGAAAACAAAAGACGCTTTGCATGTAATATATAGGCCTATAGACGCTCTGTATAATGTTACATCCAAATGCTTAGAAGTTGTAGCCTACATATTTTGGAAAAATTAGACCCCTATTAACATCCTCCTGTGTATGCTTTACCTGTCAGTTACCTGACGGCAGTTCTTCCTTCGTACCGTTTGACGTAATGTTCTGGATCCATGGTGGAGGATGGTTTTCTGGAAGCGGCAGAAGTGATATCTACGGGCCACAGTATCTGCTGGATAAGGATGTCATTCTTGTCACTATTAATTACCGGCTTGGACCACTGGGTAAGTTCTAGCTTGTTTTAATTTTCGTAACACAATTTTGGGTCTCAATTTAATCGATTAATTGATGATTTAGCTTAACCTCAGTTGAGTTTATTATAAGTCTAACAAAGGAATTTTCCATTATCAACAGATCAAAACAGCCTTGGAAAAGCCACAGAAGGCTAGGATGCAGTGGCGTATACTGGTTAATGGGTTTGGGCTACCGCTGACCCTATTATTACACAAAATATATCTAACAATTACTTTAATTTTAATTACTATGGTAAAACTAATAATACAAAATTATTACATTATGTTATATTATAAACTTTTTCTTTTGTAATTTCCTTGGGCTACCGCCGGTAGCCCCGGTAGCCCGCAAAATACGCCCCTGCTAGGATGTAATTACGAAGAAGAACACTTATAAAAAAAAACAACTGCTTATATGAACTGTTAAGACACAAAAGTTCAAAACATAAAGTGGAACTTGCTTTTATGTAACTTTCCTGTCAAACTATTGGAATCCCCACTTCTCAGCTCTTTACCTGCAGACCAGAGAGCACTCCCAGTAAAATAGTGTCGTAACTGAGAAATTGTGATTTGTAAAGATATGCTAAAATACTGCTGTAAAAATGTTAATAATATTTACAAAAACCTTTGATAATTACTATTTTATAATTAAAATTATTTACGAAAGTAATATGTGATTTTCGACAGTATTTTACTGGAGGTCCGAAATGGAAATGTTTTGTCTTCGACTTTTTATATCATTCTATATCTTTAAGTGGTATTAGAGATGGTCAAAAATGTCTCATCAATATTCAAACAATGGCACTACAGACAGTTCGTAGTGGACACCGATGGGTGTTTACGTAAAATAAAAATATAGCATATTACTGTACGTACAATCATACAGAAATCATTTAAGTAAGGAAATTTGAATAATTTCAGTTTCGAATCGAATCTATGGAATTCTCTAACTTTAAGCATCAAGCGCTAAGTATGGAAAGAGGAAGGGTTGTGTATATGAATAAGCAGCTTGTTGGATTAAGACAGTGGTGCACAAACTTCAAACAGAACGTGAAATTTTATGTCGTTATTTTTATATGGCTTCTTTCTGTTTGATATTATCTATATTGTCTGTAAAAAAAGTACTAACACTGATTTCTTAATATTGCACTTGTGTTTTAAATCTTAATAACATAATAGAGAGCTAAGAAGGAATATTCACTTAAATTCCATAGTAGTATAATATTATACTGTATTAAGTGAATGAAACACATCATTCATAAAGAAAGTGATATTCCAAAGAAAGAGATTGAGTATGACATGATGAGTTGGAATTGATATTGATGATATCTTTAGCCTTACAAAAGTAATCAATAAACTAATCAAAATAATATTACAGTACAAAGAAAAGTTATCTAGGTACTGTATACGTTTTAAGTGTAACTAATATTGCATAACAAAACTCATATCGTATTATGCTTTTAAGGTGACATTGGTGAGAAACTTCCTATCATCAGAATATTAAATTATTTTCTCGAAATGTGCTGACGCTATAGAGCTGACATTTTTACAACACATGGGCACGAATCTTTTGCTTATGATGTAACAGTAGCTGCTTTGTGAATTCATTTCCTTACAAACAATTTCCATGCGAATATTTTCAAAATTTTCAATACACTATCTTCAGTAATAGATATATACGGTATATTAGATTTACAAAAACATTCTGTAAGGCTACTAAATAAATATACCTATATCTGAAAATTTCACTTTTCTATACGGAAAGTTGAGAAAATATTTGTTTTGAATAAAAAAATCAAACTTGTGAAAAATGAGCATTAAAATTAAAACTTACATTCTTATAATGCACTTATACTTCTCAGGCAAATCTAAAAATTAACATGGATACAGTTTTAATAAGTTCTCTTCCCTTTATCTATTGAATCAGTGCTGGCCATCCCTGAATATAGCTCAACCAAGCGGCATATACTACCTCTTTCGTCTGCCTCTTTCCTTTCCGCTGTAAAGCGCTCAGGCTCTCATGAGCTCTAAAGCGCGCGCTTGCTCCTATGGGCATCAATGATGTACTGCATTCTAATACTCCAATTTGTATGACTTAAATACAGTAGATGAGGCAAGATCTGTCCTGTCACTTATCATGTGCCGTGGTTACATCACGAATGAGTACGGAGAGAGATAGGTTTGTCTGACATGAACTATCTTTCTGATAGCTCATTCTTTCTCCTCTCGCACAGCTCTCATGTCAGATCTCGCCTCATCTATACACCTAAGTTTTGCTCACTTCCACCTCCACCAAGTTCCTTCCAGAATCCACGTACCTTTATATGGAACCAGTACTGATATGAACTCTTTGTTAGGATTCCTCAGCACTGGAGATGCCGTGTGTCCCGGCAACAATGGACTGAAGGACCAGGTGGCAGCACTGCGCTGGGTGCAAGACAACATCGCAGCGTTTGGTGGAAATCCTAACAGTGTGACTATTTTCGGAGAGAGTGCAGGTGGCGGTAGTGTTCACTATCACATGCTTTCACCACTAAGTAAAGGTATAATTTAATCTATACTAATAATAAATCTGTAGCCGAAATTTTTCTGATAATTTTCGATTTTCCAAAAATAATTGGTCCTAATATATACAATTAACCACCCTGAAACCGAAAATCGCTTTTTTGACATTTTTGTTTGTATGTCTGTCTGTATGTTTGTTACCTTTTCACGCGATAATGGCTGAACGGATTTCGATGAAAATTGGAATATAAATTAAGTTCGTTGTAACTTAGATTTTAGGCTATACGGCATTCAAAATACATTATTTAAAAGGTGGGGTTATAAGGGGCCTGAATTAAATAAATCGGAATATCTCGCTTATTATTGATTTTTGTGAAAAATGTTACATAACAAAAGTTTCTTTAAAAATAATTTCCGATAAGTTTTATTCCTTGAAAAATTTTGATAGGACTGATATTTAATGAGATAAATGAGTTTTAAAATTAAAATAACTGCCATCTAAGGCCGTGTAATGAATTAAAAAACAAATGACTTCGTCTATAAGGAGCATTGGACAGCAACAATCGAAAGCTATTAAAGATAGCCTACAGATAATGTTTCTGTGTTTGTATGAAAATATCAGAAGCTAAATTAACCATTGAAAGTGTAGTTTCTCTAGATGGACATAATGCTATAATGTTATTACAGTAACTTCTGAGTGAATCGAGGACAGGTAAGATTAAAATAGCTTCTTATGCACAGAAAACTTGATAGGCTATTCTGTACATTCGTTTCCTGTATTTCCTAAAATAATTTTTATGACCAAATGAGTGGTCTCTGGATCAAAATGATCGCATTTTAATTATGCAAATACAATTTAAATTAAGTAACATAATAAACGATTTATCCTTATATCAAACACGAATGTTCCCTCGATCAAACGTCCTATTTTAATTATGTAATTACTTTATATTTATTTCTAACGGGTGCAGCGGAGCGCACGGGTACGGCTAGTCATAATAAAACTGAATGGTAGTGCTACTCATATTGAAGCTCATTGTGTCTCTTTTTTTCAATAATAGTTATAAATATAGAACTGTAATCATTTAACTTATAACCAGAAACCAGAAGTTTAGGCATTATGAATCATTAAAATAGGCAGGCAAAAAGGCATTATAAATAGCTAAAAGAGGCAGGCAAAAAGGCAATTACAAAACCTTACACTAGACCCACAACCTTGCACTTTCCACAAAGGGATTTCAACAGCAAGAAAAGCTTTACATAAGTTGAATGCAAATTGAGATTTTTGCCTCGATGTTGCAATTCTTTGGTCGGCGGAAAAGCCATAAGTAAAAAAAATAATAATAATAATTTTTCAGGAGAGACTTTCTTTTTAATTTATTCTTAACTGAATATAAGTATATTATTTGACTATTGTGATGTTTGACTATTGTGATGTTTTATATAGTGACCTATGTGCTGAACTTTCTCAAAAACTTCAACGTGTACATAATGTCTGCGTCCGATTTATTTTCAATATCCGCCGACATGATCACATATCGGAATATTTTCTACGACTCTCCTGGCTCCGCTTGCAAGATCGACGATTAGTACATTCTCTTTGCCTGCTATATCGAATTATACATGATTCCACACCCAACTACCTTGCCTCTCGGTTTACTCTCCTAGCTTCACATCATAATCGTGATACACGTTCACAGCACAATCTGTTGCTATCAATACCACGTCATCAGACATCTCTGTACTCAAGTTCTTTCTCAATAGCCATGGCCCGCTCATAGAATTCGCTGCCGCTGGAAATCAGGGGTAGTCTTAGTCCTCAGTTGTTTAAAATTAGGTTGTTTAGAAATATTTTAAATGCAAAACTAGTTTTTAGGTATAATTTTTATTTATTATTATTATTATTATTATTATTATTATTATTATTATTATTATTATTTTACACAGTCATTACTTTATTTTTCCATTAACACTAATATCTAGGTAATTGTCATTATCTCAATGTAACACGTGCTGTGCTGATCATACTAATTGTACTATTCCTTTAGTTGTGAGATTATATTCATATGTATTAATTATTTTTTTCCTTTTAACTTAATACTTGTATACTAGAATGTATTTTTCTGTTTGTGATTATGTATTCAGTCTCTTTTTTATTACATATATATTTTTTTATTATTGTTATTCCAAAGTTAATACTGATTGTGTATATGTATTCAATCTCTCTTTTCTACTTAATTATGTTTATTATTATTTTGAAGTTCATATTTGTATACCGGTATGTATTTTTTCTGCATGTGATTTGATCCTGGTTGAGTGGAAGAAAAGGCCTGATGGCCTTAACTCTGCCAGGGAAAATAAAACTATTAAAACTATTAAAACTATTAAAACTATTAAAACTATTAAAACTATTAAAACTATATTAATGAAATTCATGTATTTTGGTTAAAGTAAGACTCTTTTCAATTTCAAATACAAGAAATTTTATTATTTCAAAAATTAGAAAAAATACTAGACTTGTGTGATTAGGTACAACAGAAAAATCGACTTTTTTGACTTATGTATCTTTTCCGCCGATCAAAGACACTGTTGGAAACAAAGAAATTTTCTTCCCAGTAGTCTTGGAAACTGCATTTTTGTGTTTGGTTGTACTGATATGTTGCGATATGAAATATTTCTTTTCGTAGTTCACTGACTTTACCGTCAATACAAAATACGTCGGATCCAAAAGTATTAACGTAACTTTGCAATTTACTGCGTAAAGGAACACTGAATTTCGGCATCTTGCTGCTATAGTCGCGACGCTGTTATTCCCGGCGTGACTCCTCCTCTTTGCTTACGTCTTAGGAAGTCAAGGCTCTATAAAGTCTAGGTAGGTAGTATCGTTCGCCATTTTTGTTCTTTCGTTGCCGAGCTACCATACGAGGAATCTATTTGCCACACCGTTAAACATTATCATATCGTAGCTCCTATGATAATAAATCAAACGCACTGCAATTCAGCAAATAATTGAGCTGCAAATAACGTCCATGTGTGCTTTCTGCGAACGCCAACGAAAGAGCCAAAATGGCGGGCGATTAGATATTAAGTATTTATCCAGCCTTAGGAAATGCTTAACATCTTCATCAGCGAATCACAAGACGCACACGTATAAATGTAGCCGACCTGCATCGTGATTGGCTGCCGGAAATTAGAGCGACGGGACTATAGTTATAACAACGTCACAATGAAAACTGAAAGAAAAATAACCGTTAAAAATAACGTTAGACCCGTACTCATTGTTGCCTTGTCAAATAAATACAAGCGATAATTAAAACGCTTAGGCCTACTGTTATACATTTTTTACACGGCAGAACTCACTGTTGCAAAGAGAATATAAACTGACTGAAAGACAATAATATACATTCGGTGAAGTCACTTTCATTGTTGCGGTTATAGAAATGAATTAAAATATATACTTTTAGACAATTTTTAATAATAAATTAATAAATAATAGATAAATAATCAAATAAAGGCAAAAAAGCATTATTATTTTGTAAATTAGGCATTTATATTAAAAAAGGCAGAAAAGGGCAACATAAAACTGTGACGTTTCAATCACAAAGGTATAATTCGTACAGATTTACTTTTAAAATGAAGATAGATTTAACACACATTAAAAAGGCATTCTGCCAAAGTTCCGGTGTCTGCCAATAACTATCGACAAAATAAAATAACTGAAATCAATTTCACATTGCAGGTTTGTTCCATCGTGGTATATCTCAAAGTGGAAACACGCTATGTCCATGGGCCCATGCACCTAATGGCACCACCAGATACATGGCTGAGAAACTAGCTACTTTTCTGGATTGCCCAACTCAAACCAGCAAGGATATGATATCTTGTCTTAAGACGAAGGATGCTTCAGATATAGTCAATCAGGATCACAAGTACACTGTAAGTGATTCAAATAATGATACTATAGTCAAAGACAAAATTGAGCCTGCTTTTATGCATACTGAGAAACATTGAAATATCTACTGACAACAAACAGTTTGTCTTCCTATATAATTAGTTTAGGTTAGGTTAGGCTACGGGTGTGTTAAGACGACCCTTTGTACCTCGGCCATTCTGAGGCCTATTGTGCACCCCGAAGTGTATGGGATGAATGAGGATGAGGGTGTACTAGCCCACCGGCCGCATGTGACCCTTCATCCGCTCACCCAATGGAGGCTCCTACCTCCCCCGCCTTACGTTCACACCGCCAAGGTGACCAGCACAAAGATCCATTCCAATGTCCCTACCAAGGTATCGACGAAGCGCCCTTGGAAGTCCTCTTAAGGAATGAATCCTGACAGAGATATTGCGGAAGGCTGGGAACTCAGGAACCGGTTATACAGAGGACGTCCCCTTCCGTAAATGGATGAAGACATGCATCTTGACCTGAATATTTCTATTATAGTGGTGTACATATGATATTTACGTGTAGGAATTCTGCATTACCATATGATGAAGGCTGGGTGTAGCGGAGAAAAATTCTCTCCGGCACCGGGACTCGAACCTGGGTTTTCAGCTATACGTGCTGACGCTTTATCCACTAAGCCACACCGGATTCCAGTTCCGATGTCGGATTGAATTCTCTACTTATGAGTAAGGTCTTTGAAATACTTACTTACTTACTTACTTACTTACTTACTTACTTACTTACTTACTTACTTACTTACTTACTTACTTACTTACTTACTTACTTACTTACTTACTGGCTTTTAAGGAACCCGGAGGTTCATTGTCGCCCTCACATAAGCCCGCCATAGGTCCCTATACTGAGCAAGATTAATCCAGTCTCTATCATCATATCCCACCTCCCTCAAATACATTTTAATATCATCTTCCCATCTACGTCTCGGCCTCCCCAAAGGTCTTATTCCCTCCGGCCTCCCAACTATAGTCCGTCGTTCTAATTTCCAGAAGCCAATCGCGTTGCAGGTCGGCTACATTTAAACGTGTGCGTCTTGTGATTCGCTTATGAAGACGTTATTCATTTCTTAAGGCTCGATAAATACTTAATATAATCGCCCACCATTTTGGCCCTTTCGTTGGAGTTCGCAGAAAGCACACGAGGACGTTATTTGCCGCTCAATTATTTGCTGAATTACAGTGCGTTTGATTTATTATCATAGGAGCTACGACATGATAATGTTTAACGGCGTGGCAAATATATTCCTCGTATGGTAGCTCGGCAACGAAAGAACAAAAATGGCGAACGATAGTACCTACCTATAGAGTACCTACCTAGACTTTATAGAGCCTTCACTTCCTGTGACGTAAGCATAGAGGAGGAGTTACGCCGGTAATAACAGCGTCGCGACTATAACACTCTATATGCATTTATAGATTCGCCCATATGTGCTACACTCCGTCAAACCAGACATTTAAATAATAACCGCTAATTACTGCAGAGTTTACCTCTCATTAACATTTCGATATGAATAGAAATTCAATTATACCACATTTTCATTTTCAATTACAGGGTGATTCAAAAGTCCAGCGACATAATTGTAATTTTATTCTTCATATTATAGTTGGAATCTCCTGGTAGAGGGCAGAGAAGGCCTGACGTCCTTATCTCTACCAGGTTAAATAAATAAATACTAATACTACTAATACTAATACATAGGCAAATTCCGTTATTAGTGCAAATAGCAGAAATAACCACCATGTAAAATAAGATTAATTTTATCTGTTTTGTTTCAGGAGTGGAATATTGACCCCATGATACCATTCAAGCCAGTCGTTGAGACTGACGTTGAAGAAGGAGACGAAGCGTTCTTGAGAGAGAAACCAGTGTATATCCTTCTCAGTTCTGACAGTCTGGACCTTGTACCATGGATGGTGGGACTTAATTCGGCCGACGGTGCAATTATGGCTTCTAGTAAGATACAAGTGGTGCATAACTATTGATAGCCTATGGTCCATATTTCTTCATAATTAGTCTAATTTTTTCTCTTTTGCAACAGCTGTATATGGAACGCAGGGACTAGTCGAAGAACTAAACCGCAAGTTTGACGAACTGGTGCCGATGATTATGTTCTTCCGGGAGTCTGCTCCCCGTGAAGATCTCAAGAGCATTGCTGGCCGCATCAGAAAATTCTACTTCGGTGATCAACCAATCAGCAACAATACAGTAAAGGAACTTCAACAGGTAGGTCTACGTAACTGTATAAGATGGAACTTATGTTTTCTGTAATCGTCGTAGGCTATTTACTGCTGATACAAAAAAATATAATGAGAAAGAATCATGGTACTGCAAAACAAGAATCAACTTTCAGATTTTGCATGGAATTCCATCCTCCGCACTCTTAACACAGATAAGATTTTTCTGCATAAGCTTTACCCTAATGTAATGAATTAATCAGTAGAATTTGTTCATAACAGTATTATTAAAAAGAATTAATCTTCATGTGAGAAATTCCACAAATTATTGATTTATTCAAACTCGCAAAATAAAATCCTTTGAAAAAGTGGAGAAATGCAATTATCTTGGCGCAAAAGTAACAAATATAAATGACATTCGAGAGAAAATTAAACGCAGAATAATTACGGGAAATGCCTGCTATTATTTGGTTAAGAAGCTTATGCCATCTAGTATGGTTTCAAAAAGTCTGAAAGAATAATTTATAAAATAGTTGTATTACCGGTTGTTCTGTATGGTCGTGAAACTTGGACTCTCACTTTGAGAGAGGAACAGAGATTAAGGGTGTTTGAGAATAAGGTGCTTAGGAAAATATTTGGGGCTAAGCGGCATGAAGTTACAGGAGAATGGAAAAAGTTACACAACGCAGAACTGCACGCATTGTATTCTTCACCTAATTATTAGGAATATTAACTTCTGAGGATTCAATTAAAATAGATGAATGTTGATGTTAAGGGAATATTGAAGAGATTTAAGACCACTAGATCTTAGTGGAAATGGAACAACAGTTGTTTTGGATGTGTTTAAGGAAAGCGCGTTTGAATCAAACCACTGTTTACTTACCTGTAGTCTATTATTCTAATTAATGTAATTGTTTTTCCAAGATTTTCTACTAAAAATAATTATGGTATCGTCCGCATATGAATATATAACCACATTATATTTGTGTAAATCAGTTACAAATCATGCTGACGACACTACATTCTTATGTTCTAGCTCTACTCTGAATGAATTACATGCTCTAACCAGTGATATTCTATCACAGATGGCTTTATGGTTTGAATCTAATGGTTTTTTGCTTAATCAAGAAAAGACTATCAACATAACTTTCACCCTAAATCATGTAATAAAAAAGGACAACATACAAAACTATACCAAATTTCTAGGACTTTTATAGACTTCAGGTTAACATGGGAAAAACATCGAATATATATGCACAAAATTATCAAGAGTTATATATTTATTAAAGAAATTAGTGACTTGCGTTTCTCAAAATTATTTAAGATGTGCCTACTTTTCGTTCTTTCAGTCGATAATTAGGTATGCCTTAATTTTCTGGGGAAATGGTAGCAAAATTGGGAGTGCCTTGATTTTGCAAAAGAAAGCCATTAGAATTCTATGTAAATCAAACTATCTTGAACATTGTCGACCTCTTTTCAAACAATCACAGATATTAACTGTCATAAATGTGTGTGTATATATATATATATATATATATATATATATATATATACAGGGTGTCCACCATGAACCTGACACATTTGAAATTTCTGTATAATTCATACTGCTTGGGGTAAAATAAAAGAATGCATGCAATATCAAGAGTAACTCACCAAGTTTTATTTAAAAACTCAGACACCTCAACATGAGATCCTCTCGTTGCACGAAGAACATCTAGCCTGAATTCAATTTCCTGCCAGGTCTTCTGAAGCATCTCGGGCGTAACGGAATTGACGGCATCTCTTATGCGGCCGCGTAGCTGTTGGACATCACGAATTTTGTGGCCTGTATACACTTTGTTCTTGACGTATCCCCACAACAAAAAGTCTAGAGGGGTAATATCCGGTGATCGAGGTGGCCATCTTGTCGGTCCATCACGCCCAATCCAGCGACCGGGAAATTGTGTGTCGAGAAATTCTCGAACGATCAGGCTCCAATGTGGTGGACTTCGTTCATACGCCTGTCTCACTGCTGCTACAAGCTCCTCTGATACGCGCACATTACCGCTACCATGCAATTTCACCACACTTTCCGTTGCCAAAAAGTGCTGTTTCCATGTCTTAATGGTGTTCCGTGATGGTGGGTGCTTCTGGAACACGCGCCGAAAGTTGCGTTGCACTTGAATCACTGAATTTGTTTCAGCATACCACCAGATCGCTTGTGCTCGCTCTTGCGCTGTCGCCATTTTGATTTAAGCTACCGCAGCGCCACGTACAACCTCTCGCGCGGGTTTTTATAAATAGCCAACGAAATTTTCACAGTTTCTCTACATATTGCAATGCATGTTACCAACTTATTTCCATTCATTGATTTTTGGCAGCCAAATGAAATGTGTCAGGTTCATGGTGGACACATTGTGTATATATATATATATATATATATATATATATATATCATCATCATCATCATCTTCCTAACAAGTATTAGGCCAAGTGGCCTGTTACGGTCTCAAACTAGAATTTTCAGTCCATCTCTTCTTTGGACGGCC
This sequence comes from Periplaneta americana, assembly GCA_025594305.2. NCBI lineage: Eukaryota > Metazoa > Arthropoda > Insecta > Blattodea > Blattidae > Periplaneta > Periplaneta americana. The sequence continues at coordinate 169,148,679 of JAJSOF020000009.1, forward strand.
TAGAGATCTTTTGCCATATGGATGGTAATGAAGCAGTGCTTTTGGAATTCTGCATCGATTCATTCGTTTATATATATATATATATATATATATATATATATATATATATATATATATATATATATATATATATATATATATATACACATACGACTTAGTCCTTTACACTCGACAAAATATTGACAATTACTCATTAATAGCCAATATACATGATCATGAAATTATAAATAGTGAAAAATTAATATTCCATACAGTAGATTACATAAAACTAGTACAAATTTTTCTGTCATGGGGATGAAATTATATAATAAGCTTCCCAGTCAATATCATAAGTTACCAACCAATAGTTTCAAAGCTAGATTTTATAATTGGCTTTTAATTAATCCTTTCTACTCTGTACATGAGTTTCTTAACATAAATTCATACGAAATTGTTTTTTTAATAAATAAAGTTATTTACATTTAGTTACAATTATTACGTTAAGAGCGAAGTGTTTTCATCAATTTTAGAGTTTCAAAATGCTTTCTGTTTTCATTCTCATTAAACTTTACTGTTTTTAATTATATGTGTATTTTCAAATGTATGTTTTTCCTTCCTTCCTTCCTTCCGTATTGTGACGAAGCCTATCACTGTATGTTTAATGGCTTAATAAATTGAATTGAATATATAAATCAAAAATAAAATGGGACCAACAACAGTGCTCTGAGGGACCCCTATATTTAAGTTCACTATCAATTTTATTTGTATGATTTCTATTATTGAAATATGATTTAAACTTAAAACATCACCATTAATGTCTAATAAGAAATTGAAATGAAAAAAATACTATCCTGCAAGTTTAGAGAAATTCTTTTCTTGAATTGCATGTTTCGTCTGCCTTCTTGTTACAGATGTACACAGATGTGTTCTTCACGTACGGGTCCCATATTGCAGCTCAGCTACATTCCTCCAGGAGCGCCACGGTGTACTACTACCTGTTTGACTATAGAGGCACCAACAGCTTCAGTGTCCATTTCGGGGACAAGACGCGAGATTATGGTGAGGCTGATTTATTACTTACTTACTTACTTACTTACTTACTTACTTACTTACTTACTTACTTACTGGCTTTTAAAGAACCCGGAGGTTCATTGCCGCCCTCACATAAGCCCGCCATCGGTCCCTAATCTGAGCAAAATTAATGCATTATCTATTATCTTATCCCACCTTCCACAAATCCATTTTAATATTATCTTCCCATCTACGTCTCGGCCTCCCTAAAGGTCTTTTTCCCTCCGGCCTCCAACTAACATTCTATATGCATTTCTGGATTCGCCCATACGTGCTACATGCCCTGCCCATCTCAAACGTCTGGATTTAATGTTCCTAATTATGTCAGATGAAGAATACAATGCGTGCAGTTCTGTGTTGTGTAACTTTCTCCATTCTCCTGTAACTTCATCCCTCTTAGCCACAAATATTTTCCTAGGCACCTTATTCTCAAACACCCTTAATCTCTGTTCCTCTCTCAAAGTGAGAGTCCAAGTTTCACAGCCATACAGAACAACCGGTAATATAACTGTTTTATAAATTCTAACTTTCAGATTTTTCGACAGGAGACTGGATGATAAAAGTTTCTCAACCGAATAATAACAGGCATTTCCCATATTTATTCTGTGTTTAATTTCCTCCCGAGTATCATTTATATTTGTTACTGTTGCTCCAAGATATTTGAACTTCTCCACCTCTTCAAAAGATAATGTCCAATTTTTATATTTCCATTTCGTACAATATTCTGGTCACGAGACATAAGCATATACTTTGTCTTTTCGGGATTTACTTCCAAACCTATCTCTTTACTTGCTTCCAGTAAAATTCCCGTGTTTTCCCTAATCGTATGTGGATTTTCTCCTAACATATTCACGTCATCCGCATAGACAAGCAGCTGATGTAACCCGTTCAATTCCAAACCCTCTCTGTTATCCTGGACTTTCCTAATGGCATACTCTAGAGCAAAGTTAAAAAGTAAAGGTGATAGTGCATCTCCTGCTTTAGCCCACAGTGAATTGGAAACGGATCTGACAGAAACTGACCTATACGAACTCTGCTGTACGTTTCACTAAGACACATTTTAATTAACCGAACTAGTTTCTTGGGAATTGTTTTCTGTATGAAACATAACACCGAAATTCATTTCCCGTTACTAATATTAGTAAATGTGTAGTTTTTCGAAATTGGTTGGTGTTATAATAACTTCACATTCCCCAAAATCTTACTTGTTCAATGAGTATACAGGGTGTCTCAGGAGGAATGTAAAATATTTCAGGATAATGTAGTTTGGTTAACCTATATCGATTTCCTGATATACCTATGTCCGAAGTCTAGAGGTCAGTTAACAATGAAAATTACATCGTGTAATCACAGAAATTCAGACGGGTACGAGGAGTTTCCTGTACATTGCTGTGTGTTTCATTCACGTACTGAAGGCAAGCAGTGGCGGTATCATGTCGCTCTACAAACTCTGTCTCTACAAGCAGTAAGAGGTGGTTTTGTAAAGAATGAGAAGGAGAACTTTTTTGTTGTTCTGTCGGAGAAAATGTAATATGTTTACTTTGCTCAACGGTTCAATTAGGAGTATATAGAAATATTAATTGCGACGCTGAATAATGTATTATTATTATTATTATTATTATTATTATTACTACTACTACTACTACTACTACTACTACTACTACTACTACTACTACTACTACTACTACTACTACTGACCACTAAGTATGTATTTCTATAATTTTTCTGTATATAAATGAATATTGATATTTTTTAATCTTCTCCCTAGAAGGATAAAATTATTAGGTTTTATCTCAATTTTAATCTTCTTAATCTTTAGATGAGGGTAACTATTTAGTAGTTATTCATTTAATAATAATAATAATATTGTAGAAAAACTGATTCAATACTATGTGCCAACGAACTGTTAAACACCAGGAATTGACATGTATTAATTCATAGCCAGGAAGAGAAAGATGAGATAAATACATGTATGGAAGTCAGCTACCTGATGGGGTTTGAAATATCTCGTGCTCTAAGTATTTTAATATAACAGAATTTCACAAAAGTGTAATGATTAAAATAGCTTAAATAACTTGTCCACAAGAAGTTTTTAATTTTGAAAAATTGCTAATTTCTCGACCAAGCATCGAGAGAAGAATTTATAAAATTCCTGATTTTATTCAATAGGAATGTTAAAAAAAAAAAGAAGCAAGAAAAATCGTATATTATTCACTGACTCTTGATGACAGCAGTGACATTACTGATACAGCAAAGCTTGAGATTTTTATCCGTGGGATTGATCAAGATGTTAATACAGGAACCACCACTGGTTGTAGTTTTCATGCCAAGTACCTTTCCTCCGTCTCCTTACTTCATAGGCTGTCTGTCGCATGTAATCACTGCAGCTCGAGTTTTGATCACCGCTGGGTTAAATCGGTGTAGATTAACCAAAACTGCATAATCCTTAAGTATTATACATTCCTCCTGAGACACCCTATATATGAAATTAAACGTAGGAATTTTGATTTTAAGATTTCTATTTTTCAATTTTTAACAATTAAGAAGTGATTCAAATATAGGAAAAGTTATTTTATGTGAATTTGTGTAAAATTTTTACTTAACCGTCAAATATTAGATGAACTCTGGTGCTTTACTTTTGGGATTACACTGGGTGTTCAGTTCAAAATGTGTCATGGCTCGCTGTATGCCGTCATGTGGCTAGCCGATGAGCCTAGAGAATTCAATCTTCCTACACTTCCGCAGAGGTGTATAACCTAAGAGGCAGAGAAGTTGCCTAGCAAGTACGGCGTTCATTCTGAAGAGTACGTACCGATACGTACGGTAACGCCGGTAGTGGCAGGAATGTGAACTGTTTGGAAATACGTACTGTCGGGATATGGGGAGAGGGTTAAGACGATTACTTACGTATTTGTTGACATTAACTTCGACGGTCAACATGGACACGGAGCATTTGATTTGTCTTGTGGAATGTTACCGTACGCAACCGATGATAACAAATACCCTGCGTACGACTTGCCGGCGCAAAACACAGTTCGAAAGAGGTTATGGTAGCACAGAGACCGTACAGACCGTCATCTGTTGCTACGACGTTCAAGTTATACCGTACACGTTCTCAAGTTCAGATTGAAGAATGCCTTAAATAATAGGCAACTTCTCTAACATATAAGCTGAAACTCGCTTCAAATCGGTGACCCAACAAGTGACGTCATGACACACTTTGAAATGAACACCCAGTATATAATTCATTTTATGTGTAATCCAGAATAGGTAAGTTCATCATTTTATTTGGGTGTCTTTTAAGTAGTAGTGCAAGAAAATAATCTTCAGACGGTGATATCATTTGTAGTATAAAAACGCTGAATTGTTGCGAAACGGATAACAGGTAAAGTGAGAGCGTACTTATACCACAGTCTACTATATACAGTCGCGAAGCTTGGGGTGATTTTTTGCATTTCTCGCGATAGTTGCTAGCCGCTTGGAGCGCTGTGTGTACTAGGAACAATAGACTGTGTCACTGCCATCGTGATCTAATACAGGCCGTAAGGCAGACCACGTGACTCACTTAACCCGATCACGAAGGGCGGCGTTTCAACCATATAAATTAATTTTAATGCATGAAAAGTAACATATATTTCTCTAAAATGTAGTGTAATTGCATTAATAAAATTTAAAACATTGATTAGAGACACTTCAGATATAATTCCTTGCGAGTTAAGGTGCAATATTATTTTTGGCGTGAAAATTACGTTGTTCGTATGTGTAATAGATCTAACTGCCTTTATTTCGATTAAATATTACGAAATTCTTGTACATTCATTTATGCACGATTCAATAATTTTCAGTTACACCGCACGAATATTTAGATATGTTGAAATTATAGGTTATGTTTACTGTCCCAGTAGGCCATTTCAGTCTAATTTTAGTGATCTCCAATGCCCTGCCATTCATATGGAAATATTATAGGTTATGTTTACTATATCTTATATTCCTAAATTCGCAATTATACATTATAATTAAGCATAATGTCATGTATGATACTCCGCACATTCAATTTGTCTGTATTTTAATACTACAATTGAGTACTGAATTATTGTATTTATCTACTACCTAAGACACGAAGTAACAATCGTACGTACACTAATTTCATAAGTGGTATGATGAATTTTCTGTCTTTATCAAGATGTGCTATATTAAAATCACAATATAAATTCTTTTTTATTAAACCTCAAAATAGCATCCATTCTAAACTTAAATGTAGACACGAACAGATTATGTTAACATGTAAAATTCTCTTCACATTAAAATAACACAGTTTTGTAATTATTTCTGCAACATATTATGCAACAAGAAGTAAAGGGCAGTTATAGACACATCACACTAAATAAAACTTAACTATGATACGCAATAAAGTTATAATATAATATTTCACTGAGCTCCATACACCGAAATAGAAAACCCGAACAAACATTACGGCCTGGTCTAGATCTAAAAGGCATTGACTGTGTCGTATTTCGTATTGTTGTGAAAAGTTGTGTAAACTGTGAAATGTTCGTTATCGGTTGTAATAACTATAAACGGCTAAAATATAGTGATGGGCGAAGTTGTTCTTTTCCCGGAACAGTTCCGACGGTTCCGGTTCCGAAAAATACTATGTTCCAAATAACAGTTCCGAAATAACAGTCACCAGTGGTGATGAGTCGGAGTCGTTGAGTCGTTCAAACGAACGGTACAGTACCCTCCTCTTCACCATAGACAAATAACACCATACAGCTCACACTGGAGCACTCATAGGCATGACATAGTACACATTCTTATCTATAGATGGCACTGCAATGCACATTCGAATCGATTTTGGAAAATTGCTGTGCATGCGGACAGAACTCAAAAGCTTAATGTTAGTAATTACACAGCTGTTGACTACAAGGACAGAATACAACACTTTGTTTTCGTACATAAAGTTATAAAGACATGGTAGCCAACTAAAAAAATAACATAACATTTAAAACATATGGTATGTAATTTCTGTTCTCTCTCTTACATAATAAAAAAAAAACAAATCATTAATTTTTATTTTTACTTTTCTTAATGCACAGTTATAATAATAATAATAATAATAATAATAATAATAATGATAATAATAATAATAATAATAATAATAATAATAATAATAATAATAAATATTACAATTTCATAAATAAGAAAGATATATATTGGCAGTACAGAAACCTGGAAACCTCGCGTTGGGTTAGTAAAATGTTGGAATCGCATCTTTACCAAAGTGTAATTTAAACTTCGCATTAAACATCGCTCTCCAAATCAGTACTTATATGGGTAGTTTCCAACAAATAATGCTACAACATTTTTGTCGTTCTTTGATAACAGAGAAGATAGCACAAAAACTTGTGCTTGTCAGACTTAACCTCAACAAACGACATACAGACATTGTAACTAAACCACTCATTACCATTTACGACTTTAACCTTTGTATAGAATCAGCTGATCAATGAATTAATAATAGTATGCGTACTTTATGACTTTGTAGAATGTTTATAAAACAGAATTAGTCAACTAATGGTGAAATAAACCATAAAGCGGGAATGAATATTACAGATTATTAAATACTTACTATAACAAGACAGATGATTGGCCAGTCTTACAAATGTTGATATTAAAGTTCGCGCCACCGCAAGGATTTCAATTTCCATGCGCCCCCTCCAACCACGTGAGAGTTTCAAATACCAACTTCATCCAACGAAGTTCCAAGTACAACATAAAGAACAACGAGAACAGTGTAACTGCTGCTGTTGTTGGTTCATCGGAACAAGCTCCGACGTTCCGACTGTTATCTCGAGTCGGAACATACCTTGTGCAACGCGGTACTGCGAGCCCGCAACAGCTGGGCAAGTGAGCAGCTCGGAGTCGGAACACTGTTATTTCGGAACAGGAGGTTCCGACCTACTGTTCATTTTTGCAACAGTTCCGAGACCGGAACAGTTCCAAAATAACTGTTGTGTTATTTTTTACCCATCTCTACTAAAATACAATAATTTGAATAACAATATGGGACAAGGAGACGTTTGTAGCACTATAAATTCTAAGAAAAAGAGGTCAGAGTTATCCTTCTGAAAGATCCAGGAAGGAGAGTTTATAAAATATAATATATACTTTATGAAAATAACATATAAACCTTATGTATTTCGTATTTCAATAGTGGAAGGAAGGTGTTAATTTTTCAAAAGAACACGATATCAAAAGTACAAAACATTTTATCGTCTGCTAGGGAAAGAGTATGTGATGAGGCGATAGTAGCGATCCTGGTGGCTAGCAACTATCTATGGATGGATATTTCAACTGTCTATGTTTGCATATTTAGTAAGTATTGAGCTTCGCAGCTGTATATACTAAACTGTGATTATACTTTGTAACACTCGTTTTCATTATTGCAGGAGTCTGTCACCTGGACGACCTGATGTACCTATTCCCACAAGACCACTTCTTTCCAGGTTCTGAGAAACAATCCGAAGACGATGAAATGATAGACACGCTCATCACCCTCTGGACAAACTTTGCTCGAACAGGGTAAGGGTGCCATTGATTATTACAGCAATTCAAAATGATTATCGGCAATTCAGATGCCTATAACTCTGGTTACAGAACGCTTAAAAATATACAGTCTACACCAAACAAAAGTAGAACTCAAGTTCTGACCTTCTATCTCACAATTCGTCAATGTACGTCCTCCCTTTCTACAGACACATGTAGACGATATTCTTCTCACATTCCCTCCAATATATCCGTGGTTATTGTATGTATGTACTCGTATTTATTCACACTGCAAATAGGTATGTACCCGGTGGCAGTGGTAACTAATTACACTCAATAATGACAATTAATAATAAACATAACTAATAAAAAACAATAATTAATAATAATAATAATAATAATAATAATAATAATAATAATAATAATAATAATAACAACAAGGAGCATCCTAAATCAAATGAAGCACGATCACTTAATATAACATCTATATATATATAATTTGAACTGGTAATGGAAATTACGGGAAAACGGCTGAACGGATTTTAATGAGTGACCCCTCATTTTCATGCCTGGCATCCAAAGTTTTTCGGAAAAGTAGTAGTTTTCAGTGAAATGTCAATTTTCCTACATAATTTTCCTATTTTCCAAAATCCATCTGTTGTCAGTTTTGAGAACTAATTTTATTCAATCACGGCCGACTTGATTGAATTTCAGAACAAAACACACACTACAATAAACAATAGGCTATTACACGAAGGCCATGCATGACCTGCAGGATTGTCGACATATTTAGAGCTCAATTCAATTTGTTATTAAAAACTGATTCTGCAGTGTATAATTTTCTGAGTACAGCTGTGTATTGACTATTCAAATCTACGAAACTTGAGGTGGTTTGATGACATTATTACCATTAGAAAGTAAATATTACTATAGTTAATATTATGATGCATCTATTTTTTTCATTAATTGTACATAATATTGATGCTATATTGATGATATGAAAGTGAAACGTTTTGTGGTTATGTAAGTAAATGTAGAGAATATCTTAATTTAGATCTTCATTTCTATAATTTACTGAGTGGCTGCTATATATAACTACAAAACTTAAGTAAGATAATAATATTGTCATTAAAAATCAAATATTTTTATACTTATTAACCCAGTGGGGTTGGGTCTTTTTCATATACTTAATGGCGGTGTAGTGTATATATTGATATATGTCATTGTCTTCAGTATTGGCTCGAGAGAGCGCAAATATTACAGTTCCTAAGGAAAGATCAAAAGGAATTACTTACTGATAAAATAAGAGGCCTAGAAAATTTTGTAGTCTCCAGATCATTTCAGCAAGATCTCTTAATAGGATAAAATGATTTTACGCTCTACATTTCAAGTTTTACATGCAGCAGCTATACGAAAATGCTATTGTTCGAAAGCTTTACCAAGCCTGACATTTTTTAACTTTTGCCTACAATCCACAATGACCTGAAATAGCTACTGCTATCGTCCTGACATTGATACTTGCGTTTTCGCGTTGAAACTCAAAAACTGAAGTTGGATAGGTTCAAGAAAAAGTATTTGGCCTAAAAAAATCCATTCAGAGGGAGTATGTTTCATTATTATGGAAGCAAATAACTATCAAAAAGACAAGTATTCTTCATTGAAAATAAATCTGAAAAATTTTTATTTGAACGTCTAATGTACTTAGTTTGCAGCAGTATTTGCTGCACAAGCCACTAGTTTAAAGTAAATCTAATTTGTATCTTAACCCTAAGTTCGAACTAAGACCCGCGAGTGTGACAGGTTCAAACCTGCACAAGTACCTTTCGGCACTACACTTATTTCACTGTCAACTCACTCACTGCACTGATTCTATCCTGATTTCACTAACACTTCTAACCATTTCACTGTTCAAATACTTCGCACAGCCACTTCACTGACACCAACACACTTCACTTGCACAATATACTTCACTGACACTTTCAGTTCACTGACACAACACACTTCCTCACTGATACAACACTTCAAATAACAAGATATCAATTACACCCTGTAAATAGTGTGTATAATATACTACCGTCTATTAGTAAAGTCCTTAAGCCTATTTTTAAATACATTTTTGGTTGTTGGTAAAGCCTTTAGTAAGTCTGCAGGTAAAGCATTCCAGTCCCTGATAGTACGATTGAGAAAAGAAAACTTTCCAGTGTCCGTCCTCTGCCTTCTTTCCCTCAATTTATATGAGTGGTCGTTCCTTGAAGAGTGATTTGTTCTCGTGATTCCACAGTGTTCGGAGATCTTGAGGTAAAGGCGGTACATAGAAAGCATCTTTTACATAGCCCCATAACAACATATATCTTGTTAGGTCCGGAGACCTGGGAGGCCAGTGGTAAAGAGCAAAGTTATCTGCTCTCTAACGCGTCTTAGCAGTTGATGTGGGAGTATCTCATTCAGACCCCTCCGAACGTCATTTTAAAAGTGTGGTGGTGCTCTAGCTTGCTAGAAAACGTAATCAGAACCTTCCGAATTTAACTGAAGGAATAGCAAATTTTCTATAACATCTAGATACCGAGAATCACAGCTACTTTGGTCAATTTATGTATGGGTCACAGATATATTGGTCTTGGATATTTGAGTCACGTATTTTCGCTCAAAGTTTTATTTTGGTCAATGGTTATTGGTCAGACTTTTTTAGGTCACTTAGCACATTTTGATCACGATTTTTCGGTCAATCATTTGGATTACTGAAATCGGTAATTCATTTTTTCCGTCAGAATTAAAGAAGATAATGTTGTTCGAATGGATTTTGTTTTTGTGTTATGAATGCACATAATGTTTTTGGCAAACGCACAAGTTATTCCTGATCGTCTTCACCGTCAGATTGAATTTCAACGTGTAGCTACAGCTTTTAGGTAAATATTCACCTGTCCGCCATCTTTATACTCTTCATATAGGGGAGAGTTGGGTAGTATCGGATATCGGGTAATATCGGACAGTGCGTTTCTTTCATCTACCGCCAGATGGTAGTACCTGAATGACATAGTTCCGTTTCTCTATGCGACATCACAGAAACGTAACCATGTCATTCAGGTACTATCATCTGGTTGTAGATGAAAGAAACTCACTGTCCGATATTACCATATCCGATACTACCCAACTCTCCCATATATTTGCACTACAGCTAGTAGTCGCTTCTGGTTGTTAATTTACTTCTTGTTCAGGACTGGTCTTACATTCCTCTCTCCTCAGGGAACATAGTAAGGACCAATGTTATATTTTTCTTGCATAGGTGCGGTCCCGCTAAGAATCAAGATGCACGACGATGATTACAGAAATGGTAACGGATATTTTCCCCAAACAGATGCCAACTTAAACGTCCCATGTTAAAAATATTTTTTTAGATTAATTTTTGTTATTATTTAATATAGGTATACATTGTATTTTATTGCTTTAGGGCAATGGTGGGCATTCCTGCGGCATTGCCGCAATGATGTCAGACCTCAGCGATGCATCAAACTTACCCCCTACCTTCCCCTTCCCCCACTCCATGAAAATACTGCGCGTGTACGTGGCGGATTATACTGGACTGCTGTACTTCGGAGCTTCATTAGTGATACAATGTCTTTCGCAGAATCATATGAATCGAGAGGATATCACACTTACAAGAAAGGCGGTTCTTTCATTTCTCATGTTTAGGATCAGTTACAAATATTCAGGACGCGAACTTAAATATGTACATTCTTAAAATAGATCACCTGTTATACGAGTTCAAGGAACACAGACTCAGTGATTTTCAAAGGATGGAGAGAGATTTCAATATTTTTTGCCACTTCTTTTCATGTTTAAATTGAAAATGTTATCCCAGAATTGCAGTTAGAGGTACTGGATTTGCAGAATGATGGCTTCTTGAAAGCAGAATATGAAGGTCTACTGGGGGCTAATTTTTTTAAAAGATGTCCAGTACTACATATCCACTGCTTAGACAGTTTGCTTCAAAATAATGAGTACCGTCATTTTCCACAACTATGGTCCTGGAACATAACTATTGTCCACGATACAACTATTCAAATTTTATACTCCATAACGTAGTACCTCGTTTATCTATATTCTTGTCCACACCTGTGGAGTAACGGTCAGCGCGTCTGGCCGCGAAACCAGGTGGCCCGGGTTCGAATCCCGGTCGGGGCAAGTTACCTGGTTGAGGTTTTTCCGGGGTTTTCCCTCAACCCATTACGAGCAAATGCTGGGTAACTTTCGGTGCTGGACCCCGGACTCATATCACCGGCATTATCACCTTCATTTCATTCAGACGCTAAATAACCTAGATGTTGATACAGCGTCGTAAAATAATCCAATAAAAAAATCTATATTCTTGCTGTACTGTAGTTTGAATTCAAGTCACTGCAGCTATCTACGAACGGTCTATGTTACTTCTACAATGATCTTTGAATGGTTGTATCGTGGACCATAGTTGTGTTCCAGGACCATAGTTATGGGAAATGACGGTATGTATTCATCAACCTATCAGTGCGAACAGCTGTTTTCTAAAATGAAATTTATAAATCCAACCACAGATCCCGCTTAAGAGATGCTCATCTCCTTGCGCAACTGAAAATAGCATGCACAATGCTTTGAAAAATGATTAATTAAATATCACATGAATGGACTATTCTAATTACATATGGTAGGTAGGAGTGTAATCCTCATTTCAGTTTGGTTGATAGGCTTTCCCCTCTACTCACACTCTTCACCATCCGTGAAGGGGAAGATGCTACTGTCTATCTTACTAACGTTCAACTAATTGACTTTGAACATAGTGAAAATTTTACTATTAAAAATGTTTGCCGGTAATCTATATTTCGACAGTCTATACTAAGCGTTAATATTGCATGTTAATGTTGTTTATATCAACTGGCACATTAAAAAGCTACTGACAGCAGAAGATAAATGTTTTCTTCACCGCTAGTTGCTACTCTATAGCATACACAATGAGACAATCTGCACTGTGTCACTACCCCTGACTTCATAATACAAACTGACATTCCTTAATTTAATTAATTATCAGTTGGAAATATTGTAAGTAAGGCATTAAAATATACTGAAACATGTAATTGTCAAACATCTGTGTCACTGTATTTTATATCCACTTATGTACTTTATTTAATATTTTATTTTCTTGTGTGTAGAACTTGGGGGTGCAGGTATAAGAGGTAACAGCTACTGATCTGTTACTGACGGACTCTGGGCAAGTAGAAGGGGAAAGAAATGCCTTTGCTTCCTCTCAACTTGTATGAAATGTCGTTTATGGCGCAACTATCTGTAAATCCGTCACTGCACTATAGAGTGTAACCCTCCCACAGTATGTAGTTCCCATTTAAATCCTGTCTTGTGGGTTGCGTTCATTTTGCCCACCACTGCTTTAGGGACTTATAAGTAAATTGTCTTTCTTTTTACTGTAGAGATCCAACTCCAGGAAACGATAAGAAGAATAAATGGTTGCCTGTCTCGTCGCCCAATGTTCTTGAGTATGCCCGCATCAAACATGATGGATTGAAAATGGAGGCCGGACTTTACAAAGAACGAGCGAACTTCTGGACATCCATGCCTTTCACAAGCAGAATAAAATCTGGCAAGGACGAGCTGTAATTGATGGTGAAAATCATGTGTAGAGCAGTTCTTTACAAACTTTTTTCACCTTCATGTTTCTCACGTGCTTTCCCCTCCCATCTATAGCAATAGATTGCAACCGACTTTCGCAATGAAGTGTAAAAGTGAAGGTATAATACACTAAACAGAGTTTAGTAATTGAACTAATATAGTTCCAACAATTGTCAGTATAATATATATTTTTTTTTTACTAATATTACGAGTAGATTGTGAGCTGCAATTTGTCAGCATCACTGTTTGTGGAGTACTTGTTTACTAAAAAGTAGAGATATACAGGGCTTTCATTTCAAAACTTCCCAGTTTAAATAACTAATTATTTAAGTTGCATTTAATTTAAACAAAAAACACGTCAATTTAGAATTGAGGGAGAATCTGAAACCAGGCTTATTTATACATCTCATTCATTTGTTTTCCTATCTTTTGCTTTCTATCGTCGCCTGGCAACCTGTATTTTTGTTATTATCAGTTGTTTGTAGGATGAAAACACAGCTTATTTTGTGTAGTTCCTAAAATTTAATCAATAAGGATGATTTATGTTCTCTCTTGGAGGGTATACACCATTTTAAAACAATTTAATACACAAACACAACTATTACAAGAAATGCTCAGTAAGTTTTTGTAGCTTTATTCTCTTCAGCTCTAAATCAACAATAACAACAATCCAGGTTGCCAGGCGACGATAGAAAACAAAAGATGCGAAAACAAATGAATGACGTATATAAACAATTGAATACTCTTTCATATTTAAGTATGTTGTTGTTTTCTAATCCCAGGCGTTTGACAATAAAGTCATTTGACCTCTTGCACTCCAATTTTTTTTATCCAATGCCACCAGGTTGTCTTTTCGACATTTCTGGTCTTCTCTCCTGGCTGTGGCTTAGTTGTAACCCACTTCTGAGGTTGGGGCGCCTGGAAGGCGGAGTTACATTACCCCGATGATGTGATAGGATGATTATGATAATGTAGTGCCAGGAGAGGTCTTAAATCTAAACTTAACCTAAATTCCAGACCATGGACGAACACAGGAATAATCCCCGCACTCCAATATTTGTCGAAGATATTATCATGGTCAGCCACTGAAGTACATATTTTGAGGTGTTCCGAATCCATTTCTTGGTTTGAGTTCCACAATGGGCAGTTAGGGGACTGATATATTCCAATTTTTTGCAGGTGTTTGGCTATACAATCATGGCCTGTTGCCAATCTAAATGCAGCTACAGACGATTTGCGTGGTAAATCGGGAATTAACTGTGGATTTTGATGCAGAGAGTTCCATTTTTTCCCTTGGGATTGAGTTATCAAATTTTGTTTGTTGAAGTCTAAGTATGTAGATTTAATAAATCTTTTCACAGAGTAATACGTAGATTTAGTAACAGGTTTGTAAGTAGCAGTGATGCCCTTCTTTGGTAAAGCATCCGCATTCTCGTTTCCCAGGATTCCACGATGGGATGGTACCCATTGGAATATATGGGTGCCATTTGAAATTTCAAAGCGGGGAGGCTGGGGGTGGGGGTGAAATCTAAAATGCAATGAAGCCTGGTTTCAGACTCCCCCGCTCGATATCTAAATTTACCTATTTTTTGTTTAAATTTAATTCAGTTTAAATACTAATTAGTTATTTAGACTGGGAAGTTTTGAAATGAAAGCCCTGTATAGCTAATCAATTACTGTAGGTTTAGATAAAAATAATTGTTTATTTTGACAATACCGTACCATATACTATAATCACCACATGAAATCATAGATAGTTTTTTAATTACCTTGTTTTGTATTACAAAATAGAAAAACAAAACCACAATGTTGCATTTTTTGAACCCTGTAATTAAAAATTTGCAGAAATTCATGGTTACGGAAGTTCTTTCCATGAATAATGTCTTTAAGATTAAAATTAAGACCACTTTTTGCAGCTGTTTTAGTAACATGTGAATTTATCTACAGTTATTCTCACTAGAGGTTTTGATTTATCTAGAGAAAATCAAAACCCGAGTGCGATTTAATTGACTATTACACGATTAGAAGAAAGTATATAAGGATTAGAAA
The DNA here is from genome assembly GCA_025594305.2 of Periplaneta americana. NCBI lineage: Eukaryota > Metazoa > Arthropoda > Insecta > Blattodea > Blattidae > Periplaneta > Periplaneta americana. Next base: position 169,163,976 of record JAJSOF020000009.1, read on the forward strand.
ACATAATGTATTCTAATACAATAAAATATTGACTTACGAAAATATTAAATACCGGGATCATTATCCCTCTTCAAACCCCTTGCCTAGCAGGTACTTCTGTTTTGGTTCCTTACTTCTGGCTTTTAGAGAACCCGGAGATTCATTGCTGCCCACGTATCAGCCCGCAATCTATTCATGGCATACAGTGAAGGCTGTTAGAAGAAATACTCCTCACTCCATCTTCTCTGGCTGAGACGAATAGACAGAAAGGTAAGCATTTCTCAGTGACGGATTTACGCTAAAGTTTTGGTATCTCAAATCGGCCAAATTTTGATCTCCATTACTACTTATTTGTGTCAACGCTTAAGTATTGCTATTCAACGCGGAAATGCAATGAGCGTTTTGGGTACTCTTCCAGAGTCCAGCCCTTTGGAAAGAACTTTTTCTCCTGTAAAATTTATTATCTCTATGTAAATGTTTATACAGTGAAACCTCTCATTTACGGACATCGAAGGTACGTAACAATCTGTCCGCATCTGGGAGGTGTCCTTTATTGGGAGGGAGGCTCCCCAATCTAACAGTAAATTTATAATATGCATTATGTATCCCTTCACGCTTTAAATGAAATGTATTACTGTAGTTTAATTATAAATACAGTACAGTACTACAATAAATTCTTTGCAACTTTGAACTACAGTAGATAAGACCTAAAAAGTAAAATACAGTACTGTGCGATGCAATTTTATTCTAGGTCTACAGTTATGCAGTACTGTAATTTACAGTTTTCAACTTAACTTTTACATTCAGGTGCCATGTCTCTGGGAACAGAGCAACTGATTGAAGTGAAGAGAATAATCCTGCTAACCCTATCATGTGTCGAATACAATTTCACGATCGCGGAAACCTTGGACCCATCAGACAGGTTACATTTTAAGACTTTATCCACCCGCTTCCAGCTAACAAGGGGTAGCCCGCATGGGTTAGAGGTAGCCTATAAGACCCTTAGGCCCGATTGTATAAACCATTTAATCTTAGATCAGAGGTTAAATTGATCCTTGTTTCAGCTGAACTTGGAATTTTGTGTTGTATAAAGTCTAATCTGAGATTAATTTGTCTCAAACTAAAGTCAACTTTGACTGAAGAAATTTCTCCGATTAAGTTAGATGATCCAAGTTCAGTTATTTCTTTTCTGTTTGAAATATACGAGCGACAGATTGTGCAAATAAAATATCCATTATTAATAATATTAATAGATATGATAGGTACATTTATACATATTTCTTTCAATTTCTTGCCTTAATACACAAACAATCTTATATTTTATAAGGCTCTATCGTGTTCAGCAGTATCAAATAACATAACCTATAATTATATTATGTTTATAACAACAATTAATTATTAATGGATATGATAGGTACATTCATAAATTTTCAATTAAATGTATTACTAAACGAAAATTGTCGTTTTATAAAGTTTATTATGTTTAGCAGTATCAAACACCAAACATGACAACAACTCGGAGAATAGTCAACCTTCTTCTTATTGTCCACCATTATTTACATTGCACAAAAAACCAGTGTCTCCAACAGAGTGTACGGAAAGTCGCCAAAAAGTAGTTGTAAAGTCGCTAGATTTCTCATTATCAACAAAGAAAGATTAAATTTTATCACTATGGGATGCTAAAAAGGTCGCTAAATCCCTATTTAAGCAATATAAAAGTTAAAAGAAATTGTTGTTGAAAAAGAGTTAAAGTCGCTAGATTGGCAACACTGAACGAACCTGTCCGCGCATCACGTATTTCACCTGTTTATGCGATGTTGCCAAATCCTTTTCACGTGAACTTAGATTGCATTTGAACCAAGGTAATTTGATCGCAGAAAAGTTTTATACAATAGAAGAAGTGTCTGAACTCGGTTCACTTTTCGATCTTCGATCAAAGTTGACCTTTAGTCAGGGAGTTTTATACAATTGGGCCTTACTCTTTCATGTTAAAGAATTTCTGTACTAAATTTTCCATTTTTGTAACACATTAGGTCTTGAAATCCAAGTTCTGTTCGCAGTCAGGAAGTACAGCAAGCTTTAGGACTGTGAAACAGCTGTCCGTGTCCGTATCTGAGAGTGTCCGTAAATGAGAGTTAAATTTACCATTATTTCTACATTATTTCAGTTGGGACATAAAAATCTCTCCGTATATGAGGAGTGTCCGTATCTTGGGGGTGTCCGTAAGGAGAGGTTTCACTGTATTTAGTTTTTATATAATGTGTAATTGTAACGGTGAAAATATTGTTCATTAATTTTTTTTTCATAAGTGTATATTATTTTTGGGAGTGTTTTTGTACACGCAAACGCATTATTAATTCGGTTATAACTTTTATATCGCCTTTATAAAGGTAAACACGCTTTGAAATAAATGCAATTAATTAGTTCTCAACACTGACGAAAGATGGATTTTGGAAAATAGGAAAATTATGTAGGAAAATTGACATTTCACTGAAAACTACTATTTTTCTGAAAAACTTTGGGTTCAAAGCTTCAAAATGAGGGGTCGTTTATTAAAATCCGTTCAGCCGTTATCCCGTAATTTCCATTACCAGTTCAAATTATACAGGGACATCATTTTATTTTTACTAACATTTTTAATATTAACCTGGCTATACCTTTGGATTAATGATTGAGACCCGGGAACACCGTTTGCTACCTCCTTCCACGACTGGAGTTCGAAGATACTGGCGTAAAATACAAACAAATCACTTTACTAGGTACAGGAGGAAGAAAAGTAGTTCATCCATTTACGTAAACTAGGAAATATCGCTCTTTGAGTTTGATAATTTTCATTAGGTTTTGTTTAATCAAAATACAGTACACTATTAACAGTGAGTGTTTTTACTCACGAACTGAGTTATCCATGCGAACGTATTCATTATGCAGTGTATATTGTATTGTCTACAGCACATTAGCGTACAATATAGAGAATGAAGTTAAATTGAAAAATAATCATAATATGGATATTGAAACACATTTTGAAAATGTTGGCCGTTCATTTCGATACAGGCTTCAGTTCTTTTGTGCCTATTATCGCACTATATACTATTGCATCTAATTCCAATTACCATTTTCGTCCTTCATTCTTAGTAACTCATGTTGAAATAATTCTGTACCTACTCTATAAAAGAGTACCTTACGTACTGTAAATTCAATCTTCACTTCTGCCCGACCCGCAAAGATAAAATTACTCAGACATGCTATCTACTATCCGTCCAAGTGGTTATGTCGCAGGATCGTAGAAGGGGGGGGAATCACGTGATAGTTAATTACTTAACGAGGCCCTTTTATTTAAGTTATTTTAAACAGTTTTATAGTATTACGTTAGACGTCCAATTAATTCCTAACAGAAATTAATGTTTTCAGAAAAGAGCTAAGAAAGCCCAGCCACTAGTCTTTACAGTGGAGCGAGCAGAAGCAGGTGGGGGAAATCGGGATGCGACGTAGGCAAACGGACGACAGTACCTGTGCGAAAATACGATTGAATATTGGAAGTTTTCGTCACTGGAAAACGCGAA